>OV651815.1:24183689-24379304 GCA_927349885.1 Psylliodes chrysocephalus | reverse complement strand
CCATTCAAAGATATTCGAATGCGAGCCGTATTTACATGATCAAACAGGGTCGGATCTGCTTCAACAGTATCAGTTTAAAAACATACGATAATAAAACGCAGTCTTTCGATTGCGGTGCTGGTTTTAACTGCCCATATTTCTCTTCTCGCACCTGCAGTTATTGTAGGCAATTCCTTAAGGTCCCATTTTCTAAACGGAATTAGTATCGGCTTGTCAGTCTGAATATATTTTAAAAGTTGTTCTTTTACATCATCACTCGGATAAATATGTTTGATTTTCAATTCGATGCTTTCGGTAACAATTTTCGCTGTTGTTCCAGTTTTTCAACTTTTTCCCTGATAATAACGCAATCGTTATTGTTTCTAGCTCGTACAAATGTGAAAGTTTGTCTGTGCTATTTTTAAAGTGGCACTGGGAAACAGTAACAAAGCCTACACAGAACACGAGGCTAATAACCTTAGTAGTTAATGCGGGTGACACCAAATAAAAAAAAATAGTAATATTTAATAATTGCAGATTTTTGTTTTTTTTTTTGTCATAAAAAATGTCTGACCTACATAGGTACTGAAAAATTTCGTAAGTGGCCGTTTCATATACTACTGATTTATCAACTCTGAATCTAGACACTTCAGCACTAAACCATATGTTTTTGAAAAGTAGAGAAAGTGATTATTAAAATCACTCGACACCTTCAGTTTATTTGACAATGCATGATAGCACAGTTTTTATGGCAAAGGTCTATGTACAGGATTGTTCAAAGCAGAAGAAAAGTAAATAATAATACCTTGTAATCGGAATTTTTACTGGATTTTAGCATGACCACTCCAAAAAATCTTAAATACAATACTTTGTTATAAGTAAATAAGCAAACCGTAAGGGATTAACCAATAATTGTATACCTCAGTGACGGGGAACACTAAACTAATTTAATATAAAAAAAATAGTGAACTGTCAGTATTAAGTACCCACATTTATTTTTATGAAAATAGTATACTAGATATTAGGTTAGGACATTTCCTTAAAATTTAATAATAAAATATATACACAACCAAATTTATGTGATATACTAAACAAAACATTTGCAAAAAATCTTTTCTCAAAGAAATACGGGATGATTTCATATAAATTTGTTTGTATTTTGGGTACTAGCGTCATATTTCTATTATAAATAATATACATATAAAGTTACATACCTAAATAATAAAGTCGTTTTCTCTTGATAAGGGGTCATCAACATTATCCGTTTTCTCACTTACCATAGAAATAACAATTGGTTCTATTGTTTTCTCTATTAACATATCAAGTTTCCAGAATTTCATTTCCTTTGCTATGACATATATTACAGGAAATCAAAATGTGGATTAATCTTACTTGGTCTTGGTACTTTTGTAGATTCAGACTGAAAGGTGTATATCTTCATGCAAGACATTCAGTAAATCAGCGAAGCCACAACCAGCGGTGTGCAGGTGCACTTCTAACAAATGTAAAATATGAAGGGATCTTACTTGAGACCTATAGATCCAATGACGATATTATGGTAGTTGGTTTGAACTGGGCTTCTAACCATCTGTAGAGATTATGGCTACTTATGTAAGGGCCTACCGTAGTAACACACAACATGCATCACAAGCGTGCCGGTCCAATTTAATTGGTCTATGCACAATAATCATGCATGTATGATTAAAAATCAGACAAAGAATGTGAAGATAAAGTTTAAGTCTCAATCATAGTTAAAGTCACAGATGAAGTTAAAGTTAACAGCAAAAGAGTTGAAATTATAGGCTGGTGATAAAGAGAGGCCAACATCTAGGTAATAAATGTTTATCGAGTTAGGAAAAGTATCCACTGTAAGCGCTTTCTTGACCACTAAGGTAAAAACCAGAATATTTCCTAATACACAACTTCTTCTCTAGGCAAAATAAGAAATAAATTTGTGAGAGTACTTCCCAAGTGTTTTTAAAATAGCTCTAAGAACAAAATTGACGAAAATGGCCTAATCCAAGTTCAAATTCTAAAACTTGAACATTAAAGATAAGTATCTTACTGTAAAACAAGTAAAACCCCGTTGTTGACTAAATGGTTGAATAATTCATTACCTAGGTGGAGGTAGAACAGGGACTAGAGTTTAGTAGAAAAAGCTACTAGAAAAGGTAAACAAAACAGGACTGGGGCATATGAACGTCAAGCAAATATTGTAAATGCAAATAATGTGTGCTGTGATTAAATAAAAGTGTACAAGGAATAAAGTTTTAATATTTTCTTATCCATATCTATAAGTAATATTTATGTTTAATACTAGACAAACGGTTATGATTTTATTGCTAGTCTCATTAAAAAAAGACTAATGTTATTTTTTTTTTTTTCGATTTATGGCCAAGGTGTATATACCTAATAGTCTCAAGCTTGTGTTTAAATTATCAATAATGTGTGTTCTGTGTAGGCTTTGTTACTGTTTCCCAGCGCCACTTCAGGAACAGCACTGTTAATTATTAGAACCCAAAAGTGAATGGTCGAGTGGGGAATCGTACCAAGGCATTAGAAAATAATTTTATTATTATTAGAACTTATATACAGTGTGTTCATAATATGCACTGTACAAACTTAAATATTATATTCCTGAATTCATTTCAAGCATAAAATGTCCTATGAACAAATATCCAATTCTACATGGTTACCAAGCTGCAATAGTTTAAATATCAAAAGATATATTAACACAGTATGCCATGTGTTCGAATATGTCGAAACACAGCACTGAATATTTGGTGCTTTGGAACTTGTCGGTATGGAAATCGTCGCTTGTTGAGGAGCTGGATAATCTCGAGGCAAATGTTTGTATTGTATTTTCAACAGTCTCCACTTTAAGGTTCCTATGAAGACCAGTATTGTGGCAGTACCATGGTGCATCGACGATGTTCCTTAATTCTTTATTCTGGAAACGTTGAATAACTTCGATATCACTTTTACTGGCACATCCCCAAAGCTGGCGAATCGCTTCATTTTCACCAATTCCTTTAAAAGCACTAATCTGAAACAAATTATAGGTAATTAAAAAGGTATATTAATATTGTTTTAAATTAACTATAATAAAACAAACAATACTCATGCATATACAAAACATGAAGCTCTACTTTTCAATCAGCTGTAGAAGTAATAAATAAAATTGGTGAAAGGACTGCAAATGTAGATTATATTTAAATAGAAATAAGAATATAAAATGCCTATAAATTTGATAAACGAAATAGCGTACGATTAATGCACTCAAGAAAATGCTTGGAACATATACAGCTGAATTTAGAAGGTTCCCAATTATGCTTCTTGACAAACTGTATTCACGCGTTACGTTTTTCAGGATTTTTTGGAAATATATAAATATTATTTCGTATGAAAAAGTTGATAGATGATTTTTTTGCCTTTTTAAAAGCATACTTTTACACATTTTATACAAACCTGTCATAATACTGTCCTGTATAATATTTATAATTTTGATACTAACCTATGAAACGTTATCCAGTCTATTTTTCACAAAAACGTCTATCGTTAGAGCAGGAACGTATAACACAGCAAGGCATTATATACTTTATAAGTTTTTAACACTCAAAATTTGCTCAAACACAATTAAATTCAAATTTAATTACACAAATGACACTAAAAATATAACCTATAAAATTTGACAATTTGCACTCACAGTAATGGCGGACCGGTCCCACTTTTCGTTTACGCATGTCGTATCCCTAGGTTGCCAGATCAATGAATTATCCCAAATTTCAGTTCTGTGAACCTACCATAATTTGCCCAAATCGGCCAGCATTGTTGCACTTCCGGTCTCCTTGGTGGAACGGTTTTTTTCGTATGTTAAATATAGCCTATATCCTATCCAGTAAAATAATACAGATCAGTGGGGCGATTACTCATCGAAAAAAAGATAGGATTTTTCATATAAAGAAACTTCATTGGAGCATCCTTGTTAAGATACAGCCCCTTAAAGGGGGTACATAAAATTTGTTTTAACAATTTTTTTTTGACAAGCAATAAAAAAGTTACAATATTGAAATTAACCTGTCATTTTCTACTGTCAAAAAGACACTTAGCCAGTAATTTATTTGGTTTACTACAAAATAACAATAAATCCAGTACGCATTTATGACGATGTATCTCTGTAGTTGTTCGTAAAATATTTTTTGCTGCGAACTGGTTTATTTTGGGCAAAAAATTCAAGAGACATTTTTTGTTTAGAATGAAACAGGCTATCGGAAATAAAATTTTAAATGGTAAACAAATAATAAGACAAAAAGTTATGTTGGAAAGAAATTTTAGGGGTTGCGTTTTCCACCCCTTTAAACCATGGGGTAAACCAAATAAATTACTGGCTAAGTGTCTTTTTGGTAGTATAAAATGACAGGTTAATTTCAATATTGTAACTTGTTTAGTGCTTGTGAAAAAAATTGTTAAACAAATTTTATGTACCCCTTTAAGGGGCTGTATCTTAACAAGGGATGCTCCAATGAAGTTTCTTTATATGAAAGATCCTATCTTTTTTTCGATGAGGAATCACCCCTTAAATGTTTTACACTTATTTAGTTACACCCTGTAGAGTCACATAATAGTTGACGAACATCTTAAAGTTTAAATGTTGTATTGTTTCTCGCAACATATCCCTTCATTTGATACCAGATTAGTTCAATAGGGTTAAGTTCACAGTGAAAAGGTGGTAATCGTAACACTTTAACTCCATGTTATTTTGCTATTTCATCTACACTATACTTTTTAAATTTTGGTGAATGTTGTTTCCATAACTGCAATAACCCTTTTTTGAGTAACCCCTCTATGCCACTATTTATTTGGTTATCAGCCAATCGGAGAATTCTTGCTTTTCCATTTAGTGTTAGGTAAGGGTTCCTTTAATTTTGAATGGTAACTAGCATTGTTCATAACTATTACAGAATAGGTCGGTAATAATTCTATCATTTGACTGAAATATTCCTCAAAAACATCAGCAGTCAGTTCTTGATGGTAGTCTTTCATAGAATTTGAAACAAATTCTAACAAGCCTAACAACAAGTAATGATTAAAGGGGGACCTTTACCATTTGTAAATTTTAAGTCATTAGACAAACCTATAAATGCCTGACGAGGATTTGTAACCTGTGAATCTTGACAAACTTTTTTTAAAAAATCTCCTTTATTTATCCATGTTTATCCACAATGCACGGTTAAATTGCACTTAAAATTTTACAGGAGTATAATTAGAGGTTTGTGCCATTTTTATTGCATAAATTCACTTGATCAATATCGCTTTTTATCGCGTATTATTACAAAACTAACAATTCTGCATGTTGCAATCACAGGACAATACAAACAAAAATGTAAATCTTAACTAAAATAATTTACAATTTGCATAACTGTAAAGATTACAAACTTACATTTTGTTGATTAAAATGACTGAAAAATGTAAGACAAGAATTGAAATAAATCGTTTAACCCGATGACATGCCCAGGACTTTATTAAAACCGGCAACGCGACATGAACGTTACACAAGTTACGGGAGCCACAGCGCCATCAATCGTCAAGCCTAGGAAGAAGTCAAATTTGGAGTATAATATAGAAGAATAAAGGCGTGACCGCGACAACACAAACGGTCTGATTTTTTTTACTTTGTTATAAACGTTCTGCTTTTATTTACTTTCTTATTTGTTATTTATTAAATTTTTGTGTTATTTAATAAATAAATATACCTACCAAGTTCTAAAATTTGTATTTTTAAAAAATTTAGATAGAAAACCAAAGATTTTATTTTGGAACAAATAATGCTAAACATTTTATTTTAGAAATTCTCCATCACTGATTTATGATGTTATATTGGGGTTTATCTCCTGGGTCATAAAAATTTTGCAATTATTCATTTTTAAATAAACTGTGATAGTAACTTTAATTAATTGTATCAAGTCCCACTATGTTTGGTCAACCAGGTTCGTATTTAAAAGGTGTATTAAAATCAGTATGAACTATCAAGCCCCCTTTATATTACCTAATTAAATAAGAGTACCACTTTTACAAAATATTAAAATTTTATTTACATTGAAGCTTATGCTTTATCGAATCTTAATAACATACCTGATGGTAATGTTGTAGCGATTATAACCTAAAACTGTCGAACACAAACCGCTGTATCCGGAAATAATCATTTTTCACATTGATGGATGGAAATCGTTGGATATCGAAATGAAGGATGAACGAGTGCAAATTTTTAGTAATAGCTATTATATGGCCAATTATGACTTTCACTTTTTTTAGCCAGAATTGAAATATTACCAGAAATAAATCAATCATCTCGCTGCGAGGAATAGAGAATAATTTTGTTGGTGTATTTTACCGAAAGCTTCTTTTCGTGTAGTTATTATAGCCATAAGCATTGGTATTTGATGATTTATTGTGTTTGTTGATTTTTATTACACCAAAACTTTTTTCTGATTAAAACTTTGGATAAATCACTTAGTGGTACTCCAGATGTAACAAGTAGTTTCAGGTGTTTCGATAAAAGAAACAACACATTCATAACGTATCATTAGTTTGGTCACAATTATTGGAAAAGAGAAAGAAAATATTTTATGCGGAATGAAAGAAGACAGACTTTTATCCTAGATCTCGTCTGGCAACGCTGCATCACGTAACTTAAAATCTGTCGATGCCAGTGGCGTATATTATTAAAGATAAACCCCTCCATTTTGTGCGATAAAGATTATTAATTTGTAGTAAATATTAATTTTGTGTAAGTTAAATATAAAAACAATATTGACAAGGGGGGTAGCCATGTGTGAGTTGAGGTAATTTTAAGGTGAAGGGGGAGAAAAAGTCCTTTATATCTCACAAGGAAAGGCAATGTTTAATTGTTTGACAAAACATTGAGTGCGACCGGTTTCGAAGTGTCATCACTTCATCTTTAGGCTCGCCTAGTGGAAAGGAGAATATGTGGTGTAAAGTGTGTTAACACCTTAGATAAAAGAGACCAGATATATAATATACACCGGTTTTAAACCTGCGCAAATGTTGCCAATTTCTAAAGAAGGGTTAACGGAGTGGGAGAACTGGGCGGCGACACGCGGCGACCCGAACTCTGTGACAGGGACCGGACTTTGTTTATTAGCATCTTAATGAACTATTAGGTTTATTTAAAAGGTGTTTAATCGAATTTTGTATTATGAAATCAAATTATCGTGATTTTTTAATATCAAACAGATGCCACGACATTTTATGTAAAGAGAAGACCTTTTATAGAATATTTCGTTAGCGTTTATTTACTACGGACTTTTCTGCAAGAGATTACAGTAAAATGTTGAAATAGAATATATTGTTAATAGAGCAAAAAATGTTACTCATTGTCTACGAGTATTATAAAAATAGCATGTGCGCAGGCTAATACTGCAAATCTACCCTTATGAGTTGAACATTATATTTTTTCTACGGCTATTACATATTATTAAAAATTAGTCAAAATGAGAAAATGCTGTTTTGTATTGTAACCTCAGAAAAAGTATATTAAGGCTTCTTTCTTTAAGAATATTAATTATTATAAAGGATGAGTCACATAAAACTCTAGAAATGCATATGTCTGAAACCAGATAACATTTTAAAATGTTAATCTATTAAAAGTCATTTGGTCGCTAGGGATGAGTGATTATCGAAATAAATCATCGATAATTGAAAATAATCGATTATTTTCGATCAATAGATTATTTTCAAACAATATATTTTTTGTCATTTCCTTTAAAATCGACTACTTGATTATCTTTGAAAAATCAAAAATAATCGATTAATTAAAAAGCCAATTAACCGATAAATCAGTGTTTACAAAATATAATATAAATAGAATTATCGTTTATTTTAAATAATCGATTATTTTCAAATAAACCATTTTTTTTCGTCCATGAAAACAGATTATTCGATAATCTTTGAAAAATCGAAAATAATCGATTAATCAAAAATAATCAATTAATTAAAAAGTCGATTAACTGATAAATCGATTTAAAAAAAAAAACAGAATGATGGATTATTTTAAATAATTAATTATTTTCGATGAATCGATTATTATCAATAATCTATTTTTATTGTATTTCCTTTAAAATCGATAATTCGGTTATCTTTGAAATACCAAAAGTAATCAATAATTCCAAAATAATCGCCTAATCGAAAATAACCAATTAATTAAGAAGCCGATTCTATGATAAATCGATTTTTCAAAAAATAAAACGAATTATCTATTAGTTTCTAATAATCCTTTTTTCATATTTCTTTTGAAATTGATTATTCGATTATCGAAAATAATTGATTATTAAAAAGCTGATTATCCAATAAATCGATAATTTTAAAAAAATAACCAAAATATCGATTATGTAAAATAACCGATTATATTCAATCGATTATTTTCAAATAATATCTTTGAAAAATCGAAAATAATCAAATAATTAAAAAACCGATTAAACGATAAATCGATAATTTTTAATAAATTTACTTTTTCTGTATTTCCTTTAAAATCGATTAATACATTATCTTAAAAAAAAAACGAAAATAATTTATTAAAAACAGCGGATAAATCGATTTTCATTAAAAAATATCAGAATTATCGATAAATCGATTATTTTTGTAACCCCTATCGGTCGCTTGCTTTTATCTGAGCATTTAGCTCCAAAATTTAGAGATTCGGATTTTTTGATCCAGTTATCTTTGAAATCGCATTCGCTTGTATAATAAATAAATATTGCTAAATTTTGGATTTTTTTTAGTAAACGAAAATTATGTTCGGGTTGTTTAGGGGTTTGTAATGTAACATTTTATTAACGTGACTAAGGGTCGATTCCACCTTTGTGTTAAACGAAGTTTAAAATGACATTTTTACATTAACACTGTCATTTTAATCTCCGTTTAACACAACGGTGAAATCGGACCTAACTCCTGTAACTTTAGTATTTTTTTTTGCTTATACTAGATTACTTTGTTTTAAGACTGAAAATTCAATGTCACTTTCGATTTGACCGCAAATAAGATGAACCTTGAAATTTTAAGTAGGTCATCCTGTATTTCATCTAATATTCTTATAAAAATACCTTATAAAAATAAAATTTAGCTAGCAACTATGATTCTTTACCTCTTATTTATCTACCAAAAAGGGCTAAAAACTACCTTTAGAAAACATTCTTATAAAACTACTTTTTTAAATACAAAATTTCGTTAGCAATAATGCCTATTTACTATTTATTTAAATTAAATGTTCAAAATTTTACCCTTTTGTAAATTTATGTAATATGAAATCTGATTTCTGATGCTTAATATTTATTGAAACCCCTTAATGCGGATCTGAAGTATTCAGCCCAGAGAATCATGGCGCTTTATGTAAAAACGTTAATAAATATTTACCGCTGAAAACGAATATATTCATAACAGTAGTACTTGTATTATAAGTACATACAATTTTTCAAGATACAGCGTGATATTTTGAACTTGAAATTGAATAACTAGAACACTTTAAATTGCTAAAATACCAACAAATAAATCAAAAAACAGCTGTCAATGGTGATTAAACTCAGGTGGAGGTGTGATCGCTGAATGGAAATCGGAGCAATTCGGGTGGCGTCGTGCAACAATGATTTTCAATTGGTGGGTTACTTTGGCTTAAAATAGACAGCATGCGCAGTGTGCAATGTTACATCTTCGGTCTCTTTAATCTAAGGTTAACACTTAGAGCAAACGATATATAAAATAGTAAAAAAGAGAAAACTCACCATACTCTCCATCTACTAGGGAATACTACAAAACAAGTTTCATCAAATGTTGGGTGAAATAAATTGTAAAATGAACAAAGTTTACAAGTAATAAAAAGTTAAAAATATTTGAAAAACAAATATTAGTCAATTGAAATAGTAAAATTTAAAATATTCAAGACTATACAAAACAAATCACATACATTAAACAGATTAAAAGATAAGGCTTATTTTAAACAACCTTGTTTTTTCAAAAAACTAACATTTTTGAAAGGAGACCTGTCAAGTTAAGGTCTCTACAGGTGGTGGCAAGTATTAACAAAAAAATTCTTGGGTAAACCCATGACAGGGTATAGGTAATAAGATGTAAACTATGAGTGAAGAAATATTTATTATTTATTATATAAGATTTGGGCCATGAACCAATCACCAAGTGTATGTGATGTTCTAGGAAGAAGAAAGAAGAAGAAATAACTGGGTGAACTGTTGTGAAGCAACTGAAGAATAAAAGAAGAAAAGAAGAAAATGACGGATGTGAAATCACACAATCTAACCTAATCTTTAAAACGTGCTCGTTGGTTTCTTATGGGAAAAAAATTAGGTTTCGAAATCCTACATAGTTCCTACCATAGATTTACTCTTAATAGCTTCGAAAGCCTCGAGATATTGAGAAATTTAAAATTAAATCCTGTTGGTTGCTTAAATGCCCAGATAATGTCAGAAATTCCTCCTGTTTTCTCAACACTAATCTAAATTTATCTTTCTAACTTCCTTTTTAACCTCCCCTTTATTTCTATTTACATATTTTCTTGCAAGGGGTACATTTCAGTAAGTAATTTTTTTCCCATAAGAAACCAACGAGCACGTTTTAAAGATTAGGTTAGATTGTGTGATTTCACATCCGTCATTTTCTTCTTTTCTTCTTTTATTCTTCAGTTGCTTCACAACAGTTCACCCAGTTATTTCTTCTTCTTTCTTCTTCCTACAACATCACATACACTTGGTGATTGGTTCATGGCCCAAATCTTATATAATAAATAATAAATATTTCTTCACTCATAGTTTACATCTTATTACCTATACCCTGTCATGGGTTTACCCAAGAATTTTTTTTGTTAATACTTGCCACCACCTGTAGAGGCCTTAACTTGACAGGTCTCCTTTCAAAAATGTTAGTTTTTTGAAAAAACAAGGTTGTTTAAAATAAGCCTTATCTTTTAATCTGTTTAATGTATGTGATTTGTTTTGTATAGTCTTGAATATTTTAAATTTTACTATTTCAATTTGTTTTTCAAATATTTTTAACTTTTTATTACTTGTAAACTTTGTTCATTTTACAATTTATTTCACCCAACATTTGATGAAACTTGTTTTGTAGTATTCCCTAGTGGATGGAGAGTATGGTGAGTTTTCTCTTTTTTACTATTTTATATATCGTTTGCTCTAAGTGTTAACACACTTTACACCACATATTCTCCTTTCCACTAGGCGAGCCTGAAGATGAAGTGATGACACTTCGAAACCGGTCGCACTCAATGTTTTGTTAAACAATTAAACATTGACTTTCCTTGTGAGATATAAAGGACTTTTTCTCCCCCTTCACCTTAAAATAAAAACAATAACTTATGAAATAATAACCTATATGGTGTGCAATAAATTTTATAATGGTTTAAATTTTAAAACCTATTAGATTTGGAATAAGAATATGCAGTTGAGTGGAATTAGGGTAAAAACCTTAAAAACTTAAAAACACTATAATACAATATTTATTACATAAGTATCTTTATCTCTGTAACGTCTAGAGGGTGGGTTACCCCCATGGCACTTGAGCCTTACTAGGCCAATTGTGCATTCTCCTAAAATGATAGGCACCTCCTAGCTCATGAGCCAGTCTACAGATTTATTGTAGTTGACAACGTCGCCAAGAGGTGCTTCTCTTATAACGGCCGGTGTTAGCAGATACTCGCCGAACACAAATTTTCTAATAAATGAGAGCGTCGAGCAATCGTAAAGGATATGCTCGATGGTCTCATCTTCTTGTTCGCACCCTCTACAGAGTTTGGATTTTGCCAGCCTCATGATAAGGAGATGCTTCCATACTTGGCAATGACCTGTCAGAATGCCTGTAACTAGGTGCAGATTCTGTCTAGTCATAGTCAAGTATTTGCTGCAGTGTTGTCAGGATAACTTAAGAGCTCCCTGGAAAATCTGCAGTTTCTTGTTTTATCCCATCTTTCCTTAAATTCCACAAGGCAATGTTCTTTAATTAGGTCTGCCACTACCCATTTTGTCAGGCTAATACAAGGGCCAGGCCCAAAAGTATTTGGTTAGCTACTTTCTTAGCCAGTGAATCAGCAAGACGGTTACCTTTCGATGTGGCGTGACATTTAATCCATCTTGATGTGACCACGTTGTTGATGGATACTTTGGCCAAAGCTTCGTGATGTTCTAGTACTAACCCTGACTAAATTTGTGGTCTGTTCAGGGTGAGTAGTGCTTGTCTGCTATACGTATAGATGAGCATGTTCCTTCCAGTGACATTGTTTCTGGTTATTTCTTTTGCGGCTATGAGAATCCCGTGAGCTCTCTTTGAACTACACTGGCACTATTATTCACAGTCCATTTTATGTTAAGGTTTAAGGATCTGGAGTCTTGCTTTATTTTAGAACCGTCGGTGTAGATATGAGTCGTACCTCCCATTTGCGGCTCTTCTATTTGATCCTATTGCGTAGTGACTGTTATTATTGAGGCAGCTGATAAGAGTGTCGAGGACCATGTTCCTAGTAGAGTTGATAGCATTTCTCCCTGTAGACATCCCCTCGCAATCAAGCCTCTTGTATTCACATCTTCTACACTTATGTTTACTGCTCGCTTTGAGAGCATGTTATGTATCCACCCTCTAACCATTTGTGGAACATTCCTAGGTGTATTATCTTGTGAAAAGTGGTTTTATCAAAAGAACCTTCTATATCTTTGAAAACACTTAAGGCGGACTTATTATTATCCAGAGATCTCTATATCCGACCAGTAACTAGATGAAGGGCTAAATAAGTAGATCTGTCTGGGGTGTAAGCATGTTAGTTTGGGTGTAGTGGTGTTGTAATCACTGCATCCCTTATGTACCTTTCGCATAGCCTTTTCAATGTCTTCATGAATTACGATGTCAGAATAATTGGTCGCTATGTTTTTGGGACAGTGTAATCTATCCTTCCAAATTTGGGTATGAATACCACCTATACTTCTCTCTATTTTTTGTGATATACCTCAGAGCCCACGAGGATCTGAATATACCCACCAGATGCGGTGTGAGTTCTTTTAAACTCCACTAAAGTAGGGCTGTCAGGTCCTGGCCAGTTAAATGGAGAGAGGCTGAATAATGCTTATCTAATTTTTGCATCGTCTACAATGTGTTTGGCAGTTTGCTAATCATAGACAGATGGGTTGTATTCTTCCTCTGCCCAGTCGGCCATGTATGTGATGACTGGGTCAGGGAAGTGTGTTGACAGCAAAAGCTTGATGCTATCTTCTAGGTTGGCAGTTTTCGTGCCATTCTCTATGATTAGCACACCAATGCTTCGGTGTAGATATTTTCAGAGAGCTTTTTGAAACCTCGCTGCCTGAGGGAACTCTTCGATTTATAGTTTAATTTGCAAACGAGGTACAAAAATGCCCTAAATAATAGTCTAAAAATATGTACTGCCAAAGTATCAAGTCTGCTGAAAGCAGCTAAAATAGATTAATGTACTTTGTACACATTTTATACGTTTTTTGTTTGGTTACAATTCGTTTTATTTAGACTCTTACTATAAGAAGAAATGTTTCTGGAAATATTGCGACAACTCTGCCCACTAGGTACGAAAATTGGTGGGGACGATTGATGTGTCGCAATATGTCTCGAAACTATTTTAATTAATAAAATTTGTTGTTATTAATGTGTTATAAGTAAAAACCATTTTTAAATATGAAAGGGATTAACTACACAGCGCATCAAGCAACGCATGTCGGTTCGTTTACGAAATCGCTAAGCGCTAGGTTTATTTGGAATACATGACCGGGTTTAAAGGTAAATAAATATTTCTGTTATTTCTATAACCTAAGATCAGGTGCCAACGAATCATTGAGTTCTTAGAATAGCTTAATCACCGGTAATAGTAATTTATGAATCAAGGGCGTAAAACCGGCGTTAAGCAAGGTTATTTACACATAAGGTTTTAAAACGCTGTTTGTGCCCGAAATATAGACAAAATGATTTTATTATAAAAAAAACTAGTTATTTTCATTGTATCTGGTAAAATGACGAAATAATAAAATGTGGTTGCCATCTTTATCTGCTGTCAATTTCACATATTGTATTTTAACCGTATGTTTTTATATGTGTTACGGAAAACCACTGTAAATTTTTAAAATAGTAGCAGGGCCGACAAGTGGGGGCCCGGCAGCGGCATAAGGGGGCCCGGCAGGTTTAGGAGAGGATATTTTTTTATTTTTTTGTATGCTACAAGAGCAAAAGAGAGAGGACTTTTTTTTTTAGAGATTTCACTAAAGAGGAGGTGAAGTTTTAGCTTGAAGACATTTTTTTTTTAAATTTCACTAAAGAAGAGTAGAAGGTTTAGCTTGAAGACCTTTTTTTTAGAAATGTGATATCGAAAGGACTTCAGTTTTTTATAAACTGGTCGCGGGGCCCGACCTGGAAAATTGTCCCGGGGTCCGACCTGGCTCTCCGCGGTCCTGAATAGCAGAAGATAACAGATCCAAGTGGTGCAATACGTATTATATAAAAGACAGTACCTAACTATACAAAATATGTATTTCCTACATTTCTAGAAAAATTCAAATTTCATAAGCCGTAGTCTATGTAGTTATCTTATTCTATAACTAAATCATGAAAAAAAGAAGGAAAAATCTCAAAGACCGTATCAGAGAAACAACGAGGTATGATATACAGTGTGGAAACCACTTATGGAATAAAATTCTTTATGTCATTATTTTAGAAAATTATAAAAATGCCGAGACATGTCAACTCTTGAATTGAGTTGTGCGTTATGTAAACATAAATTTAAATGTACAGGGTGATTCACGAAAGTATGCCATAGTCGGTGTTGTTTTTTTTTTTAATGAAACACCCTGTATATTTGCATACATACATTATTCAGTTTGTTGGAATCGGTTCATTAAGAGGATTTCAAAAATATGCAAATATACAGGGTGTTTCATTAAAAAACAACAACACCGACTATGGCATACTTGCGTGAATCACCCTGTACATTTAAATTTATGTTTACATAACGCACAACTCAATTCAAAAGTTGACGTGTCTCGGCATTTTTTACAATTTTCTAAAATAATGACATAAAGAATTTTATTCCATAAGTGGTTTTCACACTGTATAAGGCGTTCAAAAAGGTTGGATTAAAAATGTTTCCTTAGCCTTCGATTTTACGCCAATGGATTGTCATAATTTATCGAAATAGGGTGTGTTAAAAAACAATGACGAATAACTAACATATACATATTTTTAATGAAAATAAATTTATTTATATAACTACGTATTTATTAAATTCACTTTATCACACTGTATAATGAAAACTGAGACATTAATAATTAGTTAAGATATACAAATCGCCCAGTTTATGTCACTTTATTCTGAAACACCCTGTATGTGAAATTAACCCAAGGAATAACCAAAGAAAAGATTTGCAAACAAGATTTTTAAGAATGTAAATATAACTATGCGGAGAGAGCCATGTTTGACTTTTTTGTCGCCCTCGGTGTAATTATATAGTGTAAAAATTAAAAAAAAAAAGCTCAAGCTGGCTTCCTTATTATTTTATGTAAGTAAATATCCTATACATTTTTACCTTCACTAAACTACTAATTTATCAACATAAACCCATATGCAAAAACATTAGGTAGTGAACTTAACGGAATTTTCACGATATTTTACTAATGTTGCAACAATATATTACTTTTAATAGTTTACAATGATCTAACAAATACTGTTTTTCGTTTCAAAAATGTTTTCTTGTTTATTTTATTTACACCTAGAGTCAGTTCCAAGGATTTCCACTTTTCCTAATGAATGGTTATAAGAAGAACGATGTAGGTGCATAATTTTTAGTTTTTAACCAATAAAGCAAATAATAAATTGGTTTTCCAAAAATAGACTTGGTACGTTTAAATTTTCAGTTTTTTATTTTAAATTACTATTGGCTCCTTATGCTCATACAGGTTGTCAAAAGATGTATATATTTTCATGGAATCATAAATTTTGTAATTTTTTTTTATAGTGACACTTCGAAATTTTTCACATTCTTCCTAATTTTTTCGGTCCTATACATATACAATGGGTGGTGATGTAGTTAAAAATAAATGGAATTAAAAAGAAGGAGGATTATTCTCCTTTAGGGGGGAGTAGGTGTTGAACACACACTGTAGGGCGAGGCATCTTTCTAGATTAGTAATTTTTTGGAGGTTCTGATCACTGAACTTTTAAATTATAGATTAGGAAAGTGTTAATAAATTCTGATGCTATTTGCTGCCATTCTTCAAATTGAAGTGACACTAAATTCAATATGTTCGCTAGGGATTTTTGAAATTTGACTTTTTCAAGTTAGGCAAAAATGTATTGAAGAAATTTAAAGAAACAAATTATTTAGTTTAGTTTGACTAATTTGAAACCATAAGACGATCAATATTTGCCAATAACTATTTTTAATTTATTATCTTCTTGCATTAAATTCATACTTGAAATAAAATGCAATTTATATTTTAAATTTTTATTACAGTAAATTAATGCCACAAAATATTATGTGTCTATTTCAAAATGGCAATGTCCAGAAAAATGTTTATTTACACCATTTAAATAATTAAATATTAATAAAAAAAACCTATCAAAATGTTTTCTGTAACAAAATCAGAACGTATATTGCTTACGAAGTTTGTAAAAGTTTTGTAACTTGGATTGTGAGAAAAATTTAAAAAAATTTAGGTTCTCGTATCTTACTATTAAAACGAATTTGAGTGTGGATAAATTTGTCACAAGCTACTCCACTAGATATTGAAGAGCATTTCTGCATCAGATAATTTTTTTACTGATTTATTTGTGCAGTAGAGTTTCAAATTTTTATTCATTCTGTGGACATTGTTACAAATAAATCTAGTTTTCTGGTATAAATTCAGTTAATACTTGAGCCCAGTGCCACTTAATAATAGTTTCTGGGAATCTTAAAAATATACATTTTGCCCAATATAATAAATTTATTTTATTTAAGTGAAGATTTTACTCATTCCGTAATTTATTATTAGTTACGTTATGAAGGCTGTGTTAATTATTAAAATGATAATTATCTTGTCTCAGCTACAAAGACCTAGTACTGGTAATTTGCTACAAGTAATAAAGTACTGTTACAAATCCTTAAAATGTTAATAATAATAATAATAATAATAATAATAAAATATTTAGGAATACCAGTACAGAATATACCAACTATTCATAATTATTGTAAAGTTTTTAACAATAAAAATATACATGATTCTAAAACATTATACAAAATTTCACTTGCATATATTTGTTTGATGTTGGAATACATTTTTCTAGTTTGATGTCAATTGAGAGCCGAGGCTTACACATTTTAGCCATGAACAGGGTATTCTAAGGATCAATATTTTCTGTACGATAAGAATTAGCATTAAAAACTAAAAACAAAAAAAAATTAAATAAGTAACCAATATATTTTAACACTGCAATAAAAACAATTTTGTAAATATTCCTTTCCATTGACGCCAAAACAGCGTAGACACTTTCTAAGGAACTTCTTCCTAATTTTTGGATGCCCTTAAAATGATGATCGCATTTTCTATTTCATCTATAAATTGCATCACTACCAATATGAGTGCTTTATTGGTCATCGCTAAAACTTAGCATAATTAAATTTGGAAGATAGTAAAAATCTTGAAGCTTGAAATTTGACACGAGCTGACAACTGATACTGACAACTGCCATTTCGAAACGAGCGCTGTTCCTTTAATTAAGTACCTACACCAAACATAAATAAGACAAAATAGGTCACTTAGGATCGGTACTATAAAGTGTGGCCTACAGAAGCGAGCCGCCGTATTTGGAGTAATCAAGTCGCCACGTGCTGTCTCGTCTATTTACACTTTGTTGGATGACGTGTGTTCAGACGTGAAGAGACCGTTTTCGGCATCCTTCGGTGTCGCGAAGGCTTTTAAAGTCAATCTCACATTGCCAAATGATGGCTTTAAGTTACTTAATCAGAAAGGGATTGGAACATTTTATCCCCAATTGATTTTCTATCTCCCTACTTAAGGTTAAAACTTACTGTAATAACAAATTCCTATCTACTAGGATCATAACTAAATCTATATACAGAATGGGTGAATTTTGTTCATAACATTACACTCGCACACTGATACTTAACCTGGATTAAATATAACTATTAATAAAAATATTTACAAAAAAAGATTCTTTTCCAAACAGTCTGCAAATCATTTACTTACATTGTTGATGTTTAGCTGGAGCAAATTACAATTAATTTGTGTCTTGACAACTCTGCAAAGTTTCAAATTATCTGTAAAAAGTAGTCCTGTAGAGTTAGACAGGCAGTCTGGCAATGTGTTGATAAAACATAATAAAAAGTATAGGCCCTAAATTGCTGCACTGTGGGACGCCTGAAGTTGTAATAACATGTTCTAATTTACACATGCATACTTTAACCCATTGGGCTCTATTTTAAAGGTATGATTTGATAAAATAATAAACATCTTCGGTGAAGCCCACCTCCATGTGTTTACTGATACTGAGTAACAATTCATGATTAACCTTGTCGAATGCTTTTTCAAAATCTGTGTAAATAACGTCGAATTAATTTAATATTGCTTCAGCTGCAGCTTCTGATATTATTAAAGGATCGGTTACCTATCTATTTATTATATATTTATTTATCTTTTATAAATCCATGTTGAAATTTTGAACTTTTAGGTTTTAAAAAGTTTGACAGATTGTCACATAATATTGTTTCATAAGTTTTTGCTAATATATTTATTAGGCTAATGGGACTGTAATTTTTATCGTCAGGAAAATATTTACTTCACTAGATTGAAAATATATTTTTTCTACAATCACTATCCAAAGTAGGCTTTTGCTCTTTGAAATTCAACCGCAAAGGAGACGTTTTCCGTGAACTGACATTAGATGACAGCTTTGTCGGTCGCCGAGCAGAAAATTTGACAGCTTTGTCGGTCACAGAGTGGAAAACTTGACAGCTCTGATGCTCGCCTAATTTAAATTAGATATATTATAATAATATTTCTTTTTAATAAATGATTTGAAAGTTATTTGTTCCTAGTATGATGTTTTTTCTTTTATAATCCAAGTTAACATTGACTTTGAATATCAACTTTAAATATCAACTCCTTTTTTAAATATTTACGTTCATATGTTTTTCTTACACAAACTGAAAATGTTAAGCAAAAGCATTCTCAATGTCTTTTGAATTTATATATAAGTTACTTCCATTTTTCTTCCCCTTGTAATCCAATTTTTTAGACATGTTACGTAAAACTGCCATAATGACGTAGGGTCAGAGTTTAGATTGTTCTTAATGTTTTTCTGTTATGCTTTTTATTTATCTTTGGTTTGAAGTTTGATGATATTTTTTAAGTTTCTAAAATAATTAAACAATGACGGTCTGGCTCTTTTTATTTTGAAATTACACGATGTAACTTAATTTTTACTATCAAATTCATGGAATACTACAGGAAATCTAGCTTTTTAAGCTGTTGCTTAGCAACAGCTATGTCCAAAAAAACCATTCGTCTGATCATAGAAAAATTTCAAACTGTTATTTGCATCTGTTATTGTAAAGAGTGTCGACCACTTATAGTTTTTGACAAGACTATACAAAAGTGAAAAAATTATATACAAACTTTTTTGTTGCACAAAACTCATACTTCTCTATTATACTCTGTTTTTAAACTAGGAGGAGCGAATTTAAACGACCCATTTACACAGGGAAAAGTAACTAGATTCGTTACTAAGAGCGTGTTCCGAAATATAGTAGTGTTCAAAATCTATGAAATAGTTTTTATTATCAATGAGGAATTAAGAGCGAATAAATCTCATAAAAGTCGATTTTTTATTAGTCCCAAACATCGGTAGTAAATTTCACATTACTGTGATCTGAAACGTGTATTTAAAACGAACTGTCAAATGAAATTCAATATAGCCGTTGATTTCTTTTTGAGAATAAATATGATCTTTTTAAAATAGAATTTGAATATTTAAGAAAATTTTTAAAACTTAAGTAAAAGTTCAATATTGGCTTGGACCCCTTTACCATATTATTTTATTCTCAGTAAATGCCAACACAGTGACTGGAATTTCTCCTATGAGTAATATAGCTATTGTAGCTTATTTAGTGTTAACCCAGAGTTTCCATAACACTACATGTCAACATTATTTTAAAAACTGTTTAATAATATTGTAGTTTCTTTTAACTCTAGTTGTATTTTTTTTATTTTTTAATTTAAAGTTATACTTATTAATTTTAAGTAGATATTTTTGTTGTTTATTTGTTGTAGAAATATTGTTAGCTCATTATGCTAAATTAAGATTCTCTAATGTAGTAGTGGTGTTTTAAATGCTAAATCACAGATTTGTAAATTATTTATTTTCTAATAAATAAAGTTTACTTGAATGTTTAGTTACATTTTAATCATTTGGTAAGAAATTCATCAATTTTTAGTTTTAAAAATTCAGTAATAAAGTTGTTAGTTTTTATTTTCTAAAATACTTTGGAATCCATCTCTTCATGGTAATCTTTGCCTTCAAAAATCAATAATGAATCTACAAAACCTTCTTAAAAACCAGCATGTAAGCGTCTTCCGTTTCTTGTAGGGCTTTTCAGGAACTGCTATCGGTATAGATAGTCCCATAATCGTAGAAATTCAGAACAATTGCTTACTTAAGTTCTGAAAACGACTGTTATTAACGAAAAAAAAAAAAAAAAGGGTGAAAGCAATAACAAAACTAAAAATTTAAAATTAAGTGTAAGGGGTTAAAGAAAAGGTCCTTTATTTCTCACAAGTCAATTTAATTGGCGACCGGTTTCGAAGCTGTCACTTCATCATCAGGCACACCTAAATGGAATGTCAAGGAGTCAGTTGTTATAAAAAACAATTATAAAAGCATGAACGGACTTTAACATATACAAAATAACAGAAAAAACACAAAAGAAGTTAAACAATAACCTTGACTCACCTTGACTATTTCCATAAAGGAAGCGCTACATAAAGTTTAACAAAACGAGTTAAAAAAGTCATGTAATACAATAGTATTTTAAAAAAACAAAATATTGTAGGTTAGGTTAAACCGCGAGATGTCTGTTTGAATAAATTAATTAAAACACATGTAAGACAACTATTAACTAAACAACACAAAATAGTTTTTACAAGCACAAACAGTTTAAATTTTTTTTAAGGATATAACGTCAATTAATAAAAGTAAAAAGTAAAAATTATCAGACTCTCAAGACATCTATCTAGATTTTTAACGAATCAATGTAGTAAACTGTAAATTTTAAATTTAGCGGATAAATAGTGTACTAACAAAGGTGTTATTTACTGAAAGTGAGTATAGGTGGCGGTGACCAAATTTATTGAAAGTAAAAATATTAAACTGGGAAATGAGAAAGCAAAAAATACTAACAAGAAAATTAGAACCCTGCACAAGAAAATATGAAAATTCATATTTAAAAGGGAAATTTGAAGCAGATAATCAAAAAAAAAATTACTGTTACAGGAAACGGAAACTAAGTTGACAAGTACGAATGTCAAAAAAGAAAAGTCAAATTTTGGCGTATGACAACCACGTGGGAGAATTTGAATAAACTAATAAAACATTTAATAAGATGCGAGTGGACAAACAATTAATGGAAACAGAGAAGAGAATCTAAATTGGGGGGGTTAATTAATTTGTGGTAAGTAACTGATTGAAGATCAAATGAGTGGGGGTATAAGTCTTCAATTAATTTAAATAAGCGCAGAGAACGTTGGGGTAATAATAAATTGAATTTGTGCATTCAGAGAGCAGGAGGGGCCAGATTTAATATTTTTTAAAATTTCCAGGTTCTCAAAGTTATTCAGAAGGAATTTATTAGAAGTCATATGCAAAATGTCGAAGCCAATGCTAGAATCAAAATCGTGACCAGTGTCTAACAAATGAGCAGCAAAGTGAGAAAAACCAGTAGTGTTAGTGTTAAGACAGCGTGTGTGCTCTTTCAGGCGTATTTTAAAATAACGAAAGGTCCTTCCCACATATGAGCATGGACAGTTCAAACAAGTTAGTTTGTAAACACCAGACTGATCCATAGGATCAATCTTATCCTTAGTCCTAACAAATAGGCTACTGATGGAGTTGGACGTTCTAAAGCTAATTCTGAAGGAATCTTTGAACAAGTTGGCTATACGATATGAGAATTTTCCAATAAAAGTAAGTGAAACATACTTACTATTATCTGCTTCAATATTGGGAAGGGGGTCAATTATGTAACTATTGTTCTGATTACGTTTATTCTGTTTTCTATGAAGCATTTATCTATTAAGTTCTGATCATAATTGTGATTATTAGCAATTTGTTTGATAACATTGAGTTCTTTATTAAAGTTATCTACTGATAGAAGTACTTTCAGAAGACGTTCCAAGTAACAATTAAAAGCTGCTAACTTATGTGTAACTGGGTGATTGGATAAATTATCAATAACAACCCCTGTGTGAGTAGGTTTTCTAAATATGTTAAAATCCAACTTAAGATCTGTACAATGGGATATAGTTAAATCAAGGAAGTTGATAGATTTGTTGTTTTCTATCTCTAATGTAAATTTGATGTTACTATGTATGGTGTTTATATAATTTAGGAAGTTATTTAACTTATCCAGATCACCAGTCCATAGTATCAGTATGTCATCAACATATCTATGATAGAATTTAATAGCTGAGCAAAAAGGATTGTTGTTTAATATATTGTTATTCTCAAAATTATGCATAAAGATGTCTGCAAGTACAGGAGATAAAGGCGAACCCATAGCTAATCCTGTTGTTTGTGTAAAAATTTCATTATTAAAGAAGAAGAAGTTTTGTTCAAGACTAATTGTTAATAAGTTCATAAGTTCCAACAGTTCTACATCTGGTAAGGTAGATAAAGACAAGTAAGATTTGATGTATTCTAAAACCTCTGGGATAGGTACATTAGTAAAAAGATTTGATACATCTAACGAAACTAAGTAATCTGTGTCAGTGACATGAACATCTTTGATTTTTTTTTTTGTTTTTTTTTTTTTTGATTTTTTTTATCAATTGCACACTGTTCTTTACTGTATGAACAAAATAATCCTTGTAGTGTTCTTTAAGAATATCATTAAGCCATTTTGCTCATTTGTGGGAAGGACCTTTCGTAATTTTAAAATACGCCTGAAAGAGCACACACGCTGTCTTAACACTAACACTACTGGTTTTTCTCACTTTGCTGCTCATTTGTTAGACACTGGTCACGATTTTGATTCTAGCATTGGCTTCGACATTTTGCATATGACTTCTAATAAATTCCTTCTGAATAACTTTGAGAACCTGGAAATTTTAAAAAATATTAAATCTGGTCCCTCCTGCTCTCTGAATGCACAAATTCAATTTATTATTACCCCAACGTTCTCTGCGCTTATTTAAATTAATTTTAGACTTATACCCCCACTCATTTGATCTTCAATCAGTTACTTACCACAAATTAATTAACCCCCCCAATTTAGATTCTCTTCTGTTTCCATTAATTTTTTGCCCACTCGCATCTTATTAAATGTTTTATTAGTTTATTCAAATTCTCCCACGTGGTTGTCATACGCCAAAATATGACTTTTCTTTTTTGACATTCGTACTTGTCAACTTAGTTTCCGTTTCCTGTAACAGTAATTTTTCTTTTGATTATCTGCTTCAAATTTCCCTTTTACATATGAATTTTCATATTTTCTTGTTCAGGGTTCTAATTTTCTTGTTAGTATTTTTTGCTTTCTCATTTCCCAGTTTAATATTTTTACTTTCAATAAATTTGGTCACCGCCACCTATACTCACTTTCAGTAAATAACACCTTTGTTAGTACACTATTTATCCGCTAAATTTAAAATTTACAGTTTACTACATTGATTCGTTAAAAATCTAGACAGATGTCTTGAGAGTCTGATAATTTTTACTTTTTACTTTTATTAATTGACGTTATATCCTTAAAAAAAATTTAAACTGTTTGTGCTTGTAAAAACTATTTTGTGTTGTTTAGTTAATAATTGTCTTACATGTGTTTTAATTAATTTATTCAAACAGACATCTCGCGGTTTAACCTAACCTACAATATTTTTTTTTAAAAAATACTATTGTATTACATATGACTTTTTTAACCCGTTTTGTTAAACTTTATGTAGCGCTTCCTTTATGGAAATAGTCAAGGTGAGTCAAGGTTATTGTTTAACTTTTTGTTTTTTTTTGTTTTTTTGTATATGTTAAAGTCCGTTCATGCTTTTATAATTGTTTTTTATTACAACTGACTCCTTGACATTCCATTTAGGTGTGCCTGATGATAAAGTGACAGCTTCGAAACCGGTCGCCAATTAAATTGACTTGTGAGAAATAAAGGACCTTTTCTTTAACCCCTTACACTTAATCCCTACTACTCACATATGGCTACCCTCACTCCAAATAAAAATTTGAAATGTCAGAACTGTCAATAATTGTCAGTAATTGCATTAGCTGCGATGTTAATGATAAAAAGTTATGTGTGAAACTGACTGCAATCTGACCAATCAGAAGTTTACAGAATTGCCAACTTAAATTCAAATCGCTCCTCCTAGTTTAAAAACAGAGTATAGTGGAACCTAGAAGAGTAATGCAGGATGGTAAGGGTCCTTGGCAATAATTTGCGTTATTTCAACATTAAATATTAGCAGGTTCAAACATCTATCCCTAATTTTTTTTATATTATTTAATTGCTGCAAATTAAGAAATACTCCTAGTGTATTATATTTATCAATATCACAGATATTTTGGAATGGAAGATTGAAATCTCTCAAAATTAAAACTTTGGTCTTTTCGCTTTTTAAAAGACTCTTGAACTGATTAAAATAACTAATATAATTATCTAAACAAGAATTGGATTAAAAATATACAGCCGATACAATAACACAAATGTTTTTTAAATTTTAGCCTTACAAATATATACTCTATCACAACTTTCGGTATCTAATACTTTATAAGGAATATTTTTATTAAAGACAACTGAAACACCACTTCCTCGTGAGGCTAAAGTATTTCTGTCCTTTCGGATCACTGTATATCGATCACCAAACAGTTCTTCTGAGTATATGCCATTACATAACCATACAGGGTGGCCACTTTTTTAATGGGATTGTATTAGTAATTTCCAAACCATACTAGTTAGAAAGTCGGTTAAATAAAGAAAAAGTTGCGTATCTCGAAGCATAATCTAGCGGTGAAAATTAATCGAAAATAGCAGGCACGGTTCTTGAGATATTTCGATAAAAGGAAATTCGATCATTTTGGATTTTTGGTTATCGTTCATTTATTGTCAGAACTACTAAAAAATAGTTTAAAGGTTTTTTATTTGATAGTAAATTTTCTTTGATTTGACGTTTTTATATTTTACATCCAACGTTTCGTATTCTCTAGACCACCATCAACTTTTTTTTTAAATATGGGCTTAGGTATTTTATAACATTATTTGAAATAACTTTTTATCTTGCATCCAGCAGTGTATTACACAATGGCATTCACTGACAGTTTTTGGGTAATATGGACCGTAATCCAAATTTTATTGGTACGGATCATCTGTATTGAATTTTTAATCAGCGTTAATTTTTTCAGTGTATAATACTTCGAAGATAAAGTGATTATAATTGGTAAAAAATAAATGAGAATTAATAATTATTTAATTATTCGACTATTAAAAAGTATGTTTTGATAAGGTAAATGATTAAAAGATATTCTCGATTCTATTTTTGACAATACATACCTACCAAATTTGAAGGCAAAATATTATTTTATTACTGGCACAGCAATTGATATGATTTTAAACTAATATCATCTTACTTGTTATAAAATATAGTAGGCCGTGAAAACAATCCATATCACAAGAACTGTCACATTAATATTATGTTGTTCTTTATTGCTTTACGAACATTTCTCATTGTTCAAAAGTTTTTTGTGTGTTTCTTGGTACCTAGTCTAACTTCAATATGGTAAGATACACTGCAGAAGAAAGACGAGATATGTACCAATTATACATCAAACTGAACAGAAATTCGTTCAGAGCAAAACAAAGGTACGAGGATTTATATCCCGACAGAATGCAACCAAATATAAAAATATTTCGGCGTTTGTCTACAACTCTTCTCGAACATAATACATTCGATAAAGCTAGAGTTCCGTATGTTCGAAGAAAGGAACCAGTCAACGATATTAATGTCTTAGCTCAAATTCGAATAAATCCAGGAGTTGGGTCGAGGACTATTGCAGGTGAATGTAACTTATCAAAAAGTGCTGTTAATAAGATAATAAAGAGACACGGATACCATGATTACAAATACCAAGCTGTACAAAAACTATATCGTAATGATCCTGAAAGAAGATTGCGATTTTGTAATTGGTTTAAACAAAAGGTAAGAATTAATAACTTTGTACACAATATCATTTGGGGAGACGAAACAACATTTACAAATTCTGATATGTTCAATCGAAGAAATAAACATTTTTATGCCACGGAAAATCCTCACCTAATCCAAGAAGTGAGACATCAATATCGTTTCTCTTTGAATATGTGGTGCGGTTTCTTAAATAATAAATAACTGGGACCATACTTTATTGACGGAAACCTTACTGCAGAAAAATATTTAGATATACTGCAGGATATGTTAGATGATCTTCCTTTAGAGTACCGTCTTAACGAAATCTGGTTCCAACAAGATGGATGTGGTCCACACAATTCAAGAATGGTCACGGATTATTTGAATCAGACTTTTCCCAATTCATGGGAGAGGTCCAGTGGCGTGGCCTGCCAGATCGCCAGTTCTGAATCCATTAGATTTTTATTTGTAGGGACGTCTCAAAAATAAAGTGTATAATACACCAAATGCAACAATTGAGATTCTCCGCGTAAAGATTGAAGATGCATTGGAAGATATCCAAGAAGAAGAAATAAGCAATAGCATAAGAAATATGAATATCAGAATTGCTAAATGTATTGAAGAAGATGGCAGGCATTTTGAACAATTACTCAATTAATTTTGTTGATATTTTCAAATAATTTGATTATGACTAACAACAACTGAATTTCTTTTTGTTATTATCATTAATTGCGTTTTAAAATTTCTACATTACTATTGTTGTTGTTGATGATTTGTTTAATTTTCGAAAAATTACATAAATTTTGTAAGAATTGATTTTATTTTTTTATCGAGGAGCATGACATGTTGATTCAACTAAAGATGGCGAAACCAAGCGTAAATTAAATAAAATTTGGATTACGGTCCATATTATCCAAAAACCGTCAATGAATGCCATTGTGTAATACACCGCTGGATGCAGGACAAAAAGTTATTTCAAATAATGTTATAAAATATCCAGGTCCATATTTAAAAAAAATAAGTTGAGGGTGATCTGGAGAATACGAAACGTTGGATGCAAAATATGAAAACGTCAAATCAAAGAAAATTTACTATCAAATAAAAAACTTTAAAAATATTTTTTAGTAGTTCTGAAAATAAATGAACGATAACCAAAAAACCGAAAAGATCGAATTTCCTTTTATCGAAATATCTCAAGAGCCGGGCTTGCTATTTTCGATTAATTTTCACCGCTAGATTATGCTTCGAGATGGGCAACTTTTTCTCCATTTAACCGACTTTATAACTAGTATGGTTTGGAAATTACTAATACAATCCCATTAAAAAAGTGGCCACCCTGTATATCAACCAGATCAATTATTTCATAGATGGTATAAAAATTGTCTGTCTTGTTTCTGAGATCCCGCATATTCTTACTTGTATTAATAAGTTTTCTTAAGATTGTTTTGGTTGGGGAGCTATCTTCTCTATCTGCAATAGTATCCCCTTTTTTGCAAAAAACAAGAGTCCCTCTGGGCCATATTTTCCTTTTCTATGCATTTTGGAAGTTATCTTGCATAATATTTACCTTTATTGACGCATATAATGTGGTTCGTTTGGATAGGTGCTCTTCACAAGTAATCTCATGAAAATGTACAGCTAACATTTTCCTTAGGTCATTAAGATTTGTTTTCGAGTTCAATCTTGCAACATGAAGTGGAACAACTTTAAGAACTGTCTATATAGACGTATCGCTTTCATTTCCACCGACCATGCATCTCCTGCATCTTTTACGCACGTCTGTCCATTGACTTCCGTCAGGATCTTTGTACAATTGGTGTATATTTTGCAGAATGTTATTGTGCTTCTAATATGACCGTTCTTACTTTTTCTACACTTTTGGAGGTTATATTTGAGGTCGAGGTCAAATTTTGTGTTTGACCTACTGAGGGCGGTTGCCAGGTTATTCGCCGATTTTATTTTTATCAACCAAAACTTGCGAGTCCTGTGGTGTGATTGGTATGTACTTTGGAAACATTGTTTTTTACTTGCCTTTTTTGATGTTTCATTATTTTGTCTTTCTGATTATCGGAAATAGCCGATGCTGATATCGACAAGGGTATATTATTTATCTTTTCAAATTCACTTTGTGGACTACTTTTACCAATATTATTTTTTTAAAACCGAAATTATGAATTTTTGAAGCTCAACTGTATGTTCTAGGGATACTAGTAGCTTCTTGGACATATTGTATTCATCTTGGATGTAATTTAGCTATTTTTCTAGCAGAATTTCATTCATGTTCGCGCCATTTTTATCCGTCATTGATTGGGTTACTATTTTTTTCTAGGGCATCTATTTTTGTCTTTAATTCAATTGGGATCACATTTTTATATATGTTCTCCTCATCTCCTCGTAATTGAAATTTACCGCTATTAATTTCGGCTTCTTGGATTAAGAGAACATGCTCTGTTTAATTCTGAATTACAAACGACCTTTTTACATGTTGCACAATTAAGAAAGTTTTTGCTGCCACTTGTGACTTTTAGGCCCGTAATTTCTAATGCACATGATTGGTGGTAAACTTTTACATCCTTTGTTACAGTTTTATCAATATTAGATTTAAAATATTTGCGTATTTTCGCGTCCGCTTCTTCAAGATCATCTTCACTCAGCGCCATCTTAAAGCTACAATTTATAAGAACACCAAAACAAAGGTATCTACAAAAATCCTGCATGCTATCTCTCATTTCTCAGATTAAGTCCTATTTTATTGTACTCTATCAACGTAGATTTAGTTATACGTATTTTTTGGTAATTTTCAATAATTAGTTTTTTTATAACGTTTGATTCTAAATAACATTTAAACTATTTTTATACCTTTGAGAATTAACCAACTTTCGACGTTTTTTTTACCTTCATGGGTCCATTGAGAGATACGAAGTCACTGTTGAACAGTTTATTAGAAAATAAAAATACTTTTTGCTTAGCAATAACTGTTGGATAATATAAAATATTTTATCAAAATTATGTTGCTGGTAACAGATTTAATACCCAGAGACTGTTACTTGTATACAAAATACTATCTGGAAAGGGTTAATTTAATATAGTAGCTACCTTCTAGTCTTTAAGATTAAAATTAGAATTCAAAGTTATTTGTGAGATTTTAAGCAACATCTTTCATAAGTTTCAAAATTAAAAAGTATTCGTGTTTAATTTGTAATTAGGTACCTGTTATTCTTCTTGTAAATAAATTATTGTTATAATATTATTTTAGGAAAATTTTAGAAACAATTTGGTTTAGGTAGTTTATTTCCAATGGAAAATATTTGCTGTTAAATAAATACATTTATTTTAAGAAATACTAATGTGAGTTCAGGAACGTATCTTTAATTACATTCAATTATGGCTACAGAAATATATAATTTATAGTTTTTAAACTATCATTTTATTATAGTAAATCATTTTTTTAATTACATTTATAAATTATGGTGTACATGAAAGAAATAAATTCTTAATTCGTAATTCAATGATTTCTGAAATTAATTTTAAAACCTGTAGAGTTTTATTTTTAATCGGCGTTCTGTCAGAAAATTCCTTTTATTCGTGACGCAATCTGTATGAACTTGATGACGTCGTCGATGAATTTTTAGAATAGAAATGTAGTTTATGCGATACATCATTTGAAAGGTATTTCTACTATCTATCCAATCGTATTAATAAATTTTCCAACTAATATTCTTGTTTATTAAATACAATCAAATTCTAAGTAAATATTTTAATTGATGATCTCAGCTATAATAGGGTGAGATAGAAGTGCAATAGCCTCTTGGAAAACTTATTCAATAACTAATCCCTATATATTTTGTGAGTTCATTGATATTTTTTGGTCCAGTTGGATAAACTTTACATTTTAAATATTCTCGTATAAAGAAATCAAGAGGGGTTAAATCTGGCGAACTAGGTGGCCGCATTCGATATTCGATCTTCGCTCGTTCCATCTATCTGGAAATATGTTGCCCAAGTAGTTTCTCAAGTTTATTTTTATTTATTTTCTTTTCGTAACCGGTACTAGTAAGTAGTAATAGCTAATGTTTTTTTTGTGTAGCGGGTGAAAAATGTTCCAAATACAAACAGCTATATTTTTTAGTAAATAAAAACCACCCTTTGATATTTTCTGATGTACACCAGGATAACCTTTAGGTATTTATCACTACTTGCAACCGTCTTTCTTTTGTCTTTTATTACTCAGTTCTCTTTTTACATATATGTGTTTATCTATCTCTATTGGTTATTCATTATCTGTCGATTTTCTATTTCTTTTTTGTTTTATATTATTCTTTATAAAATTATGGATCAGAACCAACTTTTATTTGGCTTTCATCATTTATCCTATATTATTGTACTTATCCAGGTTTAAGTTCATTCTATTACATCGGTCGACACGTTTTCTGGGCCTGACTTCTGCATGTGAAATTTTGGTTACAAATAAAGGAAAAAATAATTTTACTAATCAAAGTTTGCTTTTGTAGAAAATAGAGCAATTTTTCGAATTTTCAAGAAAACTGACTAATTTTTGTATTTTTTTTTTATAATTTAATTTTAAATTACGATTAACAAAGTTTTTGCCGAACATCAAAGTCTTTTTACTTTCCTATCTGTATACAGATAAAAGTATAGGAATCATGATTTTTTCGACCTCGTTTTCGACGTATTTTTACGTTTTAAGGTCCCCTGAATCCGTTTTGACTATTTTCGCGATGATGTTGTGTGTGTGTGTGTGTGTGTGTGTGTGTGTGTGTGTGTGTGTGTGTGTGTGTGTGTGTGTGTGTGTGTGTGTGTGTGTCTGTCTGTGTGTTTTTTCTCTAAAATAGATCGTATTCGAGATATGTGAGAAAAAGTGTAAATTTCGAATTTTAAAGAAAACTCAAAATCGGATAAAGACAAACACATTAAATTTTAAACTTAAGCTTTATTCCGGCCTGAGGTAAACTGATGAGATTTTGGGCAGAGTCGGAACATCTGGAAGGGTACTTTATGGAGGGTCGTTTTTTATATTTTATGGAATATATTAGTTATTTTTGTTTGGCAAAGAAAATTGTTTATATAAAAGTTACTTCTTATACTATTCTCTATAATTTTTGTTATATACAAAATTTTCCTAAAATGTCCGGTATTCGAGAAATTTTACAAAATGTAAAATTTCACATTTTTAAGAAAATTGTTAAAATAAAACTTGTTTGTTATATAATTCTCTTTAATTCTTGTATTATACATAATTTCTCTAAAATAGACCGTGTTCGAGATATTTGTGAGAAAGTGTAAATTTTGAATTTTGAAGAAAACTCGAAAACGGATAAACAAAAAACCTTAAATTTTACACTTATGCTTTATTTCGACCTAAGGTGAACTGATTAGTTTTTGGGCAGAGTTTCAACATCTGGGGGTTACTTTATAGGGGCCCATTTTTATATTTTATGAATTATATCTGTTATTTACGTTTGGAGAAGAAAATTCTTTAAATAAAAGTTATTCTCTATAAGTTTTGTTTTTTACAAAATTTTCCTAAAATGGTGCGTATTCGAGAAAATTTTCAAAATGTAAAAAATTCTGATTTTTAAGAAAATTGTTGAAAACTATTTGACATTTTTCAAATTTGAAAAAAGGGTCAAAAAGAGGAGGAAATTTAAAAAAAAAGTTCTGTCACCCGAAACTCTGGAGCAATTTTTAAACGGTCTGATAAAAAAATGTTATTTTCCTCTTTGTTTTTAACAATTTACTTAGGTTAAAAATTAAAAAACTTAATTAATCATTGAAAATTTTTTTTTATTTATATTACTGTTATTACTGTTATTTTAGTTTCATCATGTAAAAAAATCAAAAAGAAAATTCAATTATTTATAACAAAGTGTTTATTAAATAAATAATGAAAATTTAAATAAAAACATTCCTTTTTTTTAGTCATCAAAGAGCAAGATAAATTATTATTTAAAAAATGATTCCGTAATAATAATTACAAGTGGTAAAAAAAATGTTAACAAATCCGTTTAATTAAAATTTTTTTTAGCTAACGATTTTTTTTAAATCATAATATGCATCAAAGATTACGTTTAAAAAAATAAATTATCTTATAAACAACACATTTGTTTAAAATAATTCTTTAAACAATACGAAATAAAAATTTTTTAAGATCATTTTCATGTGGCTTCTGATGATAAAAAATAGTCTATAAAATTTTTTTTCAATGATTAATCAAGCTTTTTAATTTTAAACCTAAGTAAATTGTTAATAATCTTACTCTAATCCAAGAACCTCTTGTATACAAGGGGCGAATTAGAGGGTTGCATATATCAGGGGACTATGACATGATTTATTCAGCGTCTGGACACCCAAGAACCTGCATTATTGCAAATAAAAGCTTGAAGGTGTTTCCACTATGGGAATTTTGTACAAATGACCTAGTGACAATATCCCTAAAGCTAGACGAAGGAAGTTATCTGATTGTTGGATCCGTATATCTACCATATGACCAACCTGGGCTCCAACCCACCAAGAAGGTGAGAGAACTGGCTAGTCACTGTAAAAAAAAAAAAAAAAAAAAATCGAACTTCTTCTAGGGTGTGATGCCAATGCTCACCATATAGTATGGGGGAGCACTGACATTAATAACCAAGGAGGAGCTCTTCTGGTATTTATTGCTTCCAATAAACTAGAAGTTGCAAACATTGGAAATGAACCAACCTTCGTAACATCTGTGCGAAGGGAGGTACACAACGGACATGTTCATTGGTGGGGAAGTGACACGTCTCACAAGAAGCGTCACTTTCCGACCATAGACATATCCTGTATGAGCTGGGTACTAAAACCTCGGGTGAGAAGACATATCGTAATCCTAGGACCTGTAACTGGGGAGCTTTCAAGGAATAACTTAAACAGGGACTGGACAACTGTCCTTCGATACCGAAAAATTTAGTGGAAGTTGAGTTTATGTCAGAGTTTCTGACACGAACCCTAACCAACACATTTGAAAAAAACTGTCCTTTAAAAATTAGGAAAGAGGATCGAGACGCTGTATGGTGGAATCGAGATCTTTCCAAAAAAAGAGCAGAAGTTCGTAAACTCTTTAACCTTTCGAAAAGGTCGGGAAACTGGGAAGCCTATTAGGCGTACCGGAGAGAATATGGCTATGCCATTAGGAAAGCCAAAGAAAATTCCTGGAAGAAACTCTGTGACGGCATTGTAAGCCTTCCAGAATGTGCCAGACTCAGAAAAACTCTACAGAGAGATAAGCAAGGATGCATGGGATCTCTAAAAAATCAACGAGAACTCACAAAAACAGAGGAGGAGACCTTAGATTTACTTCTAAAGTCACATTTTCCTGGATGTGAGATTATTCTTGACCAGGAGAACAGGAGAACTATGGCACTAATTTCTAGGGCCTCAAAAACAAACTGGTCTCTTGAAAACTCAATAGTAAACAGAACAAAACTTGTATGGGCGATAAATTCCTTTCAACCATGCAAAACAGCTGGACCTGATGGTATAATCCCGGCACTTCTACAACAGGGCCAGGAAGTACTGGAGGGACCACTGTGTAAACTATTACTGGAGGTGTGCAAGAGTGGTCTTCATTCCCAAACCCGGGAAAGCGTCGTACGAGGAGACCAAATCTTTCAGACCAATCAGCCTAACATCATTTCTCCTAAAAACATTGGAGAAATTGATGGATAGATATATATGGGACGATGTTTTATGGGACAAATCGATACCAGTTTGCCTACCAATCTGGAAAGTCTTGCGATACAGCCATACATAGGCTCAACAGGCTAAACAAGCATTGGAAAGCAAAGAAATAGCACTAGGAATCTTCCTAGATATAGAAGGAGCCTTGACTCGGCTTAATACAATCCAAGACTAAGATCTATGCAAAGGCGTGGAGTAGCCCACTGCATTACGAAGTGGGTAGAGTTTGTGCTTAATTATAGAACCATTACCAGTAATCTCCTTAACACAACAAGAGAGGTCTCCGTTAACAAGGGATGCCCGCAGGGAGGAGTGTTATCTCTTCGTATATGGAACTTGGTGGTTGATGACCTCTTATGGGAGTTAGAGAGAGAAAATTTATACACGGAAGCATTTGCAGACGACATAAGCATCGTAGTAAACGGTAAAGGGACTGTTGTATCTAAAAGGATGCAGCGGGCACTAAATATCGTCAAAAGATGGTGCCTAAAAGGGGGATTGTCCACAAACCCGACAAAAACCTCTGTTGTTGCATTCACAAGAAAAAGGAACCTTCAAGGAATGAAGGAGCTTTATACGTGGGGACAACTTTTAAAAATGGCAGAAGAGGTTAAATACCTTGGAATTACTCTTGATGATAAGCTTAGCTTCTGCATATATATATAGAAAAAACAACAGAAAAAGCTGTAAGAATACTATGGGCCTGTAGGCGGATGGTAGGGAACGTATGGGGGAAAGTATGATGCACTGGATTTACACTATGGTTGTAGTACCTGTTATAACTTACTCATCAGTCATATGGTGGCACAAGACTAAAAGCATAACAGCTAAAAGAAAATTAGACAAGGTACAAAGACTAGCCTGTCTAATAATAACAGGGGCATTTAGAACTAAGCCCATAGCAGCAATGGAGCTACTGCTAGGTATTCCTCCACTACACCTTGTGGTGGAGACGGAGGCTATAGCTGCGACATACAGGCTGTTTACTAATGGATTTGGATGGGAACTTTTGAGAAAAGGACACCACACAATGATATTAGAGAAATTAAAACAAATTCCGGTACTAAGAATGTCATCGGATAGAACGCCCATTATTCACGACTTCAGGAAACCTTTTGATATTTAAATACCAGAAAGGGCCAAAAGCCGGGAAAATAGGGAAAACAAAACGATTAAATCTGGTATACAGACGGTTCGAAAATGAAAAACAGCACAGGAGCTGGGATCTACCATGTGAACTTAGGGAGGACAATTAGTTTGAACCTGGGGTCACTGACAACAGTCTTTCAGGCTAAAGTAACAGCAATAAATGCCTGCGGAAAAGTCATGCTAAATGACTCTCTTAGAGATAAGAGGATCGTTATCATGACAAACAGTCAGGCAGCCTTTAAAGCACTGAAAAGGGTAGAAGTACAATCTAAATCAATATTTGATTGCCAACAATCCCTCCAGTCCCTGGCAAAACATAACAAGGTCACCCTTGAATGGATGCCAGGTATTTGGAAACGAGAAAGCAAACCTCCTAGCAAGGAAGGGAGCGGAAAAAACTCTTATTGGACCAGAACCCACGTGTGGTATCTCATACAAACATGTTAAATGGGTGTTAAAGGAAGAAATAAAAAGAGAACACCATAGGCTCTAGATGGAACTTCCTGGACTTATACAGTCCAAAAGATTCATAGAGGGGCCATCCACGAGCAGACAACCAACTGATAAACCTTAGCAGAAGCGAACTCAAGGCCGTAATAGGACTCCTTACGGGACACTGCGGCCTTAGAACACACCTAAATCTCTTAGGGATATCTGATGACCCTCTATGTAGAATATGTGAAGAAGAGGACGAAAATCCTATTCACATACTATGCCACTGTCCGAACCTTAAAAGGAAACGGAAATGGTACTCCGGGGTACAATATCCGGAACCTGAAGAAATCGCGAAAGCGCCCATTAGACATATTCTTGAATTCGTCAAGAAAATCAATCTGATGGGATAGAAACTGTGAGGGGTACAATAAGCCTAGAGCTTCAGTACAAGTGGGCTTTGAACCACGCTCTAATTCAGTTAGATATATAATAACACAGTAAAAAATAATTTTTTTTTTTCATTTTTCCAAGAAGAATCTCTTCTGGGACCGTTCAAAAATTAATCCAAAAAAGAAAAAAACTCATATTTGTTATTTAACAATTATTGCACTTGCAATGTTAATGTTCAAGTGAGAAAAAATTGTTAATTAATAGAAAAATCACGATAAATTTTTTTTTTGACCGCGTTCATTCATCCATCCAGTAAATGCTTGAATTTTTTCAATTCGTAATTTTTATATTTAATAAGTTTAAATAATATTTATTTATTAAAGGTCCACAGTGGGCAAAGCTTACGCAAACCAAAGTCTTCGTTTTGGCTGTATTTTCATCCCTTTGGGGAAATTATAAATATTATAAATACTTTTATCTTAGTAGGGTGTAATTCCATAGAAAAAAATTGTAAATTAATACTTATAATTTAGTACGCTCCTGACTAAATACATATTGTTTAACACTTGCATAAAATAGTGTTATTTATTTAATAGAAGCGATTTGGTATAATTATTTTCAAATATGGAAAGTAACCATATTAAATTACAAACTAATATCTTTCCATTAATATAATTAATTCTACACTTAGAAATAAATAACGATTAGTAGTTTTTCGTCAACATTTTGGCAATTTAAAAACCTCCCAGAGCGTTTTAGTAACATTAATAATTTAAAATTCGTCAGTCGGGTGTAGAATCTCTTCAAACAACCGTTATGGAATTTTTATTTAGATCGGCAGTATGTTTCCAACAAATTGGTAAGAATATTTTTAGAAATTAATAGGTCATTTTCGAGATTTTTCTTTTTAATTTCGTATATATACAACAAATCGTTGACTTTTTGGGCATTTGTGTTGTCAGTTTCGCGAATGCAGTAATTATGAATACTAATTAAAAATTACAATTTGAAAAAAATATTTAGAAACAAATTTATTTACTAAAATCATGTGAGTATCTAAGAAATAATTACTCTAAAACTGTGTTTGCATGAATATATTCACATGTACATGAATTTATTTATTAAAAGAATTGATGAACGTGAAAAATATTAATTAGTGTACGAAAAAAATATTGAAATATACTAAAAAAATCTTCTTCTTTTTCGTTTTCTCTTTCTTTTTCTTTTCTATTTCCCTGCTCTTTTTCGTTGTCCCCTCGTCGGAGATAGACAAAACATACATATTTTATTATTAAAGATTAAATAGTGAATGGACATTTTAACATAGTATAAACTTGTAGAATAACTGAAGTTTAGTCTTTTTAGTTATGTCAATATTATTGTTCCAAATAAATTTAAGACACATTTCGCTCTTAATTTTTTTCATATAAAAAAATCCGCTCAAATAATAACAGATATTTATCCTTTCTTATGACGACATATTAAAATGAAATATAAACAATTTTCAAATAAAAGGGCAGTCGTCAGACTCTTTAATAATTAATAAAATCTAATTTTTTGTTAATAGCTGTTGGTTTATTATAATAATTACTCAATTATTCAATCAATTACACTCTTGAAAAATAAATTTTATCTTTTTTCTAAATGCGACTTTGAAAATTTGACAATAATGTGATAATTATGATTTATATACAGGGTGATTCATTAAGGATGGCGACTAGCCGTTTCTCAGAATATCTTGAAGTGAAATTGTTAACGCTGAAACAGGTCGATTTTTGCTTCCAGGAGACACCTTTCTATAATATCCTTAACTGTCAGATGTCATTTCTTTTTCCCCTACGTCAATCTAACCAATACAATTCAAATAGGAACAGTATCAAGTATGACACATCGTCGGAAAAGGTAATGTTATGGGAAATTCAGCAATATGACTGTTTATTGCATTCCTTTTAATTTTAGCGCCTTCTAGCGGGATAAAAAATAATAACCTATGATAAAGTGTGACACTTTATTTGAAAGCTAATTTTGTTAGTAATTAATTACACTACATACTGTTATGTTAACTAAATTAAAAATAAACTTAAAAGGAAAAAGAATGCATTATTACTAAATTTATTTTATTGAATGTGCAATATGAAGATATAAAGGTTAATGTTATGTAGTTCATTTGATTACTACTAAAATTAAAATTAGAAGAAACGCAATGAACACTTATATTTCTGAATATGCAATAATATTACCTTTCCAACGATGTGTCATACTAAAGGTGATTTCAGCACCCCTTATAATTTTCGGACAAGCATATCTTAATTTTTTAAAAAATTAAAATTTTGGGAAAATAAATTGGGCAATAATATCTAGAATATTCATATATTTTATAGTTTTAATTCCTTTCAGTTTCCAAGAAAAAAAATGAAAGGCCGTTAAATTTTGAAATGTTATAATGAAAATAACTAATGCATTCCTCAACAGCACTATTCTTAATATAATCCCAAATTAAAGCTCTTTATATCTTGTTGACGATTTTTTAAAATTCGTCAAAATTGATGGCTAAAACGCCTCGTTAAGGGCTATCTTCTGGTGTAAACTGGTGTAAATCGTTACGAGGAACGAATGATGACTGAGAGTGTACGATACGATAGTTACACCAGAAGATAGCACTTAACGAGGCGTTTTAGCCACTAATTTTAACGAATTTTAAAAAATAATTAACAAGAGATTAAGAGCCTAAATTTGGGGATTATATTAAGAATAGTGCTGTTAAGGAATGCATTTATTTTTATTATGATATTTTAAAATTTAAAGTCCTTTGATTTTTTTCTTGGAAACTCGAAAGATTTAAAACTTTAAAATATATGCATATTCCAGATATTATTGCCTTATTTATTTTGCTAAACTTAAAATTAAAAAAAAAAAAAAAAACTTTTTAAGATATGCTTGTCCGAGAATTATGAGGGGTGCTGTAATCACCTTAAGGATATTATAGAAAGGTGCCCCCCCTTGAACAGTTCTGCTTTCTTTAAAAAAAATCTACTTCAAGATATTCTGAGATACGGCTGGTCGCAACCCTTAATGAATCACCTTCTATAATATTTAGCTAAGGCTGCTTAAACGAAACAATATAAATTATACTTATTAACAATAGTAAATTTAATTATTTAGATTTTTCTTTATGGTATTTTCTGCATTCTACTTACTTTTTTTTAATTATACTTTATTAATTAAACTAAGGAAAACAGGAAGTTTACAAAAAACAAGTAAGCAAATATTTTTTCTACAGTCACATATTACCTTATCTACGCACAAATTACAAAACGAAAAAGCCATGCTATTGCCTTCAACTGAACGAATATATTTCATATCCATTCTAGGTAGTGAGAACACTGCAAAAAAAATGAAATCCGCCAATCACCGTTTATATTTTGATCAACCGACTGCTATTAATTTTAAAATTTTAAATAAGTGACAATTCTGTATATTATAATATATTTTTTAGTTATTGAGATTAAACATACAATAAAATGGGTTATTCTTGTGTAGAATCGATAAATAATAGCATTTCTGTTTTTATTTTGTCTATAATTATAAATAATTTGTTTGTTTAAATAAAACTAAATAAAGTTAATTTAATTACGAGTATTAAAGCAACAAAATAAAAGAGCAAGTGGTCCTGTGGTCAGGGTTCCTGCCTTCCACACATTGGACTCGAGTACGATTCTCGGATGGGGAAAATTTTTTCTTTTTTGTTTTTTTTTTATTTTAAAAATGAGTAAAAATCATAAATTATTTTAAAATTAGTTATTTTGTCTTATTAACCTAAAATATTTTTTTAATTTGTACATTTTCCTTAGTGGATCGTAGAAAAAATATACTGTACACATCGAATTTAGACGATTAAGCACTCCACCTCCGGCGTCGTTTTCAAATTTCGTCTTCGTGCGATATGGCCATCATATCCACTCTTGTTGCACATACTACTATTTGTCTTAAATATCGTATTTGCTTTAACTGCTTTATTTAACTTAGGATTTCGGTGAATTTACTTATGGTTTAAAAATTAAAAGAATTTTAATAGTCTAACAATTTAGCAAATATTATCAATGCGTTTTAAAGAAACAATTTTAATTTAGAACAAGTTTAAAATTAAACAGAAAAAAACAATAGAACATGCACCTTTGGCCTTTGAAGTTGCATTAATATTATGTAAAAAATAATTACAAAACTAATATTTTTTATGGAAGTTTTCAAAACAATCTGGATGGAGATGAACTTTCCACTTAAATAAAAACTGTTACTTTTGCGCAGTCGACACTTTTCCTTGCACTGTGAACACCCTTTCTTATAAGTGGCCAATATTATTAAATCTTATATCATTCTGTTACTTTTCTGCAATTGACTCTTTTCCTTGCCCTGTCAACCAGTGGCGGCTCGTGGTAATTTAAAATGGATGTTCACTTTTTCCAATAATTTTATCATTTGTAAGTTTAGTTCAAAACTTTGTACAAGAGCTAATATCGCTGTGTGTGTCGTTATTATTACCAACAGCTACTGTTTTCAAGTACTACTTATAACTATTAATAAATGAATATTTTAGTTAGTGTAATATTTGTTTTGTTTTAAACACATTGAAAACCATCTATAAACATTATTAGTTAGTAAACTGACTTTTATTCATAATTTGAGATTATTTTTAAATATTTATCAGGTTATGTAAAAAGATTGACATTGATTTTTGTATAAAAAATATGTGAAACTTTACCTACTATTTTTAAGTTTTTATTGTTAAGTTAAATCATTTTCACAATTTGTCACATATGTCAAATAAAAAATATATTTTTTAAATACCTTTTATTGGCAAATAAAATAAGAACTAAAATATTTTAAATGTTTATTTTATAACATCAGTCCCATCACAATACATACTATTACGTAGATACAAGCTAGAATAAAGATATATATTGCCTGGCATTCTAAATAATAATCTTCGCAGTTTAACAGACCCCCTTAACTACCCATTTTCTACCAGATTGTTTTCACAATCAATAGGCCTCATCTCCTTATAGGGCTTGATTTTACTAAAAATTTCATGTTGATATCGCTTTTCGTTTTTGATTTTTTTTTTTTAGTTTCAACCCCCTTAAATCCTCCATATTTATTCAGTTTTTTTTTATAATTAAAGGGCTTTTTCTTCTTTTAGAGCTTGATGTTTGCTAAAAATTTAAAGTTGATATCAGTTTTCTTTTTTCAGTTAGGATTTTTTTTAATATTTTAACCCCTCTTAACTCCCCAATATATTCATATTTTTTTTTTAGTATCAATGGGCTTTATCTTCTTATAAAGCTTCATTTTTACTTAAAATTTTATGTTGATATCGCTTTTCGTGTTTAATTTAGATTTTTTTTTAATTTCAACCCATCTTAACCTCCTATTTTTCATCAGATTTGTTAAATATCAATAGGCTTTGGCCCCTTATAGAGCTTGAGTTTAGCTTAAAATTTTCAAGTTGATATTATTTCTCGTTTTTGAATTATTGTGCAGACAAAAAACGTGACACCGAACAGACGAAGTAAACCTATAATACTCTTCACAGAATACTGTATGAAGAGTACAAAAAAAATATATAAGGTAAAATAACCAATTTAAACGGTCAACAATAATATTTAACTTATTTTATCAAAGGATACCAAAAGTTTGAAATAGCAGCACATAATTGAACATTTACAGAAATCTGTGAACTAAAATAGTGAGATACACATCGTAAAATGTTATTATACCTAATTCTCCATATTATCAAATCTCATATCATTCGGCAACGCTGTCTTAGAAGGTTTTTTGAAAGTTACCTTGGAACCTGTAACCTTCCTTATTATTTTCCATATCTTCACTAAATTTAAGTACAATGAGGTCCAAAATAGTTCATTAACAATATTGGAATCGCAAGTACTACCATGTTTTTGATCTTGTTTGAGAATAACAGCCACCACTACTTCTAACTTTTTATTTGAATGCGATAGTTGGCGATACCATTATCGTGGAGATCCACTACTTCCATATTTTATTGTATTGTATTGCTGGAAAATATTTGGCTAAGCAAGGAGAATTTATGTATAATCTTTACGATTGTAGCCTTTAGTTTGCACAAAGGTAATACCCCACAGTTATGTGACTACAGAATTGCCATTCCATCTCGCCACTAAAGTCTCTAAATTTGATTCAAATGCACAAGTATACGATCCTCTTGCCTTTTTGAATATGGATTATCTGTCTTACATGGGACATTTGGCACTGCTACTTTTCGTTACTGTTCTAGTAGAGCTAAATCATTTTTTTTTTATTTTTCAAAAAGATAATAAGAAGTAAAGAAACTGTCAAAAAAATATTGATCTGGAAAGTCGACCACTGATAAAAGCTTTAAGGGAACTAGGAAACCTAAACCGACTAGTCTGATTTTTCTGCTTTTCCATCACAAGGCATAAAATTAAACAAGTACCAGTATCAGAATGAAGAAACAATAACTTAAAACCGAAATGAACTGGTTTTCTCCGAATAAACAATTTACATGAGTAACGCCCAAAATATACCATTTCCTCGTCAATAGAGAGGTTGTCTGCAAATATCCCTAACTAAATATTTTCTGTTGACGATTAGAAAAATAGGCTTTCGCCAATTTGTCATCATTATTTATTGTCTTATAAATGAAGGTTTTGCTTTTAAATAGATCATCCTTTATTTTATTGGTTTTTTTCAATGATACTTAAATGTTACTAAGAACATTACTTTTTCCATTCACAACATACGAGGCTGGGCTAAGAAATAATCGGCCTCGGCAAGAGTTGGCGGCGCTACGAACAAATGCAATTGTTTTTCGTAAAAACTATCTTTCAAGTGACTTCTGTCATGGTGTAAGGATACAGGTGAAGCGGTGCGCAGGTTTTATGACGTCAACATCGGTATTGCCACGGCCGCCTATACACTGCCATGCCATTCCATGGCTTTGTTTACATTTTGTAATGATTGTCAAGAAGTTTAATTTTTATTTCCTGGTTCTATAATCATTATAAAACTGAAAATATATTTAGAAGAAAATAACAACTGCGTCAAATAACATCAAGTTATGCTCAATAATACAAGAAAAGTCACTATAGGCAGATAGACGCTTGTGCAAAAGTAATGCCAAATAAAAAAAATATTTTGTGCTTTTATACAAAAAAAGTAGGTAATTTTTTTCGAATTTAGCCATGGTGTAAGGAATTTAGCCTAATATAGTTTCTCTTTGGCGTATAAAAGATAGTGTTCATCTGAAACTGAATTTTTCCATCACAAAACTTGGAAGAGGATGTTACATCTAGGATTTAAATCTTCATACCTAGCATTGCTATCTGATAGATTGAGATCAAGATGATAGCCAAAAGGTACATAAACTTACAGAGACATTACCATTAAAAAGTTTTAGTGGCTCAGTACGGATAAAAACTGGAACTAATAAAAGGCATATACAAATAACTAATTTAAATGTGAAACTGAAATATGTAGTGTCCCTTGTATTGTGTATAGTGGAAAAATGTTTAACCTCTTGCCAATTAATTAATAATAGGAAGCACTGACTCATTAAATATGTTTAAAAAGCAAGAAACTTTTGCTCAAAAAGGTATACTACAAAGTGGATAAATTTTTCTATGATTCCTTGAATTAAGTAGTTCATTTTAATTTATGTGTATACTCCTGTATATATATATTTCTCGATTGTCATATTTGTACTAAGGTTGTGCATTTTTGTTTTTATATTATATTTTGTCTTGATATTAGAATTTAAAAAAATTTAAAATAAAAAATTTCATTTATGAATATTTTGTTTGTTTCTTTTCTTTTGAATTTTAACTTACGTTATCTATCTTTGTTAATAAGAATGTAATTAATTCTTCAACAATAAATAATTTTGAATCGATTCAAATAAACTTGTGTATAATTTTAACGAATGCTGAACAATAAAATTAAGGTGAAATGAATTATGATCAGTTTTTTTTTTAGTCGCCAATTTTCTTAAATAATCAGTTTGAAAGTATGTAGTCACTTTTATAGATTATAAATGTAATAATTTAATTTTAAATTAGTCATCAAACATGGCCATCAATAACTTGTATGCACAGATCAATTACTTTCTTGTATGGTTGGGTGCTGGTAAACCCCTTTATGTATTTAATAAATAGAAACACTTGGCAAAACATACTTTATTTTAATAAAAAGCACAGAGGTGTTATTTTAAATTGATTTATTTATGTTTAAAAATGGTTTATACATAATATTTACTTCTTTATCTTGCTTAACACTTCATAATGTATATTTCTTGTTCTAAATTTAAACATTTAGCCCAGTCTCTTAAGGTAGTAAACCCAGGTAAAGGATAATGAACAGTTCTTAAAATTTATAAGCCTTAGGACGAATGCTTCTTAGGGAGATTGTGGATGCTATGTCATCCGAACTTTAACGAATTCTTTTCTTATTTTAATTTTATAAAACATTTATTTGACCCGGAGTGAAACATTTACTTTACTTTCCTGAATTTCCACTTGAGAATTATTTTTCAACTGGCTAATTTCTTCTTTCAATGAAAGTATTTCTATATTTGATTTGTTGCATTTTTCAGTAATTTTGTTTAGTTCTTCACGAAGACTCTTAATAGTTTTCTCTAAAATAATAATTTCATTTCGGTGGTCACATCTAAAACAATAACATACTGTTAATATTGAAATAAAAGCAATTATCACTTCAAAGTTTAATATTTAATAAAAAAATTGTTTTGAAATGATTGTAATGTTAATTAGTACATGCTAAGTTGTGTAATGTTCTTTTCAAAGCCACATTTTTTGTTAATAAGGTAAATTTGTACATACGTTTCTAGTTCTGATGATACCAATATATTTTGAGTGTCTGTTTCCAAACTTTGATTCTCCTTGTCCTGGTCTGCAGATGGCAATTGTCTGGAATGCCCCGAAATATTAACAAAGCTCTCAATAATTGTTTGTCGATATCTTTTTGCCTGCCTTCTTAATCTATCGTCACTTTCTGCAGACAATTGTCTTTTTTTCCATGGGAGATTTTCAGTAGGAACTGCCGTTTGTTTTAAGTTTCTGCCAGTCTTAGTGGAGTAGTTTAATAGCCTCTGCTGTAAGGGTATTTCAAAACTATCCTTCGAAAAATGTATGGAACAAATACAAGCTTAAAAAAGAAACAAGACATAAAATGAATCATATTCAAATTAGGTTTGCAAAAATCATACCATTTTTCAAATTAATTGTATCTTTTCACCCGCAACCGTTGACCCACGCTTTGGCTATATCTGTTTTCGGAAATATAAAATACTTAATATTTGTTCCCTTTGTTTTTCTTGAATAGTTCTTGCTGCCAAACACTGCACAACCTGGCATTTTGTTAGTAACTACACACCCTAAAATATAGTAGATTTTAATGTACCAATAATATAATAATAATAATGATATATTAAAATAACAATAATGAATAGAAACTATTTTTTTTATCTTTAAAATACAACAAAAATATTACATAACCTAACTTTATATCAATTACACTACCAACTTAATTAGAAATTAATTTAATAATACGTACCAATAATTTCTAAACAGGCCTATTGATATATAGAAATGATATTAAATATTAAGATAAATATATCTATAAACTTCTAAACACTACCAGGAAAATATTAGAATAACTTTAAAAGTCGCTTTTTAACATTGGAGACATAGGCAAAACAAAAATATGCTCCGAAGGTGACGTCATGCACAAGAATGACCAAATTTCGTACCGCTTACCGCTTCACCTGTATTCTTCCACCATGACTTCTGTCAAATTTTTAGCGAGCTGCATCACTTAGTTTGTACTTGACAGTGATTGAAGGCAAACAGATTTTGCATTTTTACAAAAATGAATAAAATCGAATATCGCGCAGTGATTAGATTTTTGTTTTTAAAAAAGAAAACGAACGATGAGATCAAAATCGAACTGGATGATGTGTTTAGGGACTCTGCACCTTCGTTATCAACAATAAAATATTAGACTGCCGAATTTAAACGCGGTCGTACGATAATTTTTGATGATGAGCGTCCAGGCCGTTCAAGAGAGGTCACCACACCAGAAGTGGTCGATAAAATCCATGGTATGGTAATTGACGATCGACGGGTAAGAGTGTGTGAGATTGCTGAGGCTATGGGCATCTCACGTGAACGAGTTGAGAATATATTGCACGATATTTGGGAATGACGAAGCTCGCTGCCAGATGGGTGCGGCGTTTGCTCAATGCCGACAACAAGCGAAACCATGTGGCATCTTCAAAAAAGTGTTTGGCAAAGTTTAACCACAATAAAAAGGACTTTTTGCGCCGTTTTGTAACCGTGGATGAAATATGGATTCATCACAATACGCCAGAGACGAAGAAACAGTCAAAGCAGTGGGTTTCTCAGGGCGAGTCAAAGCCAAAGAAAGCCAAGGTGGGTCTGTCTGCCAGCAAGGTCATGGCCACAGTTTTTTGGGATGCGCACGGTATTATTCATATCGATTACCTCAAAAAGGGCAAAACCGTCACCAACCATTTTTACTTAAAGCTGTTGGACTGATTCGACGACGATTTGAAGTAAATACGACCGCATTTATCGAAGAAGAAAGTGCTCTTCCACAGGACAACGCACCGGCCCACAAATGTGCAGTCGCAATGGCAAAACTGTATGAATTACGTTACGTATTGGTTCCTCATCCGCCATGCGCCCCAGATTTGGCGCACATCGATTATTATCTATTTCCAGACTTGACAAAATGGCTCGGTGGTAAGAGATTTGAGTCGAATGGGAAGGTCATCGCTGCGACAGAGGCCTATTTTAAGGACTTCGAGAAATAGTATTATTTGAAGGGCATCGAAAAATTGGAGAATCGTTGGACAAAGTGTATAGAGCTTAAAGGGGACTATGTTGAGAAATAAATTGAGTTTTGGCAAAAAAACTTGTGTTTTCTTGCCTAGGCCGATTATATTTCAGCCCAGCTTCTTATGTACAGATTGAGACCAAACTTAAATCCATTTTTGTCTTATTTTATTCTCATTTTTTCTCATTTTTTTCTCATTTTTTTTTTGTAATTGACACACCTGATAAGAATTTTAAATAAAGAGTAAGTTTTTATAAATGGTCACAAGAAAAGTGTGATTTTTGGAGAAGAGGCAAGTTTTTATAAAAAAGGTTGTGTCAGTAGAGGACTTCTCTATACAAGGTCAATCTAATCAACCTAATAAAATAAAATTAACACTAATGACATAAAAAATTGGATCACATAACGAAGTTGTTTCTTTCGTTCACTTTGTGTTTTTTTTTACTGTGACGACGGTGTCAAGCTTACTAAGGGTCGTGGATGGGGCCACTTAATACCTCAATCAGTCTGTAATTAGAAACTGAACGCCACCGTATTTAAATCTGTATATCTCTACGTATAAAGTAATTATTGAAAATACGGAAACAAAAATTACTATTAAATTTAAATGAGAAATAAAGGATATGCCTTCAGTAGATAAAGGAAAACCAAATTATAATCTACAAGAGTCTCTAATAATTAAATAACTTTTAAATTCATCTATTTTTGCTTAGTGTCCAGTAAAAAAAAAATAAAGGACTTATCTCAACAAAGTAGGGCTTCTTTAAGGGGGTTCAATAGGTCTCATCTACGATGGAAGATCTTCTATGGTACTTCTTATGTCATCAAGACGTTAATACTTCATTAAATCAGCAAATCTGCTTCATATAATCAGGTAATAATCCTTAGTTATTCTTCAAATCAAAAAACTATCAATCATTCTTCAAATTAAACCATAAAAAAAACATTTATATTAGCATCGCTAAATTAGTTCGACATTTCAATGGATAATCGGATAGATAGGACGGATGAGATCAACGTTTTGAATAATAAAAATAAAATATATTTATTTTACAGAAACTAATATATTCAAAACATTCGACACATAAAAAAATAACCTCAAAAAATAAAAATAACAGTATGAAAGACATATCGTTACACTACTTTTTGCCGTTTAAATACCATGTGTTCCAATAACGTAAAAAATACTTTTTAGTTTAGAGGTCTTTACAATTACAGGTTGAAAAACTTTGTCAATTTCAGCTGTCAATAATGTTAGTAGGTATGACATAGGCCTAGTCGTATATGCGCATAATGTAACTAGTGTTGTAAGTGCTAACAGATTGTATAAAATTTTTACTTTTAACAGCAGTGTTGTGTAATTAACATAAATGGTAAAATAAAATATAAGAAATTTTTAAACAAATCAGAAGAAAAATAATACAGACAAATAAAATAATAAAAATAAATTAAAAAAACGCATTGTTACACTTACGATGAGACATTGTTGACGCCTTATTGACAATTTTTTTTTAAGTTGAAAGGTGAAAAATCCTAAATTAAAGTCTTTTACGTTAAGGGAACAATATGGTATGTAAACGTCATAAAAGTATGCAGAAAAAACTAAAATTTAATCGAGAGAACAGTTACTTTATGTGACCTGATTTATTATCTCATTAGTGTCATCCCTAGATAATTTAAGTTAAAATAAATTTTGTAATTGATCCTAATGATTAGATTGTAATAATCGTAAATGCCTCTTTACTTGGGACATTTATAATAAAACAAAATTGTGTCAATTTTATTTTGTTTGTCCCTGTATAAAAGACGAGACATTAAATATCAAAGTAGATTCCGTCTGGTGCGCATGCGCCACTCGTTGTAAAACACACCTTAATTCAAACCATATAGGTGGATTTTGGCTTTGTTTGAATTTAGTCTCAAAAAGAGGTTAATTTATTTTATTATCTTGTTTTATAATAATTACACGACTAAAAATGTTATTAATATGAACATACAAACCAATATGTCCCTTCTTATGCTTAGATATTAGACCCCTCGTGCTTTTTTATATATAAAAAGCAATGTATTTATAGTTTAGCTTGATCTGATTAAGTTAACTGAGTAGATGTATATTTCTGCTAGGGTAAATAAAATAGTGACATTTTTTCCGAAATTGAATTAATTAACCTCAAAACTTAAAGACGATGTTATTTAGCTTTATAACTAATTTATTTAAATGTAAAAATGAAATATGTGTAATTCAATTATTACAAAATATACAGGGTGTTTCATAATATATGCGCAGGACTTCAGGACGTGATAGCTCGTCCAAAAATATTAAAAAATCTTTTTATTAACTTACCCTCTAAAATGCACCATTTTCGAGATACAGGGTGTTAAAATTGAAAAAAAAAAAATTTTACCCCACTGGAAAAAGTACGGTTTTGAGACGCCCATTTGAACCGACAATGTTTTCTACACAAAAAAGGTACTCTTGGTCACACGCTCTAAAGTCGACCGTTTTCGAGAAAAATCAAATTTTAATGTTGAAATACATGGTCATACATACTTGATGAAACAAAATTTGATTTTTCTCGAAAACGGTCGACTTTAGAGCGTATGTCAAGGAGTACCTTTTTCGTGTAGAAAACATTGGCGGTTCAAATGGGCGTCTCAAAACCGTAATTTTTCCAGTGACATAGAATTTTTTTTTTTTCAATTTCAACACCCTATATCTCGAAAATGGCGCATTTTAGAGGGTAAGTTAACGTTCTTTCATATTTTTGGACGAGCTATCACGTCCTGAAGTCCTGTGCATATATTATGAAACCACCTGTATAAATAAAATGGTGTGAAATGTTGACAAATAGTAAACCATTAAAAAGAAATGGGTTATTAATGTAATATTTTTTAATTGCTTTTCACCTTAATCATAAACATGAAAAGGTGTGATTTGGTAATCACTTATTAATGTGTAGTATAGCAGAGACAGAAGATTTTTTGCAGATCTCCCACTTTATGCACATAAATTGACAGTTTTGCCGCGGAGCTAAGCAAAGTGGACGCGATACATTGGCGTACAAAATTATTTTATAATGTTATTAACAATTTCGGGTAAATAGTTTAATAAATAGTTTATAGTTTCGAATATTTGACAAGTCTCTTCGATTCAAAAGTAAAACGTAATACAGGTGATATTATAAATTTGTATTATATCATTTAATTAAATTTAATGCTTTGTTTTTAATATAAATAAATTAGGTTTTTGAAAGTAAGTTTCTGTTTCAGGAACGATGGATACAAAGAGGTGGTTGTCTTGGAATAATGATGAAACATTGAGATTGGCATTAAAAAAATTTGGAAGGACCCAGAAACAATTAAACCAAGATATGCAGATAATGAAAGATTGGCTGAAGACCCAACACCATCTTCCAGAAACTGGTAGTAAGTATTCGAAAAAGTTGGATTAGTTTGGAAATTGTTCTGTATTTGAAAGTTGTTGCTTGAATTTTGATTTTTGTGTCTTTAATCGTCAATCCTCTCTTTCTGTAAAATGGAGAAAAGTGGGTTGCTCTACATTACTTCAGTCTCATTAGGGTCATGGGCATATAAACTAGCTGGTTGTCACTGGAAAGTGTCTAGAGACAACCGATTTCTCAGCTCAATAAAGTCCAGCAGGTTATCAACTTGCCAAAAACCTGCTGATTGTCAGTGAGAGGTATCTAGCAGCCATTCTCCCAGGTCATAAAAAACCTGTAAGTATCAAAACATGCTAGTTGTTGCTATGTGGGTGTCTAGGGACAGTCAACTTCTCAGGTAGAATTCAGAGAAGGGAAGTCAATAATCCAAGCGACGGAACACGATATCAGAGAGGCAACTTGCCCTGATTGGATCTGGGAGGTGCTGATCTTTATAGATATTAAGACCGGGAAATACTTCAGAGACAATCACTTTTAGTAGGAACATAACAAATCGCGCAACAAGGAGTTTCACAGGGATCAGTGCTAGGCCCATTATTATCGAACGTGGTTTACAACAATGTCCTTGAGATTAACATACCTGAAGGATGTTCTACGGTGACATATGCAGACGACCTCGCGCTTATAGTACGAGCAGACAGAAAAGACCACCTAATAGAAAAAGCGGAGAAGGCCCTAACACACAAGTCACTGGAATAAAACTTAGGGACTAGATTTTGCAGCGAAGAAGATAGAGGAGATAATCGTGAAGAGGCCAAGGAAGAGAACGGTTATCGTTTTCAATATCGGAGACACGGTGGCAAACACGTAAAATATCTGGGCGTGTGGCTCAATAACAAGCTTGAATTTAATAAACTCGTAAGAAAAACTTGCGAGAAAGCTAAAAGACAAACAGGGGCCCTATCTGGACTATTACAGAACACAAAAGGCCCTAGAATAATAGATAGAAGAATGCTTTTTGGCGTGGCTACATCAGTGGTCTTATATGCCGTACTAGTATAGGCAAGGGCAGTCAAGATAAAAAAAAAATACAAGAATATGTTACTTGGTACGCAAAGAAAGATGCTGCTGAGAGTCCTGTGCGTAAAAGACGGTGTCCGAAGAGGCCGTATCGGTCATCGATGGTATCCCTCTTTTTGATATTCAAATAGAAGAGCGAAGCAGGCTCTACAAAGACGGCAGAAAGCCAAAGATAGACGTAGCGAGAAAGAGAGAAGTAAAAGTTGAAAAGGGAAGCGAAGATGGACAGAACTTAAACGAGTAGCCCAGTGGATAAAGACTCTTATACCCGATCTGACAGCATTGATGATAAATTACAATATAACCCAATTTCTCAGCGAGCATGTTTTAGATCGTACACGCACAGGATTACTAAGGTCCCAGATACGAAGAGGTGGACGATCCCGAGAACACCATTTTTCGGTGTCGCAGACGGAGCAAGGATGGAGAAATGAACATCGCTTTATTATTAAAGTTCTTAGGAAAAAATAGACACCTTGAAAAAGACGGCGGTCTTCCACGACGTTATATTGCTAAGGTAGTCTTCTAGGAGGTATCTGGGCCATATAGAAAGTGGTCTTTAGTGGGTAGTAGAATCTTGAGTGCCATACTACCCCTGAACAATGTCAGGGCATACGTAAAATAGCATTTCCCACCTTCTAAAAATAGAAAAAAATACAAAAAGAAAACAAAAACAAAAAAAAATCCTTTCAGGTCAAAGTCCTGCAGGTGTCTCTAGATGTCTTATTTTTGGAAGTTTTTATTTGGCGGGCTTCTACCATCCGATGGTTAATTCCCGGGTTAAGCCATTCTGTCTGTCCGCTCCACAAAGCAATTCTAGTTCTTTTTCAACATCCTCGAAAACACTATTTGTGTTTTGTGAACTGAATGTTGAAAGAAAAAGGTCTTTAGGTACTGATAAATAAAAATAGTTTTATAGTAAAAAATAGTTAAGGCTGATTTTTAACCCTTAAACTACTATCAAGGTTACTCGACGTTGGTTTGTAAACGTACAAAATATATTTAGAAAGATTGCAGTTCAGCTAACATATTAAATAGGTAAACGCTAGAACTTCCATGCTTAAAATAAAATAACACTAGTTACAGTACAGTATAAGTAGAACTGGTGAAAATACAATGATGCCATGCCTGTCAAAAAGCAATTTATATATGACTTAATTAAAACTGGATTAAGCCAAACGAAGCACCAAATTAACTTATTTCACGCATGTCACTACATCTTTTATGAAATATTAGGTATGGGTATTAATACGCTGACCATAAATATCTATTATGCCCCCTTCTGTCACTAATGCAGTAAGAAAATAATCTCGAATCTAAAAACGATCCTTCCAATTTTATCTTCTCAAGAAAGTTTAGAACTTGGAGTGGTTTCAAGTTAGGTAGATCACCCTCTTCTTATGGTGTGCTTCTTACTATAGTGCCCTTGTATTCTGAAGTGTTAAAGATTCAATTAGTATGTGAATTGAGGTTTCCTTCTCTTTCTCATAGAATCTTTACTCACCATATTTGAATGCTCTCAGTTTACCAATGTGTCCTTTGAGTCGGCAGTGCCTGGTAAGGATCGCTGTTTAAAAATGTAGACTGTTCTTGTTCAGGTAGACACACGCTTTTCATCTTTTGCTATGTGATACTCACTCCGAGAGCCTGTCTTAGCTCTAAGAAAGTGTTACAATTATGGTTCTTCTACTGCCCTTGGTGGATTTTGACGATTACAATTACTGGCTGCCTATCCTCTCTGTCCAACGTTTGTTCTCTTCTTTGGTCCTTAAATAATTAATAATTTACATAATGTAAATATGTTTTTTATCAAGTTTTTGTTTATTTATTATTTTTGGCATTTGGAATTTAATACATATTTAGGTTCAATTATGCCTGACCTGTTTTTATGTATTACAATTATTGTGATTGTGCCTTCTTCTTTTGTTTTATAATGCAATAAATATTTTGCTTAAAATTTGAAATATAAAATTCACAAATACATTTGTTTAATTTTTTAAAAATAACGGATTTTTCGATGGGCTCTTTGCGAAAAATGGAACTTTGAAAGTGTCAGTATTACTACACAGAATAAGCAACGATTGATCTCATAGCCCGATTTAAAAAGCAACTATACTAAGCTTACTATAGTAATTATCTGCAAAAAATATGTCATCAAACGCGATGAAAAAATGTATTTAAAATATTTTTACCTTGAAAATGTTAATTATATTTCCGTTCCAGGTGACTCGTTAATAAAGAACTTTTTACTGGTAAACAAATGTAGCATTGAACAAACAAAGCAGAAAATGGACATGTACTACACAATTCGACATTTGATGCCAGAAATTTATGAACATTCCAACATGAATTTGTCGCATATGAAAAAAGTTGCTGACGATATGTAAGTATTTTCTTCATTATACGTATAAATTGTTTATGGGGTACTGGAACCTCTTTCATACGGGTTTACTTGTCGATTTCTAAAGTTAAGAAATTCTCTAAATATTTTTGTAGAAACGTTAAATAATATACCCAAAATGATTTATTTGTTTTTAAAAGATGGTTTTACATTTTTTTCTTGAAAAATATTTGTCCTTTATGGCAATCAGTTAACTTATGATATAGAAAATTGAAAGATAATAAAAATGATTATTTTAAAAATGCTTTCTAAAGTTTTTGTTAAAACAATGGTGACGCGGTTCGACAACTTACAGGCACTAGACTCAGTGGCGGCTCGTGATAATACGAGATGGTAGGGCCAGATTTCTAACAAATGTAAAAACCCCGCCGGCGCAGCAAACTCCAAATTTTCCGCTTAAAGCTTTTTGTGTCGTACCGGTTTGGAATATTTGTTTATTAAAATATCAGATTTTATTTTGCAACAAAAACAAAAATAAGCCGTTAAAACAATTCAGCAAAGTTGTAAGTTTGTATCAGAAACAGCAACCTCCAAATTTGTCATAAGAAACGTAGCAAAGTCACTTTCAGCCAATAACACGTAGTTAAACCAGTATAGTAGCCGTAGTCGATTTGTAACAACACGTGCTTAGTTAATTACTGTTTTTTAGTATACAATAAAAAAATAATAATAATAATAAGAATATTGTAGGGTTGCAGCTAAGGGGTTAAAAAAAATTCATTTAACAATAGCTGTCAGTGAGAAAGTCTACTATATCTAAGGGGGTAGAGACATAGTCTTGCATCTTGAACGTGTTTTTTTATTCGAAATAATAGTCACAAAGCCTGCCAATTTATGAAAAATGTATCTTATTTTTGTTGTGTTTGACATAAAATATTTAAATCTAATCAATCCATTATTCATGATTTTACGTATTGTAAACAGAATATATCGTATGTCGCAACCCTTGGATATATCAAATCTTCCCACTGGCAGTTCATTTGTTTCGAATGCCTAATACAATATATGACAACCGCCTATATTCAAACATCAGACTTCTGCGCATCCTGCATTTGTATCCCTGGAGTGAATGTTATTTTGGAACATCCAATTAGTCCGAGTGAGCAAACTGATTCTTTTAAGCTATAAACTGTGGCCTTGTTTTCAGACGCTAGTTGTTTAGGGGTAGGAGCATATCTAGCTCACATATATCCAAATAATGACTTTAGATCGATCGCGTTTGCGTCGCAAACATTAAGTAAATCTGAAAAAAATTATAGTCAGTTAGATAAAGAGGCTTTAAATATAATATTTGGCATAAAGAAATTTCATGATTATCTTTTTTAAAATAATTTCTTTCTTTATACTGATCACAAGCCTTTGATTGATATTTTCGGATAAAAAAGGTATACCTCAAATTGCGGCCAGTCGTTTACAAAGATGGTCTATCATGATACTATTACTCGAGAAGATAAACCCATCTTTCTCGCACGCCTGACGTCACTAGGAGACTACCCGACTCGGCAACACCCAGTTCAACACGGCGCAAAGCAGTTTTGGGTGTATTTTAAAATCTGTTTATTAAATAGGGATATCAAAGAAAAATTGAAAGTGAGAAAGAGAAAAATGACAAAAATTGGAAAATATCTTAAAAGTGTAAATTGATAAATATTTGTCCTATAAAAATTAAGTACTTAATATTTAAACTGTTTATCATTTAAAAAACATTTACCGCCTTCCAAAATCCCAAAAAAATACTGCTGCAAATTGAATCAATCCTTCCAAATTTCTGTTGCTATTTAACTTTTAACGATTTAATACTTGTTTATCCAAACATTTTCAATCTTGAGTTTTTGGAACATCCATTTTCTGATAATATAATTTAACTGGCTTATTAATATTTTCTTATTTATTTTCTTTCTATTTTCGCTGCAAAGCTGGGCTAATATCCTTTGGAAAAAAATATCTCAGCAGTGGTAATCAGAAGATGAAAATAATCAAAGTATGTAAACTTTTATTAAACGTTGAAAAATCAAAAGTAAAGTTAAACTTTTTTTAAACAAAAGTGCTGTGCAAGGAAAATATAGTTACTTTCGCTGAGTCTCGGGTCATAACGGCATAAAGGGTAGCCAGATTGCAAAGAGTCTCGTAGGGAAGGACACAAACACTAGAAATATGCAGGATTTGCACAATAGTTTAATAAACGGCAACCCTGTAATTTTTTCTTTCTGCTTCCTTTTCTTGGAAAGCAACCGTCCATATGAACAAGCATATGCTTTAATTTTATATAAATATGCAACTCCCCAAAAGCGGGTTTTTGCTTCTTATATTTCACAGAATAACCTTAACAATAATCTCAGTGCTTCGGGAACTTGTAAGTACTTTATTTTAAATAATACTTACTCATCCAACTACTTAAAATTAATGGTAAGAATTTCTTTCACATCTCGTCAATTCCACATGCCATTTTGGATTATCTAGCAGGAACTATACCCCATAAATTACAGGGTTGCCGGTCAAACATTGTTTTTGTTTACCGTTGTATTACTTTCATTGCCAATCGGTTATATTTTGAATATTTTAATTTATATATAGGACTAAATTTATGTGCGTTAAACATTTATACGTATGAAATGGTGAGTTGTTAGCAAATCCTCGACATAACTAATTACTAAAAATAAAAGATTGCTACCGGAAGTTGTTCTTTTATTTTTAATAATTCAATTTAATATTTTCATCCACAGATTGTGACATTAATCACTGTATCCTTTGAAACTGCAACTTAACTATAAATATTTTTATTTCTATTTCTCACTAAGTACTACTAGTTACTACCAAATGTAGGGAGGAGAACTTTCAGTTAAAATTTAGAGTATATTTTTAATAGAACTAGCTTTTTCCTTACCTCTGATTTCTCAAAAAAAAAACACCCTTAGGGGAACTCATGCCATTCTGCGGTATCAGCAATAACACAATATTAGGAGAGAATAAAATTGGACAGTAAAGGAATTAGTAACTGAAACAGTCTCTTAGGGCTAAGATAGGCTAAGATACATCTGGGTAAATTTAACCCAAAAAGATCGTAACCCTGTATCGGACTGAACAAAAACAAGCATTACCGAGCATTGCCGACTGTAATAAACTGAGAGTAGTAGAGGATAGTGAGACAGATTCTATTAGGAATATGATGAAACCTATATTCATATTCTGACTGAATATGTAGCACTCTAGAATCCAAGGGCACTATCCTTAGGATACCAAATAGAAGAGGACAATCTACCTTACTTAAAGTTACTCCAAATCTTACATTACCTCAAGAAGATATGATTGGAAGGGTTGTTATAGGCATCAAAACAATTTCCTTATGACATAAGTTTTGTAGTATTTTCTAATATTATATCAACAAGGTGTATAAACAACGCGTCATCTAGACTGGAAGACAGTTAAAGGGAATTGACATTTGTTGCATAAAAATCAGTCCTATTTTATATCGCGCCAGTTTATATGACCGTATTTATTACATTTACTTATTTTATTTCCAATGATTTTTAAAAATTATTTGAATTCAATTACTTGTTTAATTCCTTATACATTTTAAGACCTATTTTCAATGTTTAACTCGGCACTTTCATTTCATTTCATAAACATGTTAGAAAATGTACCTTTTATTGTATTTTAGATATTTCTTCCCACTACCAAGACGGACTGAAGAGGGATACAGAGTATCGGTGGCAAAAATCCTTAGCACAAATACCGAAAACTTCGACTTTTATACATGTTTGGCATACGGTTTTAATTGCATGGAAGTGAGGTTACAAGAAGATATAATATTTGAAGATGTTTTCATTATCGATTTTATAAATATCAGACTTTCGCATATATTTAAGGTGTCTCCATTCCATTTAAAGAAAATGGTTACCATTCTAGAAGTAAGTAGTACCTTATTTTATTGCACATTTAGATAAATAATAAATGACTTCATAAATTGAAAAAAATAGTGTTCTGATTTTATAAAATATCCTAATTAACAGCATTTTTTAAATTTCAGAAAGTCTTTTCCAACAAAATGAGGCAGTTCCATTTTGTAAATTGTCCACCTATTGCCGTGAACTCTATTAACCTACTTAAGCAACTAATGAAACCAAAATTAGCACAAAGGGTAAGTTTGAATGTCATCCTTCAAGTTTTTTTTTAAATAAAATAAACATATTACTTACTTATTGGTTCTTTTTTAGACATATGTTCACGAAGGAGTTGACACCCTGGCAGATATAATTTCTCTAAAAGTTTTACCTAAAGATTATGGTGGTTTGGAACTATCTCTAAGTGAACTCAATCGTAAGTAACGTCTAAATTTTTTGAATAAGTGAAATTGTTGTATAAAAAGTTGTATTCAACAAATATTGTTATTTGTTGTATTGTATGGCTTCAATACTTTTTTATGACGTTCTGAAAATTTCTCTACCGTTTTTCGACGGTTTAATGGAAACAAATAATGTTTTGAATAAGTGAACTTGTTAGTCCCGATACTAAAAGTTGTATTTAATAAATATTATTGTTATTTGTTGTATTGGATGGCTTCAATACTTTTTAACGAAAATTCACCAAAACATATTTTTTTTTTTTTTAATTTTACAGCTGAATAATTTACAGCTACAGTATGAAAGCAATGACACTAAATTACAAGATTTGTATAGTATATTCTTCTACTTCGTAACCATTCTGATAACTTCAATTTAGTTGACGAAGCTTAAGGAATTTTCTTTGTGATTTCTTGAGAATAAAGTTCATAATTCTGTATCTCGGAAGTAAACTGCACTATGTAATTCTAGTCAACTTTTCAGTAAAGCAGGATTACAAATGTTGTTTTGATAGGTACATTTTGGGATCCATAATTACATATATTTCGACAAGAAATAGTTAGACATTCAATTATCCAAAATTTATATGTTTTAACATAGTGTCACATACCTTAAATATGTCTATGTTCTTTTAAAAACTTTAGAGAATTTAACATGAGTTGAAAACACTATGTAAACACGTTGTTCAGAAGTTTATTAAACATAGTGTTATATTTTTTTGGCTAATATTTATTGTGTTCTCACTCAAGTTAAAACTCAAAAAGGTAAATCAAACGAGGGTGGTCCTTAGGATCTCACAAGAGTAAATCTCTTGTGAGATCCTAAGGACCACCCTCGTTTGATTTACCTTTTTGAACTTATAACTCACACATGGCTACCACCTTCAACTTTAAACAAGTTAAAACTAACGGAAATTTATCCAACGCCAAAATCCAAAAAAACGGGACACCACAAAGATCCGTCATTAGTGCTACGTTATTTTTATTTGGTAAAAATGATATACTTAATACGCTCCAAAAACCTATAAAAGCTGGATTATTAGCAGATGATCTTATTATTCCAAGCAAAACGAAAATAGGTTGATATTATGGCAAAACTTCTACTAGCAAATATACCAACGAATTAAGAACCTCCTCCTTTTTTGAAGTCGTTTAACAACTCGATAAATTGGTTACGTGGAGCATATTAAACACACAAAACACAATGTATGGTCTTCTCAAAGAGACCAAACCAGCTACAAAACTTACCAGTTTTAAAACTTGGAAATTATCCTTCAAAGTACATATAAAATAAATACCCAGGACTCATATTTAATCAGAGTTTGACTTAACGTGTTAAAAAAGGTTGAACCCACTTTAATGATTATCCAAACAATGATGGGGAGCTGACGAAAGAACTTTATTAACTGTATATAAATCTTTAATTCCCTCCAAAATTGGCTACGGTTTCATGGTATACCCATCAGCACCGTTAAAAAAAATTAAAATTTTTAAATACAATTCAGAAGAATTTTCTTCGTATAATTTCTGGAGCCTTCAGAACAACTCCTATTGATGGTCTTCAATGTGAACTTGGAGTCATACCACTAAATTTAAGAACATGTCAATTAAGTTTATTCTATGCCGCAAAACATCCTTCTTGCTCCTTTCAATAACATCCCTCTAGCATTATTTGAAATACAAAATCACACATTCCTTTTTGTTTTTATGAAAGGGTAAGGCGCTTTCTCGTATCCATTCATCTACACACACATACTCACAAATCATCCCCTTTACTAACACGCTTACCAATTTCATATGAAACAATTAAGTTCTCATAATAAAAAAGAAACAAATCCACGATTAATCTAAAAAATTTTTCGCCAAATCATCTTCCAATACATCAACAAATTTTTACTGATGCATCTAAATCTATCGATAGTGTGGCATCCGAATTTGTGACAGAATGATAACATCATTCGAAAGTTCAAACTACCTACGAGAAGTAGCATTCTTACCGGAGAGCTATACGCCTTATACAAAGCACTGTGTTATGCAAGAGAAGCAAACAAGTTTATAATCAAAACGGATTCAATTAATTCAATCCATATTGTAACTAAAATATATACTCAAAATCCTATAGTACAGCTTATTAAAGAGGAAATTTAGAAACTTGGAAATAAAGAGATAGTCTTTCTTTGGGTTTCTTCTTATACAGGAATAACAGGTAATAAACTGGCTGACAAGCTAGCAATAGAGGCTGTTAATGATCAAACATCAAGCGTTTTTTTAAACTTAAGACAATGGAACTCTGGAATTAAATATGGAAACTGTGTTAAACCATCTACTAATCGATTTCATCAAATAATTAGGACGAGACTTCGACTTGGACATACCCACGCCATCCATTTACATCTCATAACAAACGGACCTTAACCTATGTATTTCACGACAGAGATAAGGGAGATAAAGATAGGAAACGCTCATAAGAAGCCAATGCTTTACAACGACCAGCTTTAACGCAGTTGCCACGACCCACTTTGTAGCGCTTTCATCGATATTACATAACACAGCGGAAAATTTTAAAACCCGATAACAAAGGTTGCATAAATATCGACGGGTCAAATTTCGTTTAGCCAAAATCAATTACGTAAGAATTATTGCCATGACAACCGCTGGCATGGAAACAAGTAAACAAAAACCCAAATCTTGTGGTGAGGAAATGCATAGTTGCCAAGTTATAGAATATTTAATGTTCACTTTAGTTTAGACGAAATGGTAAAACTTTTGCCATGGGAACGCTTGACATAGTAACCACTAAACAAAAAGCCAAATCACATGGTAAGGAAATGCGTGGTTGCCAAGTTACAGATGATTTAATTTAACTGTAATCAGTTACGGAGAAACTGTTGCCACAGAGACACTTGTCATGGTAACGACTAAACAAAAACCCAAATCATGTGGTAAGAAAATGCACAGTTGGGAAGTTACAGGTCATTTAATTTTCACTTTAGTTTAGCTAAAATCCGCTATGGAGATGTCGTGATGTCGACTAAACAGTTCGTATGATCTGTCTGATTTCATCAATGGTACATTAAGTGGGTCCCAGACTTACGGTCTTACCAATAACAATTAAATTAGATTATACTTTAATAAGGCACATTTTAAGTATTTTAAATGGATCACCCTGTATTTATATATTTTTTTTTTGTTTCCTGGCAATATCATGATCTATTAACAAAAAATCTTAACGTCAAATCACAGTAAATACAAATATATTTATTTTGTGTTTTCCGACGAATTAACGTTTTGTCTAAACGGATTTGTCAATCGGCATAATTGCCGGTATTGGTCTGATCAGAATCCACACTGGATGATAGAAGGTCACACACAATATCCACAAAAGCTAAACGTTTGGGCTGGTATAGTTGGAGGAAGAATAATTAGACCTTTTTTTCTGAGACAAACTTTAAATGGTAATCGCTATTTACAACTTCTGCAAGAACAAATAGTTCAAGAATTAATCCACATATTTCCCAATCGTGCTAATCATTTACAATTGTCAGAGGAAATGTGGTTTTAGCAATATAGCGCCCCAACTCATTTCGATTTTAGGGTTAGGGAATACCTCAACACAATATTTCTGCAGATATGGATAGGCCGAAGAGGATATATTGAGTGGCAGGCAAGGTCACCAGATTTAACTTCACTGGATTTTTTTTTCGGGGTCACTTTAAATCTGTAGTTTATAAGGATCTACCACAATCTCTGGAAGAACTGAAAGATCGAATCAGAGCAGCCACTCAAGATATAACTCCTGAATCTATTCAAAACAGTTTAAGATATTTGTTGATAGATAAGGTATTGCCAGGCAGCCAAGGCCTTTCAGTTTGAACATCTGCTTTAAATAAATGTGTCTTAATAAAGTATAATTTAATTTAATTGTTGTTATAAGACTTTAAATAAATGTGTCTTATTAAAGTATAATCTAATTTAATTGTTATTATAAGACCGTAAGTCTGGGACCCACTTAATGTACCATTGATGGATTCAGACAGATCATACAAACACGAAAAAAAATATAAATACAGGGTGATCCATTTAAAATATTTCCCGATGACGTCATATCTTGAAAACCATTACGTATGGGAAATCTGTAAACTTCAATAAAAAGTACATAAAATGTACAAAAACTTTTAGTCAAATTATCATACAAGTCATATTTAAGCCATAAATCAAGTGATCCGCCCATATAGAATGGCCCTGTATAGTTTAACTCTTAACACAATGTTCTAATTTAAACTAAAGTGAAAATAAAACCTTCTGTAACTTGGCAATTAGGCATTTTCTCACTACGGGATTTGTTTAGTCGTTAGCACGACAAGCGTTTCCATGGCAACAGTTTCTCTATAAGATCACGCTACGCTCCTCCTACCCACAACCTAACTACTACAGAGGAAAGCGAGCGAAGTAAGCCATCAAAGTTGGCAATAAATCACAGACTCTCTTTATGAATTTGTAAGTTAAATATTGCTTTGTAGAGGTATTAGTATTACAAATGAAAATACATAGAGGGCTTATAAAGTATTTGTTTGCTAAAAAAAAAAATAGAAAGTTATTAAGAATATAATATAATAAAAATGTATATTCTATTAAGCCCTCTATGTATTTGCTTTTGTAATACTAACATATTATAATATAATAGAAATGTCATAGACCTAATGAGGCCTAAGTGCCGTGAGGGTAATCCACCCTCCACACGTTAAAGATACAGATAATAAAAATGTAATATAATAATTTCATTTAAAAAAGCTATGATAATTGTAATCAAATTTTATCCTCTTTAGAATGTGATAAGACATTTTCTTCATCGTCTCCACGGTCATCATCAGTGTCATGAATATACCATGGCTATGAAGCTGGACGAGTCCAGATTTAAACAAATCTACTGCCTTTTTAGGAAAGTGCTGCAGGTTCTTTCTTTTTTAATTTTCGTTTGCTCGTGATTACAAGGTCGAAACTAAGTAAAAATGAATTAAAGACGTCCTCATTAGTTTTCTCTGTTAATTGGTCTATAGGCAACAAAGCAGAAGATATTATTTCAGGCCTATGTATACAGTATTTGTGCAATGTCGGAGGCATATTGACCGTGGGTACTTTTCAAAAAAGTATCTAGCGGTGTTGTGAGCAAATTCTATTAATTTCATTATTTCCAGAACTTCTCATGATATTAAGAAGTTTCATTCTCGATAAAAACATAGTGTTCAACCTCGTTCCTGAAATAAAATAAAAAATAAATTAAATTGTTATGTGCGAAACACTGTTATGTTTCATTTTTACCGGGTGGGCTATAGAAAACTGTATTTTCTTTTTATTTTCATTTTTTTAAATAATAAACCGATTTTACTGTTCTTAGGCTCCTTGTTATAGATAACTAACTATGCTCCCAGATCCACCAAAAATAAACTAGCTCTAAATCGACTCATATTTCAATTAGGTTCGCCATCCTGGAATTTAAAATTTCCGTCATTTTAATTTAATGGTCGGAAAGTATATTTACGTACCTAGAAAATCAGACTCATTGAGTCCAAATCGGTCAAAAACTAAAATAGCAGCTTTGCAAAGCATAATGATGTGTTATTATAAGCTTCTATGAAAACATAAAAACCAGACAACTTTGATTGTCTATATCTTATGACTGAATAGACCAATCGTGCTCTGAGAGGCCTTAAAATAAAGAAAATAGGTTAAATATTGAACTTTTGTTATTATATTTTATATTTAATTTATAATTATTACACAAAACGAGCTTAAAATGGGTTACTTTTAGGCTCGTTTTTTTTTTCTTTAATTAGGTCGGCCATCTTAAATTTTACATTTCTGGAATTTTGTTATGTCTGTCTGGAAGCATATTTAGTTGCCTATAAAATGAGCCTAAGGACAATAAAATTGATTTATTAATAAACGAAATATATTAAAAAAGACTTCGTTTTTGACGATCGTCCCGCCATATATTTATATACTTTAAAAAAACCCAAATAGTGAAGAAAAGTGCAAATAAGTGCACAGAAACTAAACGATTTCGAAAAGTACAAACAATATTTATTATGAAAAGTTGAAATTTAAAGCTTGGACTGCTTTGGAACATAACAAATAGCCTTCATGTATTTAAGAATATTTTAAAATTTTAACGTTTAACCTTCATTTTACTTAACCCCAATATTATAGGATTACGTTTATTTTTCTACAACTTTTTACTTATTAAAATAATAATACATAGCTAAACTTAAAGGCTCGATGGCGGAAATTTGAAAATAAAAAATCAAAATACAGCCTAAACACAGCACAAAAACAGGTTAAAAACTACAAAATAACAATGAACATATACTCGCCTCAGATAAGTAACTTCGACTAAGGGTGGTGATGAAACGCGTGAGACAGAAGATCGCACTTGTTCGTTTTATTATGTAGTGGACAGTAATATATCAGAAAAAAATATGAGGTAGAGTGTATATCGTCGTTGTCGCGGTGAAACCTCCTATGTACATTTCATCAAAATTTTCAGTAGATATAGAAACGTAACAATTTTGTTTTGATGCCTTATAAGTATTACCCCCAAGAGAGGTCTAAAATCATAATATTTTAAAAGAAAATTACATGAGAGGTTTCGCTAAACTGTACAGAATGTTAGTTTCTATGAACTGGTACAAAAATCTAAAAATGTGATAAAATATCACATAGGAGGTTTCACCGCGGCAACGACGATATGTTATTTAATTTTTTTATTTATTGCCAGATTTGAGGGCTTCTTGCCCCAGTGTGCGTCGGCCTGACGCACCATTTTTCCACCTACATCGTAAGAACACGCTACGCTCCTCCCACCCACCTCTTAACTACTACAAAGGAAAGCAAGCAAAGCTAGCGCACCCGGCCAACGTTTTGAAATTCGCGCGCGCGAATTTCGAAACGTCGGCAGGGCGTGCTCTTTTTCCACCTACATCATAAGATCACGCTACGCTCGTTCCACCCACCTACTAACCACTACTTGGCAACTAAGCATTTCCTTACCACGAGATTTGGGTTTTTGTTTAGTCGTTAGCATAATAAGCGTTTCCATGGCAACAGTTTCTTCATAATTGATTTCGGCTAAACTAAAGTGAACATTTAATAATCTCTAACTTGGGAACTACGCATTTCCTTACTGCCGGATTTGGATTTTTGTTTATTCCTTAGTATGACAAGCGCTTCCATGAAAACAATTTTTCCGTAACTGATTTCTGCAAACTTAAATGAACATTAAATGATTTATAACTTGGAAACGCATTTCCGCACCACAAGATTTGGGTTTTTGTTTAGTCGGTAACATGACAAGCGTACCCATGGCAACATTTTTTACATAACTGATTTCAGTTAAATGAAATTAAACAAAAACCGTAAACATCTACAACTTGGTAACTACGTATTTCCTTACCATGAGATTAGGGTTTTTGTTTATTCATAGCCATCACAATTGTTATTATGACAACAGTTTTTGCATAAAACAGATTTCGGCTAAACGAAAGTTGAGCCGAATACTACACTTACAGTCTATTATCGATTAATTATTGTAAATCTATTCATCACAAATATTTTTTAATTTTTAATCTTTATTTGTAACATTAACATTTTTGTTCTTATTTTTCAAGCTAATAGCTAATGGTGTCTTATTTTAAAATGTTAAGTGCAAACTCAATAATGGGAATTCAGACATTTTTCTTTCTATATCAAATCTTCTTTCTAACGTTTTAAAGCCATTTTCTTGTTCTAAAACAATAAATAATAAACACCTACTTTGTGAAATTTGGCTACTATTTGTGTTACTTACATGACTAGATCTTACTTTGGTTAATTAAAGAATGCCACATTGGGGTTGTTACATTTATTTATGTAGCATGTGTTACTATTGCAATACGTTCTCCGACTTATTGTAATATTACAAAATATATTTATTGTACTCAAATTTTACACAAAAATAGCCACAGCCTTTTTGATTAGTTCATCTAGAGGATAACACAATCGTGAACTCAAAATTTAAAATTCAAATTCAGGATTCTTTGATATACATACAACTAAATGATTTTTATATTTACAAACTGTCCACTGCTGTCCACGTCTACTGTCTTTAACATCTGAGATGCATAGATGATGCCCTAGTTACTGCGGTCGTTGAGTTTCCTATCTTTATGTCCCTAATATCTGTTTCGCGAGTGATATCGGTAAACCAAATATTAGTGGTGTGCCCGTTACATAGTGCAGAAAGATTGAATAACAGAATTTCCGGAAATATTAAAGACATTTTCCAAAAGTGCATCTCAGATAATTTAGTAGACTTTCTTCGCGAAACAAACTATTTACACTGTATATAAGTTAAATTATCCACAAAACGTTTTAAACTGATTTTTTTCTTTATCATTGATTGTAAATAAAATACTGTATCGCCCCTAATAACCAAGATGCTGATGCGTTTTTTTTTAATAAAAAAATAAATACAGTGTAGTACGAGGATGTATCAGAAAATAACGAGACTGGTGCTATAGTATAACAACGAAACATTTATTTAAACAAATTCAACAACTATCCTTCGAAGTACTCTCCATTCTGTTGAATACACTTATTCCATCGCTTTATCCACTTATCATAAACTTCTGAGAAACCATTTTTTGATAGTATGTTTAGTATACCCATCACAGCGTTGTTGAGCTCTATATCCGACTCAAATCTTCTACCTCTTAATTCTTTTTGACTTCAGGAAACAAATGGAAGTCACATGGAGCAAGGTCAGGAGAGTAGGGGGGATGAACCATAATTTGAACCCCTAATTCTTCAATTGTTCGTTGACAAATCATTGATCTATGAGCCGGAGCATTGTCGTGATGCAGCGTCCAGCCAAAGTCCTGATAAAGCGGCCTTTTTTTCTTTAATTTTACCTTTAAGGGTCCTCGAAGTACATTAGAATAGTACTCCCCTGTTACTGTATGTCCTCTAGGTACAATGTGATCGTAAATAACGCCAAATTTATCAAAAAAAAATCAGGTGCATCACTTTACCAGCGCTTTTAGCAGGTTTGGCCTTCTGCGGTCTTGGGCTGTCTTTATGCTTCCATTGCATACTTTGAGACTTCAATTCAGGATCGTAATGATAAAACCAACTTTCATCACATGTAACCACATTATTTAAAAATTGTGGGTTACGTTGCAATTGCCTTTTCGACTGCTGACAAATTGTCACTCGATTCGCTTTTTGTTCATCGGTCATCACTTTTGGAATCCATCTTGCTGCGATCTTCCGGTACTCTAAATCTTCATGAATAATTTTTTGAGTGGTACCGTAAGACAAATTAACATTGTCAGAAATTCGTTTTATGCCAATCCGGCAATCATTTTGTATCAAGTCGTTAATTTCTGCAATTTTTGTGTCATTTCTCGCAGTTTGTGGTCGACCGGGACGAGGTTCATCTTCAACTGATTCACAACCGTCTTTAAACTTTTTATGCCACTCAAACACTCTACATCGTAATAAACTATTATCTAGATATGCACCTTTAATTATTTCAAAAGTTTCAGTTGGTGTTTTACCCAATCGAACACAAAATTTTATCGCGTATCTTTGCTCCACTTTCATTTTTAGATGGGTACGCAAAACACTGACAATTCAATAATTAATTTGTAACAAATGTCAAAAGTTAAATCAAAGCCTACTTGCGGGGTAGTACATTAAATATAAGGCTTTCATGTCTCATTTTTTGGGTTACCAAATGTTACCTCTGAAAGAAGTTATAGCACCAGTCTCGTTATATACTGATATATCCTCGTATATCACTGGAAAGGTCTGAATGTCGACATAGTGTAGTTTACTTCCTAGGGATAGAATTAAAATATCAAAATGTTGTTTGTATTGTCATAACAAACATTATTCACTACCAATAGCGATGGTTATAAAAAAATTATCCCTTATCTATCTGTTATACTAGTTTAATGTTATTGAGTCAGTTAATAATTTAACAAAATTTTAATTTTTCAGAAATTTGGCAACATAAACTTGAAGAATTTTCAGACAGATTCAACGTTCTAGAGAAACTTAAAACCAATGAAGGTTTAAGGCCTGCAGCATTACAGAACGATGAGATATTGGGATATCACGGCAATTTTAGAAAATTAGATATGGATTAATTTATTTTTATGTCATATTATATTGGAGAGAGAAGGAGAAAAAGAGAATAAAGATAAAAAATTACAGTTTTATGTAATAATGCATGTTATCAAATATTTATTCATTTATGTAGATTTTACTTGTATATATATTTTTTTTTGTAAAATAAAATCTATTAATTATTTGATTTTATTTCAATAGGTCTTCCGTATTTGACATATCGTCACCCGTATGCTAAAACCACGAATGTGCATTTTATATATTTTACAAAGGGAGCAAATTAAAAAATAATGTTTAATTCTTTTTCTGTTTTTTATGAGAAAGTATTCGTTTAAGTTCGGTTTACCAATAAATAATTTCAACTTTTGATAATTTTATTGAAAAAAAGAAAAACAAAAAGATTTTTCCGTTTAAAAACACATTCGTGAATTTCGCATACCAAATATTTTAGAAAAAAAAAACAATTCGTGTTATAAAATTATTATTTAATTTAAAAAAAATATTAACAGACATTGTAGAAAAAACTAAAAATCTTCTTATTACTATTCATAGTCGTACTCATACTATTCATAGTCGGACTCTTCATCAAATTTGGGTTCCGGTAACCTATCTTTTTTGTTTGCGTCCAGCTTTAGACCTCTATAAAAATGATGGTGAATGGCAGGAATAGTGCCGTCTTCGCACATTTTGGCCAAATTTGCAAATTTTGCATTCGTAATGAATAAGGTATGTTGGTAAGCATTTTCTGGCTGTTCTTCTTTTTGTGTCATCACTTGTTTCTTTTGAATTTTTGTTCCAAAAAGGAGGGCTCTTTAAAACTAGTTTTAAAATCATAAGGGGTTCAACTTTTGCATACTGAAGCCAGCAGACGCTTCGCCGCGCCATGGAACATTTAATTGCCGCACCATGGAATATTTAATTTCATTTTTAAAATTGAATACGACTTAAAATAAAAAAAGTCATTAAACATTAAGTTAATGACGTTAAAAGGTTTTGGATTTATGCGTGTGTCTCTTATTAGCTGTGTCCATCCTTCAAATTCATACATAGGAACAAATTTTGATTTTTTTCGATTTTGGAATGAATCAATCGCATTCCATCTTTGTATGTCCTGTTTCAAAAATTTTATGATCTCTTCTTTTAAGGGTTGCATGATTTACTACAACATACTAACACATTGCAAAAATTGAATTTTTTGTTGTCCTCTGCAGCCGTCGGACATCGTACGGACAGCACCAATTGAAGGATTGTTGATGATATACATAAAGATGCAAGTGGATATTTCATTTGCCCCACGATTTCCTTGAGTATCGTCCCATAAATAGCAAGAAACATCTTAATTTCCCAGATTATAGATAGGTAAATTGTAAACAGCCAGTTTTCTGAAATAAAAAATTTGACCTGCTGGACCTTTGGGGGTACTAAGTACTGACTGCAAATCAAAATTAAAAGGTAAAACATTAAAGTTTTCCTATGCTACGTGCTTGTCATTATCTCTCTACGCTCTAGCATCTTCCTTTCTTTTAAATGCTCTTTATAAGGTAGTTCCTGTTCAGCTTTTTGATCTTGCAATATAATTATCGTATGCAAGACATTTCCTGCATTGATCTTTTTTGGGTTTAAAAAATCCCAGATTGCATTCTTGAAAAATATGCCTATATTTTACCATAGACGCCGGTTTTTTATTTTCGGAGGCGCATTTATCCTTGTATAGCCTATACATGAGTGAAATATTAAGTTGGAAATCCAAATACCATTTTAAGCTTTTTTTCCTGCAATAATAGGGTCAATAGACAGATATGATTTTATGTGGTCTCGTTGTCTCTTAGGAGATAATTTGTTGTGTGGAACATGCTTTCCACGTTGTCTGGTTCTAGAAATCCCGCCAAAGTTTTCTTATCTAAAGAACCTCTACAAAGGCATCTGTTACATTTAAAGTGTTCATAAAAAATGGCGGCATACAATCTGTTTTCGCCATTAACCGTAAACGAATAGTGGTTTGTAAAGCTCTTTCTGGAATCAGTAATATTTCTAGTTGTTCTTTTTTTGGTCTTTTGTTCAACATGAGTTAAAATAAACTGACGTTATTAATAAGTAGTATTCTCTTATTTTCGGCCACCTTGCTTAAACAGTTGTGATTCTTTTTATCAGCACAAGCAGCCGGTAACATTGGTCAAGCCGCATGAAATATTTTTCGAAATCCAATATATTCCTGTCCCTTAAGACGTTTTTGCTTCCTTACATTTTTTTCCGAGTGGATTTAATTTTTCGTTTTTTTTTGGAATAGTTGAAATATTCCTTTTAACATAAAAAAGGTGTAGGTGCATAAAAAAATGTTTAATTTGTTGAACTAGAGTAATTCACAAACTTAAATTTTAACCATACCTTTGTCCTCGGCATTGGTACCGCTAAAAGACTGCAAACCTATTTTATTTGGACATTGTTCGAAGTCATCTGAATCTGAGGCATTTGATGATGGAACATAATCGGAAGAGTCCCCAGAATCTATTTCAGTGACTTCGTCTTGCATGGATTCTGTAAAATTTATATACATTTATTTTTACAATAGATGAACTAAAATTTTATAATATACTAGCTTACCCGATCTCGCTTCGCTGGAATTTCTCAAATCTCAATTATTAAAAGTGAAAAACAGTTTTTGTTACTCGTGAGAATTTTTTTCATGCGATGCTTAAAAAAATTATTAATTTAATTTTTATTTGTTTTTATTAGTTTTATTAATTTTTATTAATTTTTAATAACTTTTAATAACTTTTAATAACTTTTAATAACTTTTAATAACTTTTAATAACTTTTAATAACTTTTAATAACTTTTAATAACTTTTAATAACTTTTAATAACTTTTAATAACTTTTAATAACTTTTAATAACTTTTAATAACTTTTAATAACTTTTAATAACTTTTAATAATTTTTATTAATTTTTATTAATTTTTTTTATTTTTATTAATTTTTATTATTTTTATTAATTTTATTTATTATTTATTTTTATTTTTTATTTGTTTATTTTTATTTATTTATTCCCCCCCTCCTTAAAATGTGAAAATGCAAAAACCTTTAAATACGTCATTATATGAGTAGCTACAATTCCAACTTTTATGTTCTCACCTTCAAAAAATCGATACTTTCATCCTTCTTCCCCTTTCCATCTTCTCCCTAGTTTTTCATTTTCCCCCTTTCCGTATTTTCTCTATTTCCCCCTTTCTCCACACTTTCGCATTTATGTAGTAGTAGGGTTCTTATGATACTTTCCAAGTCCCCCTCCTTTAAATGCGAAAATCCAAAAACCTTGAAATACGTTATTATTTATATTTATGAGTAGCTGCAATTCTAATTTTCAAGTTCCTATATTTAAAAAGGCAAAAGTCTTCACCTTACACCGTCATCTATTAGGAATTCATAGAACTAACCAATAAATACACAATATTTAGGCATTCTATACAAATGAAACGCGATGCTGTTTGGTATGTTTAAAGGGTTGCGACATACGATGTAGTCTATCTGCATTACATGAAATCATAAATAATGGATGAAATTTAAATATTTTATGTTGAACACAATGAAAATATTATTTTTAAACCGCTTATACATTTTCCTTAAATTGGCAGGCTCGGCGACCATTATTTTAAATAAAAATAGCGTCCAATATGGAAGGCTATGTCGCAACCCCTTTAAATTTACTAACCCTTCCCGCTGTCAGCTATTGTTTGACAGGCCGTTGAAATGCCTAATTGTATAATAAACATTTAATTTGCAATAACAAATATTGAGGTCATTAATTGAGATAAAAGCTATTCTATCTTTTAAATTGGACCAAATTACAGTTACCAAATTTTATCAAAAGCCGTTCAGTAGTTTTGGAGTTTATCGCGAACATACATCGTGACACGAAATTTTTATATATATAGATTATTACCTGGCTTATTTAAAACTCTATTTATCACAATTCTTGTTGTTCCGGATGTTGAAGGAATTGGATCAACCTCATCTGAGAAATTTAAATAAAACTGTTAAAATGTTTAGCAAAATAGAAAAAAACTTACTTTTACTCGGTAATATGTTTCACCAATTGTAGTATTCTTTTAGTTCTGGCACTTATAATGTACACTAAATACTTTTTGAACAAATAAATAGGATTATTTTACAGTAATTCACTGCAAAACTACTGATTCTGGAAATATATAACTTAACCTCAAAACATAATAATAAACAGTGTTAAATCGCGAATGTTGGAAATCGGTAAAACCTGGAACACCAAAACCATGAATGTGGTACATCCGTGGTTTTGGCATACCAATACTCGACGTATGACGTAACTTCAGATACGCGAAAAATGATGCCACGTTGCCGGCTTTATTCTTTAGAAAAATACATTCGTGGTTTTAGTATACTAAAATATAAAAAATTTTAAGGTTTTTCGTCTGGAAAATCAAAATCAATAAATTTTCACGTTCGTGGTTTTGGCATATAGGTGACGATATATTAATATAATAAATATACTAAGTATATTCAATTTTAATTTTTGTTTTTTTATATATATAAAAATGGAGTTGGTATATCCCTAAATGTCATGTCAATAATAAATATGGTAATTCCTTGGTTTATTTTATTACCTACTAATGTGCGTTTTATATTTGATTTAGATTTTTATTAAAGTTGACAGATTTGTTTGTTGTATTAAAATAATAATTTAAACCTGATCTCATAATAAAAATTTAAAGGTCCAAATGATGCAATTATAAGTCCATAAGAATGTTGCGTTGCATCGGTACCTGCATGTGTATACTTCAGTTGCATCGCAACATTTCAATGGATCTTTTAACCCGGGTGTACACACGTGTCGGTCGAAGGGACCAAGCGTTGATAAATTCAGTAGTAACGCCACTTTTTAATAATGCCCGAGGCAGTTTTTTTACCATTGACTAGTGCAACATTATTTTTATTTTTATTTGGCAGTGTTGTTATTAGTCCCTTATCTGACTGCAAAAAGTGACATGTGTTTTTTCTTGCTATTTGTAGTTGGGTATAGGGAAAAGGGTAAACAACATGTACTTTGTCTTGGTGGTGCGTTCAACTAAAAGAATATATTTCATATTCATTCTAAGTACTAAGAACACTGCAAATTATTAAATCCACCAATTCCAGTTAATATTTTGTACACCCAATTACTATTTTTTTAAATATTAAATTAGTGACAATTCTGTCAAACTAACTGTCAGTATATTTTTTAGTTATTGAGACTAAATATACATTAAAATGAGTTATTTTATGGAATCGATAAATAATAATATTTTTATTTTAATTTGGTGTAAATTTTGAACAATTTAAATTTTAATAAAACTATTTGAAACTAATTAAATTACGAGTATTAAATCAAAAATCCTAAAGTGGAGCATCTATTTTCCACGCGAAATACCCAGGTTAGGGACTAATTAAATAAGGTCTTTTTTGTGTTCATTTTATTTTATAAATTAGTAAAATTCATAAATTATTTAAAAATTAGTTATTTTGTCTTATTAACCTAAAATAATTTTGTAAATTTGTAGATTTTCATTGTTGAGTCGTAGAAAAAATATACTGTACAACTCTAGTAGATTATTCATATTATACTTAAGACGATTAAGTACTAGCCTACGGCTTCGTGCTCAAACTTCGTCTTTATGCGATATATCTATCATATCCACTCTTGTTGCACAAACTACTACTTTTGTGCATTGATATTTTTGGTTTTGGAAATAAAATAATTTGTTTCTCCACGTCTATAAGAATAAAGAAATTCCCTTTGAAAGCACTTTTTGTCATCTGGTTTTGCTACTTTCGGTATAGTTGTTAGAAGAACTTTTGTTAAAGATGACTTTTGTAAAGATATGATATTTTATACCACAGCCGATATTGGGGGCTATTCCCTTTAACCAGAAACAAATACAAAATAAAACCAAAAGGATATACAAGTTTCAAAAAAATAATTTTTTTTATTGTGAATGTAATGTGCATTTTTAGCCGCTCAAATTACAAAAGTAAATTTAACTCACCTTGTTTAAATATACGCAAAAAGGTAAAACATTATATTAAAATAACCAAAAAAGGTTGACAGCTGTGTGCACGTAGTTTAGATTCAAGAGGAAAGACTTGTGTTTCGTGCAAAACTTTTTAATTAATAAATGCAAAGCGGTTTCGGCATTTTGCCATCATCAGTGCTTACTGTCCAAAAACATATTTAACAAGTTCTTAGTCGTCCTCGCTCCCAAAATTAGATATTTTAGGATATTCACAACTTGCTAAATCATAATTATTACTATTAGTAATATTTATGAATTTAAATTTCTTTATACATTCATTTTTATTACTATTGTTTAACGGTGGGACACCTTTATGTTTGTGGACAATAAGCACTGATGATGGCAAAATGCCGAAAGTGCTTTGCATTTATTAATTAAAAAGTTTTGCACGAAATACAAGTCTTTCCTTTTAAAACGTTATATATTTTGTCATTATAAGCTTTTAAAACTAATATTTTTGACATAAACTAGCTGTATGTATTGTTAACCTGCAGATATTCTATTATTTCATATTATTAATTGAAAAAAGGATGGTAATTTACCCTAAGTACAATACATTTTACAACAATTCTATTTGCAGTATGGTTATTCTAGACTGGGTTGTTGCAATTTATAAAATTCAGCTAAAAGAAAATATCTCGTTGCGAGTTTACTTATATATTATGTATTATAACCTTACTTCTAGGTAATTAATTATAACCGATGTCAATTTCAATCAATTTGTGTAACATTTTAATTTAATATTATTGTTTTCCGAATATTTTGTATATATTTTGTTGGGTTATATTTGACGTTAAATGTCAAGTGAACAGGACAAGATAATTGTCAGTTTAGTTGCATTAAATGTCATTCATTCTAGTTTCGAGTTTTAGGTAATGGAAACTTCACGGTGGGTGATTTAAACTCGCTATTCCCTGTACGAGGTGCGTTCATTTTGATTGTAGATTTGTACGCGATTAGGAGATTTGTCGCGATCGGTTTGGTATCGATTTTTGTCAGGAGCAATTTTCAAATGTGGTTATATTGTATATAGATATTAGGCATTCCAACGACCTGTCAAACAATAGGTGCCAGTGAGAAATTCTGGTATGTTTAAGGGGGGTAGCGACATAGTCTTGCAACTTGGACGCTATTTTTATTCGAAGTAGTACTCGCCAAGCCTGCCAATTTATGAAGAAATGTATAGATGGGTTTTTTAAATATTATTTTTATTGTGTTTGACATAAAATATTTAAATGTAATTCATTATTCATGATTTTACGTAAAGTAGATAGAATACACCATATGTCGCCACCCTTAGATATACCAAACCTGCCCACTGGTTATTCATTTGTTTGGAATGCCTAATAGTTTGTTAGGTTATTCGTTTGTAAATAGTCTCTAAGATATATACTGGTAATTTCTTAAGAATGATTCTAAACCCCCTTGCCTTGACATTTTTTAAAGCGAAAGTGAAGACATTGTGCAAGTTTTGTTGGTTAGGTTGTCTTTTAAAAGGTTAAGGAAGGAAAACAACAAGTTTTGTCTCGGAATTAAAATGTATATTTTTCTATAACCATGTTACTCCATTTACGGACATTTGATATAATTGGAGAATTTTGATATTATGATAAATTCCCATGGTTTATTGGCCTATGCCACACACGTTAAAGGAATCTACAGACAAAAATTGTAAGTATGACTAATTGCAATAGATGTTGAGTTAATGGTTCGTTGTTTTATATAGAGAGGCCCATCGGTATTTGAGTATGTGTATTAAAGTGGATTCTTTAATAGTGGTTGCTTTGGACTGTCTTGTTTTTTTCAACTTTGGAAAGCTACCAGCTTGACTCTTTACGAAAAGGGTATGTTTTGTATATATTTGGTAATATTGTACATCTTTTGATTATCGATTTCTTTTATGTTGAGGCTTGGTGCACTATAATTTTAAATATTTAAGTGCATAATACTGTTTATGACACTTAGTGAGTCAATGTAATTTTTCATTTATCCTAGGTACTTAATAGTTTCCAGTTTACAATAAGGGTAATTAATTGTATAGTTTGGGAAACTTGAGTCAATTTGTATTGACAAATTTTGTAATACTTTAAGGTTTCACCTGAAGGGTTTTTCACTTCGGATATCAATGGTATTCACCCGGAGGGTTCACCATTAGAATAAAAGTCGAGAATTGAGTCCGTGGTGAGAGAAGCAATTCGGGCGAGGAAGAGGTTTCAAATACTGAGCAAAGGGGCTGTTAAACTGTCTACATGAGCTTTAAACCTAGAGGACTTTCCTTCAACCTAAAGGGAGCTTTAATTTAGAAAGTTTAACAGTAAAAAGTAGCAAGTTAAATTAAAATTGGTAAAATGAAAAATATTTTAAAAGTTCTAAAAGAAAAAATAAACTATATGAAATATAAATTTTTTTGTTATTTATTTTTTTTTTATTTACCAAATAAGTACAATTAATTAAATTAGTATAACATTTTCATGGCAAATGAGAAAATCATCCACAAAAGACAAGCTTGTACGTGGACTAATAATTGATCATCTGTCATGAGCAAGCTTTACAGTTTTAAACAATAATGTAAACATACAATTTTAACAATATAGAATAAGGGACAAATATAACATTTATAAATAAATTAATCTAATAAGATTTAGAAGATAGTTATTAATTTTGTAAATGGGTTTGCTCCAAAATATTTTAATTAAATATGTAGAGGTTAGTATTTTAATTAGTATTATCCTAATAATAATATGACGTATTAAAATATAAACTAAAATTAAAAAATTTAAAAATGACAGCTTTAAAATATATTATTTTTAATTTTGAGTAAGTCTATGTAAATTTAAGGACAAATACTTATACAATTTCTAAAAATAAATAATCAATCTAATAAGATTTAAGAAAACATTATCTAAGCTAATGATCCGCTAAACAGACTATAACCGGTTTCATTTTGAGCTGAAATAAAATTTTTTAGAATATGAGCTGGAATGGATAATATCCATCTCTCAATATGCTTTTTAAATAAATTTATTGAATTAATCCTCTTAATGTCTAGAGGTAATTGATTTTTAAGTTTTGGACCCAGGTAAGTGTAACTTTTTTTCCCTATAGTTTTTTCCACTTTAGGGATTAAAAAGATGTTCATCTTATATCTTGTGGAATAGTTATGTTGTATTGGTATTAATGTATGTTTATCTTTGTATTGCTTTAGTAGGATCATTTTTATATATAATTGATAAATATTTAGCATTCCGGTTTCTTGAAAAAGATCGGCTGAGGGGTAAGTTCTAGGCTTATGAAATATAGATTTTAATATACTTTTTTGTATTTTTTGTAGGTTGTCAATCAAAGTAAAACCAGCTGATCCCCATGCAATAAGACCGTACGTCAAGTGACTTTCTACTAAAGCGAAGTAAATAATCTTGAGGTAAGTCAAGGAGAGAAATGAAGTAATGTTTTTTATTTTATACAATACGAATCTTAGTTTTTTTATTAAATACGTTATCTCATGATCCCATCTTAAATGGGGGTCAAGATATATCCCAAGATATTTTATTTTTTTCGTTACTTTAATAGTAAATACTTCATTTTTTGTATTATTTATTATAATTTCAGCATAAGGTGGAAGATTTGTGCTATATGAGGTAAATGGAACGAGAAATGTTTTTTTATAATTTATCCTGAGCAATCTAGTTTCAAGAAAGTTTATTATTTTTATGAAATCATGTTCAATATCTGATTTAAGGTCAATCCAATTATTATTTTTATAGAAAATGGCAGTGTCATCGGCAAAGCTAATAATTTCTCCCTTTGTATTCTGTAGAAATATATCGTTTAGGTAGATATTGAAAAAGACAGGAGCTAGAACAGTACCCTGAGGCACTCCATACTTTATAGTTTTGAAATTACTGTGGGTTCCGTTAATATTTACACATTGCATTCTATTATTTAAATAACTTTCAATCAGTTTAAATGCCTTTCCCCTGATTTCAATATTTTCTAGAATTGACAACAGTTGTTTATGATCAACGGAGTCAAATGCTTTAGCCAAATCGATAAATATTGTAATGCATGGTTGCTTTTTATCTATACTATTGTTTATCATTTCTATCAATTTGGTTATTGCATCTGATGTTGACATATTTTCACTAAATCCATATTGTTTGGGAGACAAGATATTATATTTTTTTAGAAATGACATAATCCTTTTATGTAATATTTTCTCGAACACCTTACCAATGTTGGAAATTAATGAGATCGGCCGGTAGTTAGCTGTTTGAAAATAGAAATCAAGCAGTTTGTACCGAAGAGGTGACGGGTGGCTTATGAGTGATTTTTTTATAGAAAATTAATAAAATCCTCTGGTGAGTTTAATTTTTTAATATTTAAGGCGAAAATCCAAATAATCGTGATTTCAAGCACATGCTTCACTTCCAAATGCAATTTCAGAATTACTCTATATCTTACAGAGATTATTGGTGGAAAACACAACAGATTTTTTCACGATATAGAAAATCATAGAATACCCACTCTTAATACATATATCTCATTGTCCAAAATTTGTTAAATATATACAAATAAATAAAACTAGTTTCTACAGTTTTTTTATTTGTGAATAATATATAAAAAAAATAAGTATCAAATTGAGTGTTTCATTCTGTTAGGTCGTAAAAATGAATTTTATTTGTAATTTTTTAAACAATAGAAATCAAAATAGGTACAAATTTGAATTTTACCATACATTATTTTTATTGTTTACTATTGCAAACTAGAAGTAAATCAATGCAAGCATACGTGAATAGATAATTAGTCAATTGGACAAGCAGTAGATATGACTTTTTTTTATTCATTATTCTCTATTGGTTTCTACTGCAAACTGGAAGCGAAATAAATTAAACATGTGGTACCTTCATTTAATTATTATTGTCGTACATAAGAGTATAACAAAAATAATTGCAAAGTTTTTAAATACATTTTTTTAAACAAATACTTTTTTATACACCCATATGGATATTAGCTTATCTACACACAGATTACAAAACGAAAAATTATGCTATTGCCTTCAATTGAACGAATATATTTCATATCCATTGTAGGTAGTAAGAACACCGCAAAAAAATTAAATCCACCAATCACCGTTCATATTTTGATCAACCGAATGCTATTATTTTAATTTTTTTTTTAATTTTTTAGTTATTGAGATTAAATATAAATTAAAATGATTTATGCTTGTTAGAATCGATAAATAATAGCATTTATGTTTTTATTTCGTCTATAATTATAAATAATTTATTAATTTAAATAAAACTATATGAAATCAATTTAATTACGAATATTAAAGCAACAAAAATAAAAGAATAGGTGGTCCTATGGTCGACGTTCTGGCCTTCCACGCGGAAGATTGGAGTTCGATGGGGAAAAATAAAATAAATGTTTTCTTTTTTTTCGTTTATTTTATTTTAAAAAGTAAAAAGCAGTAATAAACTTGGGTGTCTACATTATTATTTAATATAGATTCCATGCCCTTTTGCAAATAATTGTTATTTTCTGGGTCCAAATAATTTACATAAATATTGTGCAACATACAACAAGCATTAACTGTTGCTGGTACTAAATCTATTTTACGCATATCTAAATACTTTAATCTACGATATCTTCCAATTAATGAGGAAAAACTACGCTCAATAACTTGACGTGTTCGGGCACGTCTTTTACTAAAATTTCACCAGACAGAAGACATGTCCCCCCCCCCCCCTTCTATGTATGGATGAATTATACAACAGTGTAAAAGCTGTGACCCAGACAGCACAAGTCAATCCATTGGATGTCCATCGGAAGTCCATTCATGGACATATCGGCTGTCCAAAGGACGTCCAGCATTTCACCGAAGGACATCCAATGGACATCCACTGGACTATACAAATGTCCCACTCCTGGACGTCCATTTGGACTCCATGAAAGGTGCATATATGGACTCTTTTTGTATTGCTTTTGGACAATTTGTGGACATCTGACGGACATCACCACCTATATTAATGTGAAATAAAATAATTGCAACTATGGACTTATTTTTATTGTCATAAATAATATCAATCATGTATTAGTTTTATAGGCACTCCTTTCTGTTGACCTTCTCAGCCATTTTCTTAAGGCTATTTCGCTTACTTTTTAAGCAGCACCATTGTCACTCTCAGCAGCAGCTAAAAAAAGACTACATTTTATACGAATATTGAGTCTTAAATCAATCATTTAATACACGTCTGATCAGACAAAACTGATAGTTAAAAATGTAAAACTTTTAGATAAAATGTTATTAACTAATATGAAAATATGCATTGACTAATGTACTTCACCTCTATACTTACATATAAAGAAAAAACTGCTCATTATTTCTTTAAATTACCATTTTACTTTCATACCATCATATTATGCGAATTCATTTGAGAGGATATTAGAAATTATGGAAATAAAACATCTTTTCATAAGTTTGTCATGTCCTTGTCCCTGGTTTTGGTAACTGCTGAATCTAAAATTGCAATAAAAATATGTATTTGTGAACATTAAAGAGAAATAACTTCTGAAACCACTTTCAATGCAATATTTCTTAAACTTTACAAAACGATTGTATTTTATTTAATAAAAGTAAAACTTACAGCTTCTTTAAAAATATTTGTATCTTCTAAATAGCCTCTTCTGCTAACGTCTCATCCATACAAATAGAAACTTGAATTTTTTTCTTCTCCTTTGAAAGTTTTCTCACCTCTTAGTTACAATAATAATTTTGTTGCCATCATCTCGAATTTGCAGCATATTAGTTAGCTTTTAGTAAAACCATTTTCTTAAATAGGTAGGTAAATCGTTTGAAGAAAGGTCTAAAAGAAAGAGATTCTTTGAATGTAAATCGAAAATATAAAAGTTTAAATCATAATTGATAGGTTATATTAGTTTAAAACAAACGATTTGCTTCTTAATGTTTGGATTTTTAAATAATTTAATGTTAATTATACTTATTTTCTTACCAGATAAACATTATCTATCGGCTACATGTGGGATGTTTTCTTATTAACCTCATTCTTCTCTTCTTTTTCTATTCTGATCTGAATGGCCTTTTACTTTTTTATCTTGCCAACAGAGGCGTTAGAAGAGGAAAATTAATTGATTTATTTTAATTAAAACGTTGTAAATAATTAAATTATACAAGAAGAATTATAATAATTTATTATAAGCTAGTCATTTTTATAGTGTCCATCATGGACATTTATTGGACATCCATTGGACGTCTGAATGGGTATATCCATTGGATAACAGAAAATGGATGCCCAATGGACATCCATATAAAGTTCATGGACATCCAGGACATTATTTGGACAAAATATGGACGTCCAATGGACGTCGTGTGCTATCTGGGGATGTTTGAAAAATCCTTGTATCAGAAACAGATCCAGGGTATGCGATATAAGTTCCTGTAAATCTTAGTGAAGGTAAAGCAATTGCAATTGCTTGCAATGTTATGGCATAATTACATTTTCGTGTAATGTACACCTCGGGATCTTGTGATGGAACATGAATTGGTACATATGTTCCATCAACTGCTCCAATTATATTTCGTAAACGACTGAAGCTTTGAAAGGATATTTTAATAGATTCCTTTTCTTCATTTGTGGGCCACTTTATGATTGTGGGAGCTATTTTGTTAGGGTCACTTATTACTCGTACAAAATCGTCTAAAATATTGCCCTTACTCATATCGAATTTGTCACCAACTCAATTAAAATTTTAGTTAATATTAGTTTTAATTTATGTAAAAATAAAATAACCTACGTATAGGAATCAGGGGTTGCTAATAGCCAACAAACAGCTAGCAATTTCTTCCAGAAGTTACCTAATGGTTAGTTGGTTTTGCATTTACATTAAAACATAGCAGTAATAAAGTAAGTAGTTGTTCAAATGTATCATTAGTTAATCAGAAGTGCATTTGAACTGTTTTTGGGTAAAATGAAGAATGACCTTTTTAACATAACCCCTTATTCTCACTGGCATTTTCCAGCCTTTTACTGAGGCCCTTCCTACGGGGCCTCAGTATTGCATTCGTGCAGACGAAAAAAAATTTCTTACCCCCATTTTTTTAAACTTTTTTTCATGTTTCCAAAAATACAGAAAAAAAAATTTCGTCTGGTCGTCTGTGTGTATGTATGCCGGCACGAAAGTTCTGATTGACTTGCGGTTTTGATTTTCTTGAATAATTACTTCTAACTTAGAACCCTATTGATTTTCAGAATTTTCGCTTTATCCTAACTACTTTAATATCAATTTTCTTAAAATTCGCCTATGCATTTCTTATATGACTAATTTTAGGAATTCCAATTATTTCTAACGCCTAATAATCGTAACAATCTTTACATTCCATACATTGCAAACAATATCCAACGACCTGTTAGACAACAGCTGTTGATTGTAAAGATAAGATTTCTAAGGCGGGTTGCGACCTTCATAATTGCAAACATAGCCAGTTTGGAGGCTATTTTTATTCGAAATTAGTCACCAAGCCTGCCAATTTATGAAAAATATATAAGCAGTTTCTTAAAAATTAAATTTTTATGGTGGTGCTAACTTAAAGTTACTACTATTTCGCCTCTTGCCACAAAAACATCTTCATCAAATTTACTGGCTCTCTGTTGCAACCCGATAGAATAATTAACCAGGCATTTTTTTTTTTGAAAAATTAACATAATGCTTGGCTGTACCTGTCAAATATGAAGATGTCAACTGTGAAGTGTGAATGGCTCTTAAATGTCAAATTATTTAAAAATGTTTTGATATTTATTGCAAATAATTTGTAGTGTATCTCAATTCAGGCTTTCCATAAATAAAGGTACAGCAAGACAGATAATATGTTCTTATAAAAAACACTTTTTTATTATACTCCTTTATATAATGCTGGTTTTTTGTAGACAATTTTAATTATACGATTTTGGATTACATTAAGGAGTTGAAGTGCAATATTATACCGGGTATTCAAATTAAAGTGTTACAGTTAAATACCGCCGAAAATATGCATTTTAGAAAAAAAGTTTCAGACAAAAGTTTTTTTTAAAAACACTTTTTTATTATACTCCTTTATATAATGCTGGTTTTTTGTAGACAATTTTAATTATACGATTTTGGATTACATTAAGAAGTTGAAGTGCAATATTATACCGGGTATTCAAATTAAAGTGTTTTTTTTTTAAAAACACTTTTTTATTATACTCCTTTATATAATGCTGGTTTTTTGTAGACAATTTTAATTATACGATTTTGGATTACATTAAGGAGTTGAAGTGCAATATTATACCGGGTATTCAAATTAAAGTAAATACCGCCGAAAATATGCATTTTAGAAAAAAAGTTTCAGACAAAAGTTTTATAGTTTTTTGGGGGAAACATTTTGGCTAAATTCATTTTTTTATAGCTGACCATAATATGGCCATATCGAGGTGAACTTTGTTTTTTTTTTAAATGGGAATCCCATTTTTTTCTTACATATTCTTAAAGTACATAAAAAAATAAGAAACTTTTAAGGGAAATATTTTTTTTTATTGGACTTTTACTTTTTGAGTAACAGCTACTTGAAAATGTTGCTGCGCGAAAAAAATGTTGGCCATATTATGGTTAGCTATAAAAAACGATTTTAGCCAAAAGTTTTTCCCTACAAAAATATAAAACTTTCGTCTGAAACTTTTTTTTTTTATAAAAAGCGGAATATAGCTGTAGGTAACGTTTTAATTTAGAACACCCGGTATAGTCCACATTATACCATATCGCAAAATATATTCAACCAGCGAATTGTAAATATTAATTAGTAAACTCCTAGACATACATTTTTTTAATTCATAAAATTTAAAAATGAATCTTCTAACTTTGGTTGTTAATGACTTAATGTAACCCATTTCAGGTATTTTGTTGTGTTTTTCATTATAATTATAAAGTTATCATTTATTTGTATGTTGAAAGAAGGCCTTTGTATATTATATTGATCTCTATGGATGTACTTTAACATAAAAATAGTTTTGTGGTTGTAAGTTGCTATAAACTACAGTCACAAAACTATTAATAATTTAAACATGGTATGTAGTATTAATATAACATCAAGTAATTTTTTAAAAGAAATTACATGATCTCAAAACAGAAATAATTTATAATACATACGGGTAAAACGAGGGGTAAATTAACAATAAATTAAGGTAAATACTTAAAAAGGGCAGGTTTAAAGAGTATTATCACAAGAAAGTAGGTATACTCGTTCTGTATATTTATCAAGTATTGTTTAAAGTTGCTTTTGAATACATTTATTGTTTGTTTTTTAATTTCTGTAGACCGTCTATTAAATTTTTGCAAACCTTTAATAAAAATTGTATTTTGAGAACTTTTAGTGATGGCTTGCCGTACAAGAACGTCAGATTGGCAAATATTATAGTTGTGATATTGCTAAGAATTATATTGAATTATTTCTAATAGATCTGATGCAATGGTACTATGTCATTTTTATTTTATAAATATCAGTCATGTATTAAACATAATTCTGAACTGAAAGCCGATTTATTTTTTTTAACATAGTTGCAATACTCATCCTTCTGTCCTTTATTAATATTATATAAATAGGCGAAGTAACGAGCCCAAATATTTTACATGAACAGGCTTAAGAGGTAAAGGGGCCAATTATTATTGGATAAATTACTCAAACAAGTTTGTAAACCCTAATCCAAAGGCGATACAGAAAGGTTCTAAAAATCAAGGCTTGTGAAAATCATCACATGGTTTAACCTAAGTAATGTCAATGCTTCACAAACCAAATAATTCAACGTCCTAATACTACTATCGGCTTTCGGTCTTTCGTTCTAAGTTAAATCATTTCTCGTTTTTTTTACGCTACGAGTTTACCCTTGTTGGCCTCAGTCTCGATAAGATATGTAGCACCATTTTAGCGTCTCTCGAATTTTTTTTTTATAAATAAAATAAATTCGCTGTCATCATCACTACTCTCTGATTCGCTTTCAATATTTAAGAGTCCATCCAAAAAAGCTGATTGCAAACTTGCCAAAGTCGCAAGCACTTTACGTTTACGATTCATATGGTATAACAAATTACACTATCCATCTTGGCTTTGTTTTTGATTACTTTTCGTGTTTTCATTTTTAGGTTAGTTAACTTGACTTTTGTCTTTGGCCGATCACTCTATCCATTCGAAAAGAAATCACACGAGTGGGACAACCGAATCGCACAAAAGGTACACCATGGAATGAAAATTCGTGACCAAATCTATGAGGGATCACCTCCGAGGTACTCTCTTTCTAACAAAAAAAAAAATCATAACAATCGGACAACTTTCTAAAAAATTATCACTGAAGATATGTACATAAAAAAAGAAGAGTTTGATTATTTCTCATGGACGCCACTAATAGGTCTTGACTACCTCCTTTCTAATCGAACAATAATTATAGAAATCAGACAATATTGTAAAGAATTATCGCTAAACATACATAAAAAAATTATCAGACGAATTGAAAACCTCCTTCTTTATTTGAAGTCAATTAAAAATATAAGTTGTTATTAGACGCAATACTAATTTTGATTTTCTCGCATGTGCTTATTATGGTAAAGGGATATAATTGGCAACAGCGCATTCGATCGGTCGTAACGTGAGAGGAGGACAAACGTCAGTCTTTCTACTCAAAGGAGAATGCCATTATGATGCTATAAATGTATGCCTATCTTAGGCAGTAAAATAAGTAGATACTATATTTGTCTTCATATGATTTTATCAGTGATTTAAAATTAAATAACACATTTACATTAACAAAAAAAAAAACAATAAATGTAATGACATATTAATATAGTGCTCGTGTTAAGATTCGCCTCCTCTGTAAACTGCGTTATTTGAAACAAAAGTGAGAAACATTTGGACTCATAAATTCTCATTTTAAGCGAATATTTCTATTAACACATTGCGTGCCACCTATATATGGAAAAATACCCCACGGGGCTACGTGTGCTTTTTTCTTTATTTATGTTAAAAAGTAGTTAAAATGTTAGTTTTGGTTGTTTTTGGTGAGTAGACAGTATTACTAAGTGTTAAAAATGAGTAAGCGCAAAGCTTTGACAGACTTAGAGATGGAAAAAATAGCCAATAACATTGCCAGAAGAAATTTTGACGAAGAAAGTGCACCCGAAGATTTTGATTCAGATTATTCCTTTAGCGATTCGGACTGCAGCACCCAAACTTCATCAGATGAAGACAGCTCCTTGGAATTAAATGTTGATGAAATATTCCAGGAAGATGAAGATAAAGATTAGTGGGAAGATGAAGGAGATGATGCTGTTGTTGCACCTTCAAACCAAAACGTAAATATAACAAATTCCACCTGGAGTGATTATGTTGGATGCCACAAGCAATTTACCTTTACTGGCCGAAGAGGAGTACAAAAAAACATAGACATAGCAGATTATGTAACGACTTTGAATGTATTCAACCTCTTGGTCGATAAGGACGTCATAAATCTTATTGTTAAAGAGACAAATAGATTTGCCGAATAATCACTGTTATCCAAAAGTAGAACTAGATATGCTCGGCTCAAGAAATGGACACCAACTATCAAGAAGTTTCTAGGTTTAACGATGTGGATGGGTTTGGTTAGACTTTCCTCCCTTCCTGACTACTGAGCAAATCAAGGTATTTACAAGTAGCATATTCCTTCCACTATTATGTCACGAAACCGATATAAAATGTTACTCAGCATGCTGCAGTTCAATAATAATGGGAGAATCCAAAAAGGGGATCGCTCGGCCAAAATTCATCCTTTTCTTAGTATGCTTGAAGGAAAATTTAAAAAACTGTTTTTCTCCGGAGAAGACATCGTAATTGTTGAGACTCTAGTGCCGTGGAGGGGCAGGTTGATCTTTCGACAGTATATTCCGAATAAGACACACCGTTACGGGATAAAACTTTTCAAATTATGTTCCCAGGAGGGATACACATGGGCCTTAAAAATCTACGCAGGAAAATCCACAGATGGTGAGCGAGAAGTGGGATTAGCTCAAAAAGTGTGCATGGAACTCGCTGGACCACTTCTAAATGAAGGCAGAACCCTGTACATTGATAATTTCTACACTAGTTATAGTCTTGCAAAATTAATGTTGGAAAATGACACTCACATTGTTGGTACCTTACGGGCTAACAAGAAAGACATCCCTAAAGAGATTATGTTTGCAAAGCTCAAAAGGGGGAAAGTAATTTCCAAGGAGGATGAAAACGGAATAGTTGTTCTAAAATGGAAGAACACTAGAGATGTCCGAATTTTTTCGACAAAACATTCACCCACTATGGTAGATATACAGTCAAATCCTCGGTCCGCACGAACAACTACGGATGGTGATCCACCACCCTCCACCAGCAACGATAATTTGCCTTTACTAACTGTCGCAAGCACTCAACCTCAATCTTCTAATTCACCAATAAATTCAACAAACGCTCAATCATTAATTTATCACACTCAAAATTCACTTACACACACAACAAACAGCCAAACACAATCAGGCACCGCGAAACAAAGTGATCCAAAAAATAGAAGCCGAAAAAAACGAAGGGCAACTGCAAAACCCTTGGCAGTACTTGCATATAATAAGGGTAAAGGAGGGATTGATCTATCAGACCAGATGGCCTCTTATGTAACAACCCTCCGTAAGGGTATCAAGTGGTATTGTAAGCTAGGTCTTGAGCTTTTACTAGGAGTGGCAGTAGTTAACACTTGGGTTGTGTTCAAGAAAATCACTAAAGCTAAAATATCTATTCGCGCCATTCGAGAAACCTTTGTTGAAAAGTTGTTGCAAGTAGAGTCATCATTTGAAAGAGAAAGTAAATGATAAAGGAAAAAGAATAAGAAGATGTTGTGCTACGTGCTACGCTCAGCTAAACATGTCAGAAAAAAGACAAATAGCCAGAAATCGTACAAAATTGGTTTATACTTATTGTGTAGAATGTCCTGGCCAGCCTTTTACAAGTGTAAGTTGTTTTAATTCGACTCATACATAGTCGACATTTTTATATCTAAGTTTTATTGGAAATTTATATAGGTACCAGTTTTTTGAATAATATTTTCTGTAACTTTTACGTTTCTTGCTAGGTAGGATTTCATATAAATGTTTTGGTTCACTTTTTTGGGATTTTGTATTTTTTTGCTCATAATTAAAAAATAAATATTTTTTTCATAGTGTTCAAATTATTATACATTAAGCCTTTAAGCAGACGGTGGTCTTAGAGTCAAAGGACAATGTTATTTTTACTGTTATTCACAAGATTAACATTTTCTTCTTTAGAGGAATTAAGTATAATACAACGTTTGATTTGAAATACATAAAAAAATAGTAAGTAAACAAATTTTCCCAAACCAAGTATTCCGATATGTTCCACACAGGCGACTCTTTAAGGTCCCATAAGGAAATACACGTACCGTCGGGCATGCTTGACTGACACGGCCTGGAACGATAAAGTGCGCGTCAGGCATATATGCCCGACGTGGCCTGACTGGAAACATCACTGGCAGAAACACCCGACGTGGCACGCAATATAAAGTAGTTACAATTTTATCACCTGCTATGCGATTATTATTAATTTTTAGAAAATGGGATAATATAATATATGGCACGTAGAGACAACGATAAAAACAAACAAAAGGAAGTTTATAAAATCCACGTGGTCTAGCGGATTTCCAACCTATGATGTATATTATACCGTCTCGACCATCACAACATAATTATTGTCCTTCAATCAGGACATTAATTTTCTTTTTTTTTTACAGGCACTATAAAACACCATACAACAATAACTTATTATTAACTAAATGACTTATTCAAGAGCCCTCGTATATACAGAGACCTGTAAGAATTCCGCAAGCTGCTATCTAAATATTTACATTTAAATTATTATATAATATTTCTGTAATATAGTAAATAAATTTACATTTGAAAAAATAAACTAAGTTGTTATAAAAAAAATATATTTTTTGTGAAAATAGTTCTTCTCATTTATTATTATGTTAGGTGGTGAGTTTAGTAGTTCAAGGCAAGTAAAAATTAGAATTAAACAATAATTTTTGCTCTATATGGTCAAAACTGTTTACTAGATGAAGGATAACCGCTAAGAATACAAGCCAATGGCCTGATGCAGGCGCGTATTAAGGAGAACAATATGCTTTATCGTAAGAAACTATTTTGTGAAATGTAATAAAAAAAAATATCACTAAGCTGGGTAAAATATCCAATTAGTAAAAAATAATTCAAAAATTAATAATTATTTAAACAAAATAGTAATATTACTTCTATAAAACAAATAATTTATTTTCAAAAAGGAGTTTTCAAATTCAGGAATTTACATTTAGGCAAATGTACATTATTCTATTACTTATATTGTATACCGGAAAGGTCAAAGTTCTCTCCCATAACGTAGTCTCCCTTCTGTGGGCGCTTTTTTAATGTTTTACATTGGTTCCATTTACCTCGACTGTGCACAGAAAAAAAGATATACTATATTCAAGTAAAACTCGTCTCGATTTGAAATTCTAGTAATACTTGCTCAACAATAGCTAATAAGCCTTGTTTTAAGATTAAAGTCAACTTGCCCTAACCAAAATACCTATAATTAAATGAAGACTATCAATTGCTCAATTGCAGTATTATGGTCATCTTAAATGAAATAGTCTTACACTTGTTTTAAATATACTTTATTTATATTCAATAATACCTTGTTCTTAAATCCAATAAAACTAAATTTGTTACAATAATAATATGATCTTTGACATAAATATATTGATTTTGGTTGAATTATAGGATAGTTTCATTGAAGAAATTAATAATCTTGAAATAAGAAGTCTCACACTTTTTTTAAATATACTTTATTTATATTCAATAATACTTTGTTCTTAAATCCAATACAACTAAATTTGTTACAATAATAAAATGATCTTTGACATAAATATATTGAATTTGGTTAAATTACAGGATAGCTTCATTGAAGAAATTAATAATCTTGAAATAAGATAAGGCTGTTCTTGCTTTTTAATATGGTTCTCACTGGTACCTATCTACCGAAATACATTTTTCAAAATTGTTTTTATTTAATATACCAAATTCCTATGTCCTCTGAGGTGTCCCACTTATAACTAAAAAAAAAATAATTTTATAACTTCAAAACCAAATGGAACATAAAAGTGTGTCCTAATAAGATAAGAGGTCGTATCTATACAATGAATATTTTTAGTAAATGTGGGTAGGTAGTAGGTAGTAGACATAATCTGCTATGTCTATGTTTTTTTGTACTCCTCTTCGGCCAGTAAAGGTAAATTGCTTGTGGCATCCAACATAATCACTCCAGGTGGAATTTGTTATATTTACGTTTTGGTTTGAAGGTGCAACAACAGCATCATCTCCTTCATCTTCCCACTAATCTTTATCTTCATCTTCCTGGAATATTTCATCAACATTTAATTCCAAGGAGCTGTCTTCATCTGATGAAGTTTGGGTGCTGCAGTCCGAATCGCTAAAGGAATAATCTGAATCAAAATCTTCGGGTGCACTTTCTTCGTCAAAATTTCTTCTGGCAATGTTATTGGCTATTTTTTCCATCTCTAAGTCTGTCAAAGCTTTGCGCTTACTCATTTTTAACACTTAGTAATACTGTCTACTCACCAAAAACAACCAAAACTAACATTTTAACTACTTTTTAACATAAATAAAGAAAAAAGCACACGTAGCCCCGTCCTTTTAGACGTAAATAAGTTTTGCATATTTTACAAAACTTTTCTTATAATTATAGTAAATATTTTCTAATGCAAATAGGCCTTTATTATTTTATGTTATAATAAAATAAAATGGAAGCTTATTAAATTTGTAAGAATTTTTAAATCACAATTTTCGTTAATACGACCTCTTGTCTTAGTAAGGCAGAAGTCGTCTTTCCAAAAAGTCATCATCCAGCAACATACATTTTTTTAATTCTATTCCAGTTTGTTTCGTGTTCTTATGATTATAAATTTACTTTTATACAGGGTGATTCATAACTATTGGGACATAGGCTAAGGACAGGTTACTTGTACCAAACTATGATGACAGGGCCAAATATACCTCAATAAAATATTGCTGTGGAATAAGATACAGGGCGTTAAAGTTGAATTTTTTTTTCGTTTTTTTATAATGTCACTGTATATTAAAGAATTGTTATCAAAATCGGCACAGAGGCATATCTTTGGACAGGGGATAATATTTTATGTATAATTTCTCATTTTGTTACGGGGGGCGCCACTTGAATGATTACTAATGATGAAATTAAGTGGTAGCTTTTTTTGACACTTTTTGGTATTTTTGATTAGAAAATATGATGTAAACGTCATTTCTACGTAATATTGGTACTTTTGTTTGAACACCAAAATTTCACCCGTTTTCGAGAAAAACGGAATTGAACAGCTCACAAGTCTCAAATTAGGAGTTAAAAAATATATTAAATTTGAAAAGTGTGCTTTGAAGTCTCACATAATTGTGTTTGGTACATGTAACTTCTTGACAGTGAATTATTTTTGCAGTTTGATTATAGTCTATTATTATTATTATTATTATTTATCGCCCTGTATCTTATTCCACAATATTTTATTAAGGTATATTTGGCCCTATCGCCATATTTTGCTCCAAATAATCTGACCTTAGATTATGTCCCAATAGTTATGAATTACCCTGTATAATAATACCTAACAAGAAGTAAACTAAATATACTTACATTTAAATATTGGTATCAGGTCGCTAAGGCCCCGTTCATTTAACAAATGTTCCATTTCAATATAATTTATTCATACACTTATTAATTAAATCACAAAGAGTTTCCAACAAAAAGTAAAACGCAACCCTAACGATACGATGCAATCATGTTAGAAATGGACAATAGGATGAACACGTACTAATGCCAATTTGCCAGATTTTCTATAAATTCGTTGTGTCTGACTTCCGAATAATAAGTATCACATCTTAACATGTGCCAGTCATATATCTACCGTATCAGTGCAGGGGTGCATTTTAAAATAAGTTTCAGCTGGCAACACCGTGTAGTGAATTTGTACTAGCTAATCTTTTCTGAAGTACATAAAATTTTGATTCGAATTGTTTAATTCTTGTTCTGAAATTTAAATGCTTTGAATCGAATCCTTTTATAACATTGAATCAAGTACGAAACAGTCGGTTTAGTCGGTTTTAAGAGCATTTCATACTTATAATAAACGTTAGAGCTTTCTTGGATTAATTCACAATTGTATACTCGAATGAAATAATTTATTCTCCAAATAATTTTTATAACTCTTAAAATAGGAGATAATGCCTATACTTCACTCAACATTTATTTTCTTATTGTATCGAGAAATATTATTTAAAGCAAACTCTGCTTTATTTCAAACAAATGTAATCTTCCAATTAAAGCTTTTCTTGAATGTAGATGATAATTTTTTTCTGTGTGGGGTAGCTTGCAGCACTTCTCTTGTTTAGCTGTTACCTATATTCCTAATTCAAAAATTCTATTTTTTTTTATTAATAATACTAGTTATTTAGTGACTATTGGTTTACTTACATACAACCATAGTTTTTTTTGTGTGGTGGTATACTCAACCATTTTCTCTTTTGTTGATGCCAGAATTCTTTTTATCCGTTAGATTTTCTTGTAGGTTCTGGTTAATTTCAAACTGATTACTGTAACTTAAAGTATTATATTTGATGATCTTAGTCTGATCTGAATCGTTTATTTTTCTACTTTCGTTAAGGAATTACATTTTAAGTTTTTCCAAGTCTTATTATTGTTTTAGTACAATATTCATTTTATTTTAAGGTATGTACCATTTTATTTTATTATTGCTTAAAATGTAACAACTTGTTTGTTCCTCACTTTTTGGATCTGATAATTCCAAGCAGAAAACTGGTTGAATATTGATTTTCTCAATTAATTTTCAAGATCGCCTTTCTCTTGACACATTGTACATATCTCCGAATCTATAACATGGATTTTTCTTTAGTTGTGCAAACTATACCCAACAATCTCAAGATCTGTTACAAGATGTAATTAAAAATAATATACTTCCTCCATTTAACATTTGCCATCTCCTCTCACTTAAAAAAAAAAAATTTACGACCTCTTGATAAAATTTGTGTATGAAAGTAAAGTATGTTTGTAATTAATATTAGTCTTGCAACCTATGTTCTAACCCAATTGTTATATACCTACCTTACCGTGGCCTAGTTTTGTAGGTCAAAAAAAAAATGTTTCCCTGCTTGACTTATCTTCTTTTATATATTTTTCTTCTTTTCTCTCTTAGGACAAAAGTGTGTATGATTGAATGTATGTATTTAGAGTGATAATGTAATTTAAACTTATTTCTTAAATACGCATTATGTTTTTAGATTTACAATGTTTTGGAGAAGAAAAAGCAAGAATTTTGAATTATAGATGCTCTAAATACCATGAAAATATAGACTAGAATAATAATAAATGGGACCTTATATCAAGTGACACCTCGTTTCTCGTTTAAAAGGTATTAAGAATACCTATTCAACCATACTTTTTTTTTGGATTTCCGATGTTTTTGATGGTTAAAATAATGCCCCATTTAATATTATTGGTTACGTCACCTATTACCACTTGTAGAGAAGCTTACAATAGTTCATTTTCACCCTCCAAATTTCATCAGTCTAAGTATAACCGTTCAAAAGAAACGAGGGGGAGGGAACTTTTGAGAAGCACTGTATAAATCGAAAAACGTAGTAAAGAATAATCGCTGTACATAAAAAAACAAATAATCCGACGAATTGAAAACTTCCTTCTTTTTTGAAGTCAATTAAAAAGAAGAAATATTTAAAAAGAAATCGGTGATAACTCGTAAACAAGCTAATAAAAAATATCTAAAGTAATTTTTTTGAATGTGTGTTTTAGTGCTCTTTAATAAATCCAGATAGAATTTTTTTCTAAAATAATTAAGGAACCCAATAATGGATCCCATTTCCTATATTCCGCTCGACGATGCAATTACCCGGTATACCAAACCATGTTAAGAAAAGTACAAAATTGAGAGAAACTATAACCTACCTTTGGCTAATTCGCTATCATGAAAAACCTCGTCAATATGAATATTGATTTTTTTCATATAGTAAAACTCGGTCTTCACGACTTCTTTTTATTAGATTTATTGTCCACTTCAATCAATTAGTTATATTGTCTTCAAGTGAATTGATGAAATAAGTAAAAACTAAAATCAGAATTAGTCTATAAACCGCTGGTAATAAACCTGTTTTTCCAAAATAAATATGGCGGATTTTTAGATGCTTTTTGTAATGCCCGTGACTAGCTAACGTTAACCTGCCGCGATCCTGAAAAATTAGTCACACGTAACGTCACTCATGACGTCATGGTTTGTTTACTTCTCGATACATAATACATAACCTTACTATTCAATTAGCGTTTATGTTCTTATGTCGTTTGTTGCAGAATTTTACATAATATTAACATATTATATCTTGATTTATTTGTAAAATTAGTGTTTACAATATAGATGATTACAAGTTTAAATTGCCAAACTTTAAAAAGAGGTAAATTGTAAATTCTATAATTTATATACAAAAGATTGCAACAAATATCAGGCTTTCCATTAGTAAAATTTCAAACTTTTTACTCATCTCAATAAAAATATGGATCGAACGGGCTAAAGAACAAGGAATATTGTGCATGCATGGACATGAACTCAGGATATGAGATTTCTAAATGCATGCACCTACATTTGTAAAAAAAAGTGTTACATAAATTAACAATATTTTTATCATTTGTTTTGTACCTCTATTTTTTCTTACTGCCACTTTTACAAGGATATTTAGAGTTATTTTTATTTTGAAAGTATTTTTTCTTTGTTTCTGCAAGATTTAGATGTATTTTTATTTATATATTTTATTTTGAAAGTATTTTTCTTTGCTTCTTTAATAAAAGTCTTGTTAATTTATTTCTATATTTTATAAATCTATTTTTTAATTACAAGTTTGCAGTTTTTTGTATTTTAATGTAAAGTTCCGCTTTTTAATTAATAATGGATTCCATGAGCCCATCCTACATAATATTCTTTATTTTTTATCTTTATTGTACTAGTATATTGTTCTGGACTAATTTTATTTTAATATCTACCAATATACCTTTTTGTGATTTTTTTTTAGGAAAATTCAAGTTTAAAAAATGGTTTATGATGAACAATAATTTGCTATTTTTAAAAAATGTAGCTACATTTTTACTTTCCTGTATTAAGTAAGAAAAGTATAAGAATTGTGATTTTTTTTCGACCTCGAGTTTTCGATTGATCTTTAATTTTGGGGTCCCTTGAATACGTTTTTCCCATTTTTGCAATGATCTCTATGTGTCTATATCCACAATAACTTAATAGTGGATAAAGAAAAGTTACAGTTCATCAAATTTCTAGAGGCTTTCGACGGCTAGACAGAGAAAGCACTACTGACAGGCATCCCGACGGATTTACGCAATGAAAGTACACTCTGCGCATCAAGTATTTCACTATTTCATTCAGACGTAAATGTCAGATGTAAATTTCGCTAAAACATTTCTTTTATTTTCGTTTGTATTTTTTGCTCATTACAGTTTAATAGAACCTAAGTATGGAGTTTAATAGCAAATTAAGAGGCCGCGTGATTAACAGTCAATCTCGCGAAAAAATAGCCAATGTTATAGAGTTTATGAGAAGAGAAGGAAACTTTAATTCACCTTCAATACCATTTAAAAATGTAAATGATCGTGTTGCTGCAGCCACAGGAGTATCTAAAAACACTGTCGTCCGCATTTCTGGAGAGAAAAAAAGAATTGATAACCGTGAGATATCGGAATTTTCATCACCAAGAAAAACCATTAAAAAACCAAAAACAGTTAATGATATAGATGAAGCTGCACAAGAATCAAATTTTATTTTTTTATTATTAGATACCTAGCTATTTTTGTTTCTGAGTTGTGTTCATTTACAGGCTCAATTTTTTTCCGTTTCTCCTTTTTGATTTTATATGGGGTTTCAAGTTGTTTTTGACTTATTTCGACGTAAATCACAACAACACACTTTTTTAATAAAGCAAACAAGTGTTAAGAGGTATATGTACGTGTAAACTACAATTACAAAAAATTGATATGAAACCCATGAAACCACCAACAAAAATGTAAAGCTAGCTTCCGTACTAGAACATGGTGTCATTCGTCGAGATAATTTATCGTTTTGTTTAATAGATCAAGAAATGTAAATATTCCCGTTATTTTTTATAAAATTATAAGAGAAATAAATTTTTTTCTAAATAGTATAGTTTATTATTTTGTAGAAAAACAAAATTTCGAAAATTTTAGTAATGTTTCAGAAACAACCGTTATTAATAATAGGTACCATTTTCCTTAATAAGGTAGAAATAAAATATAAACTATTTCCACGATTTACAAAGGCCTACAAAAAATTATAGGTATTTTCCGCTATCCTATAAAATTTATATTTTCTAACTCAATTTCAAAAGGTTGAAGGAATTCCAAAACACCTTTTATGGCATAATAATTATTTTCAATTCTACATACTATCTTTAGCTGCTTTTAAAAACGTTCTAAAAAAGTCCAATCAGACCAATTTAATCCCTAAACTATTCCACACTTTTAAAATTTAATTACCTAAAAATATTAAAAACTATTTAAAATAACTTGTTTAGCAGACTGTACAATAGCTATCTTAGTCACACATAGCGCGTTCTCTGTCTGGGCGTCGAACACCTCTAGAAATTTGATGAACTGTAGGATTTAATTTATCTTGTGGAGATCTGACTAGATTTTGAGCATAGTCTGAGCATCGGAGATACTTTATAGTGGTCATTTTTCAACATTAAGGTACATTTCTGTTATTTATGATTATAGAAAAAAAATCTCTTAATAAAAGTTGTTTGTGATGTCATTTTCTATAATTTTTTCGATATATGGTTTCTCTAAAATAGACTAATAAATAAATAAATATGAAAGACGTGCAAAATTTGAATTTTTAAGTATTTTCATTGGCAATGAAAATATCTTTTAATTCATATTCTGAACCTTTTTTAATTAGATGGGCCGTACTCAATATTTTTAATAACTTTACAGGAAAGTCATGTGTTGGCATATCATATTTTTTGTATTATCTCAAAGATTAGTAACTGGTAAGATAAGACAACCTGCACATTTACTTGAAAGTTAACTTAAACCTAGTCTAAAGTGTTAATACAATAATATGTTTGATGTTAGGCTTTATAGAAACATTTATACAATAAGCCTCTAAAATCAGTACTTACCTACTTATTTTGTTAACGTTAAATTGCCAAATCGTCGAAAGTAAAAACCAAACTGACTATTTATCATGGAAGTCTGTAGGACTGGCAATATTGTAGATTGTTACTAATAATTTCGATCAAGCAAAATCATGGGCTAGAATCTGCAGGGCTACATTTACATTATATTAATCTTTTCTGAATGTGATATCTTAGCATTATTAATATTTACTTACCTTTTGTTCTAAACCTAGAAGGTTGAGATAAATATATATCTTCAGTTATCTTTGTTTCCTTCTATTATTAATTCACTACAAATCTGGAATATGAGCTAACTGGATAAATCTATAAAATTAAGTTGTTATCTATAACAAGTAGAACAGAAAAAGTAAAATAAGTATCCGAAATACAATTTGAAATAGTCAGCTGAGGCTAAGACGCACTGCAAACTAAACTACTCGTAAAAAATCAGCTTTGTCTCAATCAAGGATAAAAGTATAAACCTGGTATGGGACAAAATATAAAATTATTAAGTTTAAAAAATTTGAGCATTAGTATTTGAATGATCTTTAAATATGTATGTGAGTTGAGACTTTTCTACTTACTGTGTCAGGTATATTCTAAAAAACCAGTACATAACAAGCACTTTCAAAATCACCATAGATTGTAAATGACTCAAAATCAACAGTAGGGTAGACTGGGGAGGATCAGACACTTTGTTTTAATTTTGTAATATTCGCAAAGTTTTGGTTTTTGGAAAAATAATAATACTTTAAATCTTTTGCTACATATATTGTTATTATAAATTAATTTTGTTAGTAGGATTTAAACACTTAGCAATATTGTTTTTTCCTAAAAAAGAAAACTGTTCCAAATGACGAATGTCCCCCTTGGCTGGGGTAGCTCCGACAGCAGGGTGGGGTAGATATGACGCTAATTGGAGTGCATCAGACATTAACGTATTATTGTTTAATGAATAAAAAAATAATAAACTTTATTAAAAAAACATAAACTTAAATTAAGTATGTACATAAGTAACTTAGGAAACATTATATCGGCTTAAATCTATATTAAAATTGTACATAGTACTTGATCGTGATGTTCCGGGAGGATGGATAGGTGCTGGCATTTTCAACTCAATTTCGTCTCTTAAAATAATGGCAATATCTGGTACAGTGGGCTTGCAGAAAGTTGTAGAACTTTTTATGCGCAAAAAATTCGCTGTGTAATGTCCTTGCTCGGGATTATCTTCTATTATGCATCCTATATAAAACTTATCGCCAGTTTTACACGTGAACTTGGCCAGAACAAAATCGCCTCGTTTAATTGTATCTTGATCGCACAATTTAAATTGATTGGTTTGGCTATAATCGTCGTCTATATCATCGAAATCACTTAGTGCTTCGTGTAATGGCCCAATTGAATTGTCTGTGTCAGCAACGCTGAATGTTTCTGATTCAGCTGAATCTGAAGAATAAAATTCAGCTTTTTTTTTAATTTTCGTAGCCGCTTGCTTTTTTTCAGCTGTAGCTTTTTTCATGTTTCCGTTCCTTTCCAGTTCCATTAAACGATCCTTCTCCGGGGTGTCAATATATATACGTGATTTTCCCCCCTTTTTAGATTTTGGGGGGGGGGGGCGATTTTTGGAAGAGGATGCAAACGACCCGGAGTAACATATTCCGTATTTTTAGTGCTGGGAGATGGATCGGAAGTTTCTTCTAAATCGATGACTATTGTTGGTGGCTCTCTAGTATGCCCATGCAACGAAAATTCTTCTTCTGAAAAAATTTGAGTGTTCAGTGGATAAATACCCGTAGATCTAAATGATTTTTCAATATTTTCTGCTGTAAACGCTCGTTGAAATAGTAGTTTTGAAAGCTGAGCTATTTCAAAAATGGTTACTACTTTTCCAGGGTTATTTGTAAAATAATCATTAAATGAAGTTTTGCAATAGGTTTTAAATGGGCCAAAGACGGAAACGTCAAAGGGTTGTAAGCGATGGGACGTGTAAGGCGGGAACGACAATAAGATTATACCATTTTCTCTACAGTAAATAATAGCGTCAAGACTACAATGACTACTATGGTTATCGAGTAGGAGTAAAATTGGTTTTTCTTTAGAACGTTTACTGTAATGCACGATATGCTTCAGTACATCAGTAAATAAATCACTGATCATCCAACCACTTTTAGAACTTAAAGTAATGCATCTAGTCCAGTCATTTAAGCTTAAATTAGGCAAGAATCTCGGAACGGGAGATACCCAGCTGTAAGTCTGTAAATACTTGTATATTGACACGCTAAAAGTTATCTCAAAACCTACATATGGCAGGGTGTACGCAACTATTAAATTTCAAGGTCAAATGTCACAAAAATCGGTTTTTTGCGCTTTTTTGTAAATATCTCATTTTTTATGGGTTTTTTTGCTATTTGTATTTATTATCAATATTGTAGAATACAAAATTCTCTACAAATTTTGTTTAAAAAAATTCAGATTACAGTAAGAACGTAAAAGCTATGGAGCAGCAGAGAAGATGAAACAATAGTTGTACCAGTTACTCAAGAAAAATTCTTATCAAATCGAAATAACAAAGATATGCTCATTAATATGTTAATTGAAAAATTACAAGCTGCAAATATTACTACTAAACAAGCCAGAGATAATGCTGATGTTCTTATTGTTGAAACTGCAATTGAAGAATCAAATTCTGAAAAAACTGCAGTTATAATAGGAAAAGATATTGATTTACTTGTCATTTTAATTGGGCGTACACTGTCTTACGAACAAGACATTTTCTTTAAAAAAGTTGGGAAAGGAAATGTAAAAACGGGGATATACTTGACTAAAAGTTTTGATAATTATCCTCATTCCAAAACACATATTTTATTTCTGCACGCATTAAGTGGCTGTGACACAACTTCTGCGCTTTTTAAAAAGGGAAAAAATCATTTTTTAAAGTTTTTGAGAAACTGACAAATTTGAATGAACTAGCTGCAGCATTTGAGAAAGAAAATTGTTCGGCCCAGAGATTATTAGAGAGTGGAACTCAAATCTTATTGGCAGTCTATAATGCTCCGAAATCTGTGAAAAGTCTCGATCATCTTCGTTATATGCATTACGTTAAGTCTACAAAACTTAATTAAACTGTGCAGCTTTCAAATATTCCACCAACAAAAGCAGCTGCTCATCAACCTTTCAAACGTGTATATTATTAAGTTCAAACTTGGTTAAGGCATGATTTGGAACCCCAGGTATGGAGTTGGGCAATGCGAAACGATTTTCTGGAGCCTATCATGACAATTTTACCACCTGCTCCAGAAGATTTGCTAAATACAATTTTCTGCAACTGCAAGAGTGGTTGTGGTTGTGGTTAAGGTAGGTACAAAAAGAACCTGTTGTAAATCTACCGACAAACAACATGTCTGAGCTCCAGTTTTTGACGTGCTTCTAGGCTTGAGGATAGCTCTGCTTTTATTTTACATGTTAATTTGTGGCAAACTCTACATGTGTCACTCCTTGGTGGACGAAATTTTAAATTAGGAAATTCTTTTAGAAATACCTTGCGGTAGAAGCGAAATGAACAGTTTGAATCCGGATATTTTTCAATAAAAGCCTTATGTAATCGGTGTGTATTAAGTTTAGGACTGAGATATTCTTTAGTAGTTTGCGATCTCGAATAATGACTTTCTTGCCTGGGTAAAGAGGCAATATGTCTTATTACCATATTTCGATCATCGTCGGTAAATTTTTTTAACTTATGAGATGTTCGGTTATCTTTAAAAGTAGTGTGCCCCAGCTTTTTCTTTCTTATTATTGTCTCAAGTTTCATTTTTGTCAATGAAAAAATGTCCATAAATGTTTGTTTGCAAACTCTTACCGGCTGCCCCGTTCCATCAGAAATAGAATAAAAGACAGTACCTTGACGATGAATGTCCGCTGGATCCTCGTAGTTACCATGACGTCGCCTTCTCACTGGTCCCAGGCTTAAAAGGTTCATAATAAAAGTTCCTTGTACGTTGGAAGTTTCATTGTAAAATCTTTTGTGTAAATTTAGCTTTCTAGGTATTTGGGTATATTAAGGTATAAGGTAAGTATATTGTATAAATAAAATGTGATTTTATGAACCAACCCCTTTTGTATAACTTAATATACTACTTTATTCCATGCATTTAACTTACCTCTTGTTAAGGTTCTGCCTTTTTGGGTGTTGTTTTATTACGCCGAGTTTTATATTCCAGTCCTGCCACTTTTAATTTTTTTTGTTCATCCCTGAAGCGACCAGTACCTCGTTTTCTTTTATTCTCCATCACAAAAAGTTAAAAACATCAAACACTTGCCCACTGAATTAAAGATTATTTTCCAATAATCAATAAATACTTCTGTGGCACTTAGATTATTTGTACTGAAACGTCATGTCATTTTTAAACCACTTTACAATTTTTTTATAACCTTTCTAGTCAAGCTTGGCACTTAGCATTTTTGTGGGACATAACTAATGGTATATATAATGTTTGTATCGACAAATCTCAAAATTTAAAATTGTGGCACTTGGCATGTTTGAACCGGACACCCTTCATTTACAGAACAACTAAAATATTTTGTGGGGTTATTCTATGGACTACCTCGAGAATTCACGAATTTTACCGAAATTTTAACGTTTCATTTTGCGGCAAAATTGACACTGTCGAATGCACCCCAGTGTCGGATCCTAACCAGTCTACCCTAATTTATTTGTAATTTTTTTAAATGAGAATAAAATACAAATTATTATTAAAATTACAATAAATCCAATATTTCGTATTTGTAAATAGGGCATTTGGTTTAATACAGCTTACTTACATAAGGAGTTTATTATGTGTTAACAATAAGAAAACAAGATATCTAAGAGTTTTTTAATGGATTTTTTATACAAAATTTTTTATTAATACTAATTCTCCATAATTTTTATTAAAATTTAATTTTCATTCAAATAAATTGAAACAGAAACTATGTTATTGTGTATTAATAGTGAAGGTTGTTTTATTCTTCCATTTTCTTTTCTTTAATAAAATGTAATTCCACAATTTAATTCGAGTTCTATATCCTTTATATTATACTCATTAGTAAACCTTTCCCAAAATAAGCCAAAATTTAAAATTGATAACTAGTAAACTAACCTAAAAACACCTGTCATACCGAGGAGAAAACGTTCGAATTCCGTGACGTCACATCCATGACGTCACGTTCATGATTTTTAACGTGACTAGCCACGGCGTTTTGTAATAAGAAAAATTTATACTTGTATCTTGCATCTATAAATCCGTCATAGTTGTAGATCTTTAAATTTGACACATGCATTTTCTGTAATTTTACCCTTAATATAGTAAACAACCAGGAATCAAAATAAAAATAAAAAAATTCCTGAATTATATCACCTTTCTTGTAAATACCTAATTTTTATCTCACTCATGTGTAATAAATAGGTAACGATCGAAGTTCTATAACAATTTAATACTTTTGTTAAAGTGCGGTCCTGCTTCATGCACGCTTTGTTTTCTAATCCGTATTAGAGTCTACGGCGTGATGTTGTTAGATAAAAGAATACAACCAAAGAAGCTCAAATGGTGGTAAAAAGTTTGGTGAAAATTCTCATAAGTTTTGTTTTGAAATAAAAAAATATTAGTTCGAGATATTAAAATACGATAATAATGGGTGAGTAACTAAAATTTTTAATTAATGTATTTGAAAATAATGTTCATATCTTAGCTTCGTACAAAAATAAAAATACATTTTTTTTAAAGGGAAGTCACATACATATTTATCATTTAAATACGTGTGATTGTTTCCATTCTTTTTACATGATACCATAAAGTTGAATTTTATAAATTAATTATCCGTTTTTTCTTTCATCTTTAAATTTGAATCAAAAAAAGGGTCCCAGTGTCACTCATATATCATTAGTTTTATTCATAAAAATGTATACAAGGTATTTCAGAATAAAGAACCGTAAACTGGAGGACTTGTAGATCTTAACTAATTTATTAAAAAAGCAAAATATCATTTTTCTGTAAACACCCTAGTATTCATTCTACACTACAGGGTAATAATGGGAATTTCATAAATACATAATTTTCTGAATATCTTCTCTTATGGTAAAGACTTTAACCTAAAAATATGTACTTGTTAGTTAATCACCATTATTAGGTATTACAATTTATTTCAAAAAATTACGAGTACACTTTGGCGTAGAATCAAGGGCAAGGAAAACAATAATTTTATTCAAAACTTTTTGAACGCCCCATATTTCATAAAAGTTAATATTAATAATTATTTCTGTTGCAATTTCTGTTGCAATTTGACACAAAAAACTCTTGATTCTCTTTAGAAAATTCCATTTTCGAGATTTTTCAATTTTAACCCTACTCATACATGATAGGCCAGGGTCGTAAATTTTTGAAATAAAAATAATAATAGTAGGATGAAACCCATTGAAAAAGGAAGAGAATATAACAAAAAAAGAGGATAAATAATTTACGGGCGATTTTAAGGATTAAAAACGATTTATCTCGATTTCCGATAAAACTACAAGTCCTATGGAAAAAAGTTGTAGGCAATAAAAAGATCTACAACTTTTGTATTTACATTTTTTTCACATAACCTCAAAATTTATGTGAAAAATTCAAATAAGTTTTTGGTATTTTATTTTTATCTTTTTTTTTTCACGAAATTTAGTGAAAACTTACCTTTTTATGTCCCAAACACACTGTATTTTTTAAACAGTATGTACTTCTAATTCAGCGAAATACTTGGGAATAAACCTAGAAATTAAATTAAAGTGAAAAGAACACATAAAGAAAAAACGGGAAGAGTTGGGTATTAAATATAGAAAATTATACTGGTTGATGAACAGAAAATCAAAACTTTCAATCGAAAATAAACTTTTAATATACAGGGTAGCTGTTAAAAATGGAACCAAACCTATAGTGCTTAAACGGTTCAACATACAAAACCCAAAATTTTAACTGAATATATTTGCGCATATTTTAGCCCAAAAATTACTTTTTTTATAATTACAAAATTTTAAGCATAGCCGCCATCTTGATTTTTTTTAAATAGCAACATAGGTCATGTAATAAATCATTTGAAACGGTTTAACACCCTGATTACAAAAATGTATCACAGATGGAGTCTAAACTCCGCGTAGGAGGCAGTGCATTTGACACAAGACATCAAATATTATAACAATACCATTTATTGTTGATTAAGTTGCAAGAGACAATGTTGAATAGTAAAATAATTTGTTAAATTAAATCATTTCAAAGTAATTAGTAATAATGAATTAATTGACCGAAAAGGAAAGACTTAAAATACTCATGATGGTTGGGTATGGAGAAAGAAAACGCACGCACGAAGAGGTAGCTAATTTGTTCAATGGAGTAAATCATAATCGTAATCCCATTAGTAAATCAACTGTTACCAAAATTTCACAAAGGTCCAGACATACAGAAAGTGTCAAAAATCGTATAACACCAGGTCGGCCAATAACTGTGACAAATGAAGAAAATTCTTTGGCAGTACTCATGAATGTAAATGAGCAACCTAAAACTTCTGCACAGCAACTTGCTTTAGATCACGGTATGTCAAGATGTTCTATTCAAAAAATATTAAAAACACATAGGGATCATCAGGAAAAAATAATTATATTACAAGAATTGTTATTGGGTGATTTTGAGAGACGTTTTCAATTTTGTGAGGAAATGACGGAAGCTATTGATGTAAATAACAATTTTTTAAATTACGTTTTATTTTCCGATGAATCTATTTGCACTTTAAATGGTTCTGTCAATCGACAGAATTGTAGATATTATACCGATGAAAATCCGCATTGGATGGTAGCTTTAGATACTCAGTATCCTCAAAGAGTCAACGTGCGGTGTGGAATAATAGGGGAACATATTGGACCTTTTTTCATTGAAGGCAATCTCAATTCTGATAAATATCTCCAGTTGCTACAAAATAACATTATTCCTAGGATATTACAGCTCTTTCCAAGTGTCAATAATCCAAATGTTATTGCAGAAAATGTTTGGTTTTAGCAGGATGGTGCAACACCGCATTATGCACGTATAGTTAGAAACTGTTTGAACCACAATTTCCCAGGACGCTGGATAGGAAGAAGAGGAAGTGTTAAATGGCCTACTAGAAGCCCAAACTTAACATTTTCCTTTGAAGATATTTAAAAAATAAGGTTTATGTAAACATACCTGCAGATGTAGATGAATTAAAAGCTTGCATTGCTGATGAAATAGCCGCTATTCCACAAGCGTATTTACGAAACTTGTAATATGATCTTGTTATTTTGTCTATTTTTATAGTGTTTTAAGCTCTTATTATTTAGGGAGTGGGTCAGGTTATTAAACAACTCGTATCACTTTGAAAAGGAATGTTGGACGCCACTATATTTAAACTTTCTAAACTTGACAAGCGATTAATGATGAAAATATAGAAAATCACTAACCTTTATGATATTATAATTAAATAAGGTAGCGACAAATTCTAATTCACAGAGACCTAATTATTCAAATTTAAATGATTTATTATAACTTATCTGTGGTATCAGAGGTAACACTTAAGGAGTGACTGTAGAAGCCTTCTTGTTACATATTCAAAGGTAAAGTGAAATCTCGTTAACTTCTTTGGATGGCTCGAACTAAACCTCTTGAAATACTTGAAACAACCTCTGTAGCTGGAACCAAACCTCTAAGTTTCAATATTTCTATACATGCAGATGGAATAACGTTCTTCCTAACAATCTTTTTCGATAAACTTCTATAAAACCATCGATATAACTTCTACTGAACTTCTACTGAAACCATCTATGTACAGCCAAGCTACAAGGAAAAAGGTAAAAATATCAAGAAGGGATTAGAAAGAGTATATAAGAAACAGATAATGCTTTTTACTATTAAATGAACATTTAAACTATTATTTGAATAGCTTCACAGAGACCAAATTTAATAGGAAAAGAAAAAGTCTTATTTAACACATTTAAATATAGTAAAGCACAAAATAATATATGAAATTATATAAAACATGAGATTTCTTGTGTGATTCAATGTGTGAGATTATGTTTTAAATTTGACATTTTAATAAAGAAATTATTGTACTAAATATATATTTTCAACAAAATATCGGTAGGAAACTTACCTTTATAAAATAAGACGGTCATTAAAAATATTTAAGATAATTAGTACATCGGATGTACTAGATAAAAGATAATTAAAATTCAATAATTCAACTTTCTTGATGACAGAGGTAAATCGAAAATGACAACCCGAGTTTTGACACAAGGCATAAACGACAAATGACGTTTGTGTAGAGATGGTGGTTTCAAAATAACGAAAATGGTTACAACCGTTACTATGTCTGGGTCAAATAACGAAAACGGTTCCAACCGTTACAAACTCTATAAACGAAGTTTTAAATCGTGGCAATAATTTGAACAATTTATTCGTTAAAAAGATAGGTGATATTTATTTTAATAATTAATTTATTTTGTTTATAAATTTTCGTTTTCATAAAAATGTAAAATACATGTAATAGGGTTAACATTAAATTATATTGCTTTAATAAAATGGCTTCAGTTTACAAAAACGTTTATAAATATCCTTTCTGTTGTGTTTAGACCCCATGTGTGATACATTTTTGTAATCAGGGTGTTAAACCCTTTTAAATGGTATATCACATGACCTATTTTGTTTTTTAAAAAAATCAAGATGACGGCCATGCTTAAAATTTAGTAATTATAAAAAAATAATTTTTAAGCTAAAATATGCGGAAATATATTTTGTTGAAATTATGAAATTTTGGGTTTTGTATGTTAAACCGTTTAAGCACTATAGGTTTGGTTCCATCTTTAACAGCTACCTTGTATAAACAAGTACTGAAGCCAGTATGGACTTACGGCATACATCTCTGGGGTGTGGCAGTAAAACTAACATAAATATAATACAACGTTTCTAGAACAAAATATTGAGGGCAGTAAAAAAAGCCCCTTGGGATGTTAGAAACTCAGACCTATACAGAGATCTGAGAATGCCTACAGTCGAAGAAAAGAGGAAAACCATCGCAAAAAAACATGAAAAAAGACTGCATGATCATGTCAATATCGAAGTTCTACAGTTCCTGGACAATCGGTATCTAATGAGAAGGCTCAGGAGGACGGACCAAACCATTTGAATTAGTGATGTGAAAGTGTGATAAAGCAGAGCACAGTGCGCGTTTGCAGTGTATAGTTGTTATCAGAACAGAAAGGAGAAGATACCATTGGGTGAACTCTTAGTTTTAAACCTTTCAAGTTTACTTAAGTTTATAATAAAGACAAATTGCTGGTTGGCTGAAATATAGCTAGGTGAAATGCACACTAACAAAAAAAAAAAAATCCATAAAACATAAAGATTCCAAAAAACATGCAAAAATAGTTGTTCTAAAGATAGAAATTAAAGAAATTTAATCTAAAATATGTGACATCTGCAATTGTTTTTAGTAAAAAAATTGATCTATTAAATTCTATTTACTTTTATGTCATAGAAAATCTCATAAATATCGTAATGCGATCCATTTCATCATTCAGTCATGCTATAATCCTTCAAGTCTCTCTTTGTCTTATTTGGCCTTTGAGGCTCAACTTGTCTGATTATCATACATAATTAAAACCCTTGAGACCAAACATATGTGAGGACTATGGCGAAGGCGCTTTCAAGTATATTCCAGATTAAACGTGATACTGTTAGTAGTGTTGGTGAGAATTGGTGAGAACATTCTAGAACCTTTTCAAACATTTTAAATGTGTATATAAATGTTGGTGGAGGAACACGGAGCAATTAGTCGTACACAAACAGTTGTGAAGATAAATAGTGAACAATTTAGACATTCGAAATATATATTGGGTAAAGTACGGATAGATGTCCTACTTTTGAAAAAAATTCATTTAAATTGTTGTTTCTTAAAATAGTGAGGTTCTTTCGAATGCATACGCTTAAGATGCCTTTTATGTTCATTCTACCAATAATTTACGTTCATACGGCTGATGGATAAATAAGTAGAACCAAGATTTTCTGATGTTACAATTGGGCATTTATCATATTGGGGTGGGATAGATGCCTTACGAAGTACGGATAGATGCCAATACTATAAAACCTGACTAATAGCACATTGTTGTCGTGCTGGCTATCACCTCGTCGTATCAATCATTTGGAGCAACCCTTAACAACAAATAAGCAGAGCAGGATAACAGCCAACTCGGATGAAGAGGAAACTTACATTCTTTTACTAAACCTGATTTATTGAGAAAAATAAACATTTTCTTCCGAAAAACAAAAAAATTTCTTTTGACCTTTTTGGTCATACAAAAAATATTGCGACCACATTTGTTGCAAAAATCTCCGAAATCGGTGCATTCCTTATGAAGCCATGCCTTGCAAGAGACGCACTGAATCCAATCAACAACTCTTCTAGTCGTAGCGTATGTCTCTTTGCACTCAAAACACGTACAATCCTCATCGTTTCTTATTTTCCGTTTTACACTAATTTTTCCTTGTTCTTTCTCTTTTTTATTGGCTGCCATTTTCCTCTTTCTACTTTCTTTTTCTTGTTTCAATTTCAGATCTTCTAATGTTTTGTTTCGCTTTTTTGTATTTCTATAAGCGAATTCAAAAGCCTTGCAAATAGTTTTAAACGCTTAAATGCTGCCTTAGATACAACTAGTACAGGTGATATGTCTAATAAGAATTTTGAGGGAGTTATATTATCTTCAGTACAAGTAGGTGAATCATCTAGGTCACTGGTTGCGGGTGTCGGGGCAAGATGCTCAACGATTGTGGATGGTGGGCTACGTCGCCGACTGCTTGAGGGTATTGTGTCTTGTTGTAGAAGGTGTACCACACATTGCTCACCAATAGAAGAATTTAACTCTAGATGTAGACTAGTAGAAAGAGTGGATGGGGTATTAGAAGTTGTAGGTGCATCAGCCCCCGTTTCAGAAATACGAAAATAGTGTTCGGGAATAATGTTGGGGTTAAAAGGTATATCGTGCAGGCCTCAAAACCGGATGTAGCATTCGAAGCGGTTGCTGCACGACCCCAAGCAGCTCAAATTAACTTATCAGCTTGGTACCTGGTAACCTTTCTATCTTTGTTGGTTAATATCCAATGACGAAGTTTACTAGAAAAATAAGTCTTTAAGAGTTTAAAGAAGGACTGAAGTCCAAGTGTTGAATGACTCGGTAGACCGAGGAGAATCACGTCATTATCAGCTGCCGTTTTCAATACATGCTTATGTCATTAGTGTGAGACCCATGTCCGTCCAAGAGTAATAAAACCTTTCATTGGGGCTTTCGCGGAATGAAATATTCAGTTAGTTATTTTAGGAACAATTCTGAATTTACGTACACATTTTTTTTGTTCATGTAAACATTTGAGCCTTGAGGTAACTCATCCACAAATTCGGCCTTTTAATTAACACCTTTCATTACAAAAAATTTTTCTCAGCATCGTTACAGGCAATTATGGAAATGGTTTCCCCTTTCTCGCAGCAGTCACATATTTTACATTAAATCCCCTTTAAATCCTATCTTTAATATTTAGAACAATTATTTTCGCAAGTTCTTTGCAATCTTTATGTTTTATGGATTTGTAATTTTTTTGTTTATCAATATAACATGGAACCTTACGTTTTTCGAGTAATTAAAGTGTATATTTTAAAAAATAGCTCAAAATTGTACATCAGGATAAAAAAAAATTGTATTCGAGTTTTTTTCGTTCCTTTGCATTTTCTAAGAAAATTTACTATAGTAATGAATATATTTTTTGCCCCATCAGAAAGTACAGATTTCAACGAACAAAAAGTTCACAGACTTTTTTAAAAAAGCAGATACTTTGATGGGAGAATTTTGGATTGAAAATTAGGGTGCTTTTTTGATATTAAGTCAAAATAATGTGAAAAAATAAATATTTCAAATCAAAAAAATTACAGTGTGTTAAGGACATAAAAGGGTAAATCTTTAATAAATTTTGTGGAAAAAAAATTATTTTTGTGAAAGATAAAAATAAAAAAAACCAAAACAAAGGTTATTTAAAATTTTCACATAAATTTTGAGGTTATGTGAAAAAAGTGTAAATGCAAAAGTTGTAGATCTTTTTATTAACTACAACTTTGCTTTTTATTTTTTTTCTATAGGACTTGTAGTTTTGTTGGAAATCAAGATAAACTGTTTTTTACTTTTAAAAACGTTATGAACTTCCAAAAATGCAAATTTTTATTACGGCTCGATTTAATATTTAATATTAAAACGTCGAATAACTAATGGGACCATAAGGATCATAAAATCACATTAGTTATTAAACCTTTTAATATTAATTTATTATAAAATTGGCTCTTGATAAAATAGTACATAGAATTCATATTTGAGTAGGACTAAAACTGAAAAATCTTGGACGTGGAGTGTTCTACAGAGGTTAACCAAGAATTCCTTTTTTGTTACAAATTGCGTGAGGAATAATTATTAATCCTAACTTTTAAAAGTTTGGATTCAATTTGTTTCCTTGATTCTACGCCAATGGGTTATCGTAATTTATCGAAATATAGTGTGCTAACTAATAATGACGATTAACTAACATGTATACCTATATTTTTAAGTTAAAATTTTTACTGTAAAGGAAGATATTTAGAATGAAAACTGGGACGTTTATAGATTTTCTTAATAATATAATTAATTAGGATCTACAAGCCTCCCAATTTACGGAATTTTATTCTAAAATACCCTATATAGGTACAATAGATGTTATTTTTTTTTTAATTTGATTTCCAGATACAAGAAATTTGTTATTAGATGATAGGGAAAATCTTATAAATTTGGTTTTAAAACAATATAATAAATCAAAAAACGATTTAAGAGACTACATCTCAAATATCAAAAATTGGATTAAGACTCAAAAAAATATTCCAGAAATACCAGGTAAATGATTTTATTCACACTTCTATGAGTAATACAGTAAGGTTTTTACCGTAATGAGGGGTAATATTTGCATAATTACTAAATGGGATTCCTGTTCGAGGAGGTCAAAAACCTTTCTAATTTAAAAATGTTAATATTCTTATTAAAAAAATATATTCGACAAATAGATCGGCCCTATTCGAATACGATTATATATACCACTTAATCAAATTTTTATGAATCTTTGAATGAAAAAAAAACAGGCTTCCTTCAGAATAAACGGGTTACCAAAACAATGTTAAAATTGTTTCTGTGTATTCACATAAAAAATAGAACTATCTGTTAAATGTATACCTTGCTTACTGTTAGTTATGTTGGATCATATTTCAATAACAGAAAGTGAAGAAATTACTGTTTAACATCATTTTTGTAGTGTACAAGGTAACAATAATTAAATAAGAAAGATAGTGTGCATATTCTTTTCTAAAAAACGGAAATTGTTATGGAAATGGACATAGATAAAAATACGTGTTAATTTCGAATTTTGATGTTATGTATGCAAAAAAGTATTAACCAACATACATAACGTTGCAACATTTTATATAATTAACACTTTAACTACTATGTGTACCAAATATTGTACACAACTAACTTTTTTGAATAAACTTTGTGCCCGTATATGGTCACAAGTATTGGCTACGTTTAATCAGTTATGTACACTATGCGGTCACGCTTTCTAATAAAATAAATGCATATTTCATATGCTGTAGTTCATGACAATAGATTGACCAAATAGTTTAGCTATTGATTCATAGATGGAAGCACAGTTCAATTCTTCTAACCACCATTGCTAGATCGTAATAAATACGTTTTGTTTACATATTTCATTCTGTTTAACACTTCTGTCATCGTAATCGGTCGCGCAAATGCAAAATGAGCGGTAGGGCGTTAAGTGATAGAGAATTGGAAAAAATAATAAACAATATCAGCGATGTGAGCGATATCGAATGTCAGTCGGACACTGATGACTGAGTGCGTGATCCGGACTATTATAATTTAGATTCATCGGAAAGCACGGACAATGAGTTCGATGCTGGCATAGTTGTAAAAAGACGAAGGCTAGAGAATTCCGTTCAAGCAAATCCAAATATCAAGGCTGTAAGCATCACTTTGGATAGCGATGCAGATTTGTCCGAAAATGGCGAAAGTAGTTCAGGTGAGAGCGATAGCAATAAGGATGTAGGAGATGGATCACACCACGAAGTTCGGGTTATCTAGAATAATTGTTTAGGTATAAAATAAAATAAAACAGGAATATTGGGATTCTACAAAAGATATTTTTAGGAAATTTGATGGACTTTCCATTCACCGACAACCCAGGCTTTTCCACAGCGTTTTTTGCAAAAAAAAGTGGAGATGAGCCTTTATATTTTTATAAGCTTTTCTTGGCAGATATCGTACCTACAATAGTTCAAGAGACAAACCAATATGAGGAACAAAAAATTATATACTGTATAGCAAATGAAACTATCCAAAAAAATTCATTGTTGACTTATTGGAAAGATACCGACGAGTCAGAAATATTGGCATTTATCGAAAAGCTAATGTGGATGGGATTAGACAAAAAGCCTACGCTGAAAAAATATTTTGTGCGTAATATACTGTATCAAAGTGAAGTGGGAAAATACATTGGCATGTCCAGAATGCGATTTGAGTTACTCTTATCCAATTTGCATTTCTCAAATAATGAAACAACAAATCCTAACAATTGATTATGCAAGATTCAACCCTTGCTAGATGGTCTAATTTCTAACTTTCAAGCAGCGTGTACTCTCAAAAATAAAGTGTGTATCGATGAGACAATGATTACCTTCAGAGGTCGGCTAAGTTTCCGACAATACATTCCAGGTAAACGGCACAAATAGGGAGTTAAAATTTTTAAACTGTGTGCGGAAAAAGGTTATACGTACAACTTGAAAGTATATTCTGGTAAAGAGAACAATCCAAACGAACAGCCAGTTGCCAGTGGCGTAGTTCTCGAACTTATGGAGCCTCTCTTAGATTGCGGACGTCTACTATGTACAGACAATTTTTATACTAGCGTTAGCCTCGCACATGACCTTCTGGATAGAAAGACACACCTGATTGGGACTTTCAGAAAGAACAGAAAATTTAACCCTAAGTCTGACTATACTTTAAAGTAATACACATGTAATAGTAGGAAAATGGAAAGACAAAAGGGAGGTCTTATTTTTGACAACTGAAGCAGTTCCTGAAATGACAGATGTACAAACACAAAGGGGTGTTGTAAAAAAAGCCTCCACCATTGCAAAGTATAACAGCCTCAAGTCTTTTATAGATGTGTCAGACCAAAAGGCTTCATACTCGACCACTGTGCGACGTGGTATAAAATGGTATAGAAATGCTTCCATAGAATTTCTCACAAATACTGCAGTGGTGAATGCTCATATAGCATATCAATCTGTTACGAAAAAAGCTATAAGCATAAACAAGTTTAGGGAGGAAATTACAAACAAAATTTTTAATGATAGGCATAGTATAATGAATATTCCTTCTGAAGAGACTTCCAGAAATCACAAATTGATTGAAACAGAGTCAAGAGGTAGATGTACCAGATGTTACAAGACTAACAGTCAAAGAAATGGTCGAGGCTACGCAATGGCAAACACTTCTCGAACGAAAATGCACTGCCAAGGATGTGAACAAAAATTTTTATGCATGAAGTGTTTTTTTGACACTCACAACTGCAATTTACGTAAATAAGAAGCGTGATCAAATATGGTACACACAGTTCAAAGGTAATAAGTTCTAATTTTTTATATAAATAAACTGTGTGTACCATATTTGAACACAGTAAAAAAACTTGTTTTTTTTTTGAAAAAAATTTGTTATTTTCATGTTAGTAGTATTTTTAATGAATAAAAATATATTTTTTTGAAAAAAAAAGTGTGTTAGTTCCTGCACGTTATTTGGCACCAGAACGCCCAGTGTTAATAAATAATATATTTGAATGAAAAAACCTTTCATTGTTACAATTACATATTCCCATCGAAATAGAATAAAGTAGATACGACACCCCTTAAACATGAAATATTACTAGTCTTTTTTGTAACGTTTCTCATAGCCTTTTCTTGATATATTTTTAAAACGGTACTGAAATATCTCATAGAAGTTTAAATTTTAACATGATATTTATTATCGTCCCTTGCAATATCTACAACTTAGGTTTTACGTACCTATGCAGGAATACTTGAATCAGAAGTTACTTAAACATCTTTTGTACTTCTTTTTAGTTACTTCCTGTGACAAATACTTATACACTGTGAATGTATATAACTCAAATGTATATCGTATACAGGTCAACACCGTTATGTGTACAAGTTACACATCTTTAAGATGACTTATCTTTAGTATTTACATCGCAGACCTAAGATGGAGACCCCGATGATCGCTTGCTACTTACGTAACCTGTGGTAATTATTATGGAGTAGTCTGTTGCCCGGTATTCAGTATTTCATTCGAATTTCTTACTTTTACATTTAATAATGATTTAGACCATTGTACTGTCATACTTTTTCTGTTAAATATCCTGAAAGTTAGAAGGCGTTTCTTTTCTATTTATTATAAAATGTAACGTTTTTAGTTTTCTGCCTAAATAAACAATTCAACTACTCGCACCGACAAAATTTCTTAGCCCGCCTCTGAACGATAGACAAACGGCCGTTAAAAAGAATACACCTGTCTAGCACGTGGATAATCCGATTTAATTGGTCAAAAACAAAAGGACCTCCCTTCTCCCTCGGCGAGATGCTGGCAGGAAAAGACCGGTAGCAAATTCTCTGTCTTAAGCGGGAAGGGTAGGTGATTACTACCGTACCGTGTCAGTGTATAAAATGCCCTGAAAGTTTTGTAATGTATAAATTACATACATACCTACCATAAAAGTGCATAATATGTCTATGTGCTAATCAAGCTCGTAAGAAAAGCATCAAATAAGTTCCTAGCATCAATTTACTGTGGTGATGGTTTCCAGGCCGGTTTATCTAGCAATTGCCGTCAAAAAGAATAGAGCTACCTATCTGTAAGTTAATGTTTCGCTCCTATGATAGTCGACCGGCTGATGAAAGGAGGTCAGCGGTATTTGACCTTCATCGCAGATTTGTGTGAAATGAAATATATATTTCAATGCAGGAACTAACAAGCTTTTAGATAAATATTGGTTAAATTATATCTTGAGTAAAAGTGATAAACTAAATCAATTTTGCCAGACAACTTTATAAGAAAGTGAAACTTTTTACCAATGGTAAATTTAGTTATCAATTGCATTTATTGATTTATGGTCGTGATAACCGGTTTAGTTTGAGAACCACTTGACTCGCGTCTAGAGAGACATATTTTTGCTTTGTATTTTTCAATAATGTTAGATTTTAAGAAAATAGGTATGCATACATATCGAAAATTATCTTCTGCCTTTTACCTTAGTTACAGAGTGTACTTATAAACTACCGTATCGAAATACCGTTTGTGCGGTTTGAAGTTTTTTATTACTGAATTTCTAAAAGAACTTAATTTTGCTATTAGAAAAATTATTAAGTAATTAGGTGGTCATAATAATTAAACCATTTTGCTATTACAAAAAAAATGCAGTTTCTGATTATTTAAGCCTTATAAATGCCGTGAGTTAATACAGGAAGGTAGATAATTTTGATAAACATCGAACTAAAACTATTTCTATGTTTGCGTTTATTAGATCTAAATTTAAGTAGGCACCTCCTAAACATTTTAATTCGATTTATGATTGAAGATTCTCGTTTGTTTATTTTATCTATTGTTTTGCAAATATTAGTTGTTTTTATTTCAGAGCGTTTTTTGTGTACACCTCTAGCGACTAATGTTGCGATTAATCTGGCGTACACCAGGTGTTGGTTTTGAAACATACAAACTATTTTTTACTATGCCTGTTTCTTCATTTGGGTATACATATTGTGTTTAGTTTGAATTTACCTTCGTTTTGTTCAGTATACCCTAAATTCTGACACTTATTGCCATTTTTAGATGTTCATTTAAATTGTTGACTTTAATTAATTGTAAATAAACTCGTTATCAAAACTAATGTGTTTTAGTGAGATCAGCACACAGTTCATAGATGACTTTGCTTACTGATAAATATGATATCTGTCCATTTTTTTTGTCGCGAAATTAATTTTTTTTAATTTTCTGGTGACGAACAATATACAGGGTGAGCGAAACTCGATGTCTCAGCTCCATTATGGGACAAGGGAAAAAGATAGGAAAAAGTTGAAAAGAGGTTCTTAAATGGGATAGAGTAAGGTCCGTTTTAAGCCCAATTTGCATATTTGTCCATATTTGGAAACTGAGGTAATGACGTCATCGATTTTTTTTTTTCGGAAACATACCTATATTTTTACAAATTTAAAAAGAGCTAATTTTTCTGAACAAATTTTATAAAGAAAAAAATTTGATATCTCCTTCACTTTAAAAATTATAAGCATATTTGTAAAAAAGAAACAAATAATATATTACTTACAAGAGAAACAAAGCTTGTATGCATAGTCAATCACTAAAACAAATTTTTAATGTGACCACCACCTACGTCTAAACACTTATCCAATTTCCGTCTTACTTCTCTTACCGAAGCCTTACGTAACATTTCTCTAGATAATTCATCGCAAGCAATTCCAATTTTGTCTTTTAAATATTCCATGTTAACTGATGGTGTTCTGTAAACTTTATTTTTCAAAATTCCCCACAAAAAGAAATCTAGTGGGGTCAAGTCCGGTGATTTAGGCGCCCTCTGTATCGGTCCATTTATACATATCCAATGTTCTCCATAAGTTTAATTCAAATATCGATGGACAATTCTTGCTTTATGCGGTGGAGCTCCATCATGCTGGAAACACATATTTTCTCGAAGCTGTAATGGTAAATTTTCGAGAAGCACAGGCAATTGTTCTTGAAGAAATTGCAAGTATCGCTCACTACATAAAATTCCTTCGTAAAAATATGGACCAATCAAATGCCCATTAATAATACCACACCAAACGTTAATTCCGAAATGCCCTTGGTTTTCAATCGGATTGACAAAATGTGGATTCTCAGTAGCCCAATAATGTTCATTTTTTTTATTGGGCTTACCATTACTAACAAAACGGCTTTCGTCCGTCCATAAAACATGCTGAAAAAATCGATTTTCATACTCTAACGTTTCCATCACTTGGGCAATATAATTCAATCTTCGTTATTGATGTTGATCTGATAAGTTGTGAAGTTTATAATCGTGGTAACCATTTTCCTTCAAAATTTTTCGTACCGAACTATATTTTAAATTCAACTCACGACAGGCTGGCCGAATCGAATTTCTTGGATGGGTTTCAAAATACTGCAAAACAGTGGCAACAGTATTATCAGAATTAACTCTTTTAGCAATTTTTTTCCCCATTCGAGAAGAAAATGCCTTGTTATTTGAACGTAAATTGCGTTCCAATCTTGCAAATATTTTTAAGCTTGGAATAACACGTTCGGGGTATCTCTGGGCGTATAACTGAACTGCTCTTCTAGGGTTCTTTTGAGATTCCCCATAAACTAATAACATGTCGACTTTTTCATTGTGCGTGAACATTTTTCAAAGCCAAATAACAACATAACAATATTTGTCAACCATTAATTTAATTTGACAGAAACGTCTTTGCTATTTGTTTCCAAAGGCGACTTGTTTAAATTGTGACTATTCTGAATTTTTGATTATACTTTTTTTTACAAATTTGCTTATAATTTTTAAAGTGAAGGAGATATCAATTTTTTTTTCTTCATAAAATGTGTTCAGAAAAATTAGCTTTTTAAATTTGTAAAAAAAATCGATGACGTCATTACCACAGTTTCCAAATATGGACAAATATGCAAATTGGGCTTAAAACGGACCTTACTCTATCCCATTTAAGAACCTCTTTTCAACTTTTTCCTATCTTTTTCCCTTGTCCCATAATGGAGCTGAGACATCGAGTTTCGCTCACCCTGTACAATTTAATGATTAATTTGCTTTTCGCATAATTTCGTAGTTTTTGGAATTTTTCCTTTATAAAAATTTCTGGCGTTCAACATAAGTAAATATTTCGTAAACATCTACCTTGAGACTGACTCACCCCCCAGTTGCTCTTCTACAAAAACAAGAGTTCCGTTCGCATTATGTCTTAACTGGCTATCGTTGTGGTTTAATTTCGAGTATTAGCGATACTGTTACCCAGTACCGTATCAAGATTATTTAGAATAATATCGTACCGTCCAGTAAAGATGTAACAATAATATACACAGCTTAGGCAAGATAAAGTAAACAAAATATTAACATAACATAGCCCATATAAAATTTAAAAGATATGCAGGGCCAGGGCAGGGACAATAGATACATAAAAATAAAAGTTAGGAACTGTATCGTATTTCTAACATCACATTTGGTTCAATAATATGATTTTATTTTATGGTCTTTATAATAACATCTACAAAAAGTAAAAAAGCTTTGTTAAATATAACAAGAATGTCACATCTGGTTTGTGATAAAGACATCATTTTTGGAAACTTCCAGTAACGTTAAAAAAAACGTAACAAGGCAGCGCTATATTATCACTGGAACGTCTACATTGTTTCATCATAAAAGTAAACGTTTCTACACTAGGCATAGGCGGTTAAGGGTCCTGTCTACAGCTGAAAACAAAAGGATAAACAAAAGTTACAATATAACAATGTGCTGTAGAGTTTTCAATAATTAAACATTTTTTTGCATAGTAGACATAAAAACTATTTTGCGTTGTGACAGATGGACGCACTTCGAGTGAAAGAAAAGTGTAATGAAAATGGTAAACTGAGTACCACTTTAATTTTTTTGAAGTCAATATTTAGATATTTGAAGACTGACAGAATGAAAATGATTCTATATCATTTAAATGAAGCTATTTAACGAAAATGGCATTTATTTCACCAAAAATGACTATCCTCACTATCTCAAGTTTGACATATAATGTAAAAGTGTAATGCTAAGATGCGGACACTTTATTATCGTCACGCAGGGATCTCTTAATTATATTAAAAATAAATCTTTGTATTGCTGAAAAAGATAAGTACAAAAATTAAAATTTTTAATTCCTTAATTTACACTATGCATACTTGTAAAATGCATATTTGGCAGTTTGAAATACTACACAGAGACCGGCTTACTCAGGTTACAGTTTAATGTATTTACCCTAATACTAATCATTCGTAAAATTTACGAAAACCGGCAAGGTTGTTTTACTGGTATGACCTTGGCTGCTAGTCTAGCTTCTTTACATAGTTAAAGAAGTAGGAACCGCATAGTATTTTCATTATCTGTTCCAGAATGAATTAATTCCTATTTTATTATTTAAATATTCGCGCTTTGTCTCAAATCGCTTACTTAAAACTTTGGCCCACACATGCGCTTCGTCTGACTGTAAGACAAGTGAAACGCCGTTGGACGAAGAGTACTACAGAAATTGCCGCGACGAACGCTTTGTGGTGTGTATGTGCCGTTAAATCCGCTATTATAAATCCTGTATAATAAACGTTGTTATATAAATTGTGTAACCGGGCCCGGTCTTGGCTACTGGACTAATACTACCACCTACTTCATCCGACGAACCATATGATGCAGCACAGAAGGTAAGCGCGTTTGAGACACGTTTATCTTATTTTTTTCGACTGTTACAATCAGCCCCTTTTTTACGTAATATTCCAATCATTCTATTACATTTTTTTGGTCCTTCGAGTACTTTAATAACAGTTAGAATTAAATTGTTGCATTATTATAACTGTGGGATTTTTTTTTTGCGAAAAATTCGATTTAAAATTTTCTTTATTTTTTAAATTATCAAAAGCGCTATTCAAAATTATAGCATATCTGCTAAAATTAATCAGTTCTTACTAAAAAAAAAATCATTTAGTTTGCATACAATATTATTTCAATAAGTATTAAATTTATTGAGTTAATTGTAAAATTTATCAGGTAGACATATTGGTCATTTTTTTAGTCGAGTCGTGCTCAAGTTGTTCGACATCGGTAGTGTACACAGGTTCCAATCAATCGGCCTTCAAGTGGCCTTCATTTATTATTATTATCGCCTTTTCGCTAATTGTCGCTCTGTTTATCAATCACCGCTTTGTCGTTTACTCCGCTACCGTATATTTCGTTATTTTTGAAATTTGTGAAAAATCGCCCGCCTTTTCGCCGTGTTTCGTATCGAGGTGAGCTTGATACCGCTGCCGCTACATTAATATTGCCTTTTGATCAGCTGATACAAATAAATTTGGTTTTAATTTTGTTTTGCTTGCGATTCGATTTATTTAATTTATTACAATGGTTGAAAAACTTGTTAAATATAAAACTTTAAGAACTTCTTGCTTAAATGAAATAAACGTAATTAGTATGCTCGCTGATAAAGCGAATAGTAATAAATCATTCAAAAATGTCTTTAAAGTAAGGTGCGCAGATATTGATAGTCTTAAAGAGGATTTTTTTAAACATCATAATAATGTTCTTGCCACATTGTTTGCTATCCCTGAAGATGCTGGGGGCGAAGATGCTACCAAAGAAATGTTTTTAGAAGAATTTTATAAGATTAAAGCATTATTTTCGGAATTATTTGAATCTGATACTCAACCAGTAAACGCTAATCAAAATACTGCTTTGCATAATTCTACACTTTTTCATATAGATCCAAATTCATCTCATATTCGTTTGCCGGTGATTGAATTAAAGAAATTTAGTGGCGATTATAGAAATTTTCGCTCATTTATAGACCATTTTAATAATTTAGTTCATGAAAAACCTCATTTATCTAATATTGAAAAATTCGATTATTTACTCTCTTGCTTGGATGGAAAACCATATTCTTTAGTTCGGCATTTGCCTTTAACTTCTAATAATTATCAATTAGCTTATGATACTTTACAAGAGAGGTATGCAAATCCACGAAAATGTGCACAAGCTCATTGGAATGAGATTGACAGCACGTCTAAAATTGAATCGAATAATCCGCACGCTTTAGAAAAATTACTTGATATTTTTAAAGAAAATATTGCCGCTCTAGAAATCTTAGGTTTTCCGGTTGAACATTGGGATTTCATTCTAGCCATGATGTTACTTAAACGACTTGATAATGAAACTAAACTACGTTTCGAACTTGAACATCGTTCTTGTCAGGTTCCTAGCTATAAAAGTCTTATTAAATTCTTAAACGAACAATATTTAGCTTATGATAATATTGATTCGGACTCGCCATCCAGTTCAAATATAAAAAATAAACCTAAGATTATCACACCACGTCCGCGTTCGTTTTTTACGAATACTGGCGCTAAATCGCCTAGTTCTAATTGTATTCTTTGCAAGGAAACTCATTCGCTTTATAAATGTCAGAATTTCGCTTCAAAGTCGCCCTCTGAAAGACATGCCTTCTGCAAATCTAACCATTTGTGCTATAATTGCTTGAGTAGTTCTCATGACCTGAGGTCTTGCAATAGTACTCAAGGTTGTAGATATTGTTTTTCAAAATCACATCATAGCTTGTTGCATTTTGATCGGCAAATATCTCAAAATCACCGCCCTTTGGACCGCTTGCCTCCTACTTCGTCTACGTCTCTGCCAAATTTCACCAGTACTAGTACTTTAGGAAATCAAATTCTTACCGCTCAAGGAGTAATAGAATCAAGTCGAATTTTATTAGCTACCGCCCTTATCGATGTTCTTGATAATCGAGGAATTTACCGCTCATATCGTTGCTTACTAGATTCAGGAAGTATGAGCTCGTTTATTTCCAAGCGAGCTGCTACTCGTCTAAATCTTGCCCAAACCGAATTTTCCGTAGATATTAGAGGTTTAGACTCGATGACATCTACCCTTGACACCGCTCGTGTAGGGGTAACGTGCAAACCCCTTAATCAGCCAGAACCTAAAATATATCTAGATGCTATTATCGTTAATCAAATATGTGATAACCTTCCTGATTCTACATTACCTATTCATAATTGGTCTCATCTTTTAGATCTTAAGCTTGCTGATCCCAAATATTTTACTCCAGGTCCTGTCGATCTGTTACTTGGGGCAGATGTCTTTCCAAAACTATTATTAAATGGACATGTTACCGGAACCATATCTGAACCTGATGCCATTCATACAATTTTTGGTTACGTGATTTTGGGAAAAACTTCTTCAATACCTCGTCCTGTTATGTCCACGTTTTTTTGCAAATCTTCTTGTATTCGAGAACTTAATAATACTTTAACCAATTTTTGGGAAGTTGAAAAAATACCCGAAACTACGACCTTTTCTAGTGATGATGACCTTTATGAAAAATTGTTTTTAGATTCTTATACCTATACTAATGGTCGATATAGCGTGTCACTGCCCTTTAAGAGTGATCCTCCGCCTTTTGCTGGTATTCGTGACCTTGCTTTATCTCGCTTTCATTCTCTGGAACGCCGATTATTAAAGAATGAAAATTTGTATTTAGAATATTCTGCTTTTTTAAAGGAATTTCTTGACCTTGGCCATATGGAATTAATTTCTGGTCAATCGCTTTCCTCAACCAATGCTTATTATATTCCGCACCACTGTGTGGTAAAGCCGCATAGTATTTCAACCAAATTAAGGGTTGTGTTTAACGCTTCTGCTCATTTACCTAATCAGAAATCTCTTAATGATTGTCTATTTGTTGGACCCAAGTTACAACAGGACATATGTGCTATTTTGTTATATTTTCGCCTTAATGCTTTTGCTGTGTGTGCTGATATTAAACAAATGTACCGAATGATTTTAGTCAATTCGCAAGATTGCAATTATCAACGTATTCTTTGGAGATTTTCTCCAACCCAACCAGTTCGGGATTATCGATTAACTCGAGTTACATATGGAATTAGTAGTGCACCATTTTTAGCGTTAAGAATCCTCAAACAATTAGTGAAAGACCAAGGACACAGATTTCCTCTAGCCGCACATGCAATCGAAAATTACTGCTATATTGATGATTTTGTTTTCTCGTGCTCTAGTTTAAAACTAGCCAAACAGCTGGTTTCTGAGTTGGTTTCTCTTATGAAATTAGGAGGCTTTCAACTACATAAATGGTCAAGTAATAACCTTGATTTGTTAAAAATTCTTCCCGCTTCTGATTTAGCTAAACAACCGCTCGATTTTAATTCGCTTTCTGATGAAAGTTCTATAAAAGTTTTAGGTCTTCAGTGGGATCCTTGTGATGATGCATTCTTCTTTCTTGTTAATCCTGTCCAAAATAAACCTTGTACAAAACGCACACTTCTCTCTGAACTTGCTAGAATTTATGACCCGTTAGGCTTTATTTCACCTATCACATTTTATTGCAAGCATTTAATTCAGAAATTATGGCGTTCTGGGTTAGATTGGGATGTAGTTCCAGATGAGTCTATTACTCAACTTTGGGAACAATACCAGTCAGAATTACCTTTGCTTGCCGATTTAAAAATTCCTCGTCAATATTCTACGTTAATTTCATATTCTAATTATTGTCAATTCGAACTTCATGGGTTTTGTGATTCTAGCGAACGAGGTTATAGTTGTGTAATATATTTTCGTATTAAAGACGAAACAGATGCCGTTCAAGTATCATTTATTTGTTCCAAATCTAAAGTCGCACCTACCAAGAAACTTACTATCCCTCGCTTAGAGCTTTGTGGAGCCGTTCTGCTGACTAAATTAATTCTTTATGTTAAAACGAATTTTTGTAACCAAATTAGCTTTATAAAAATTCGCGCGTGGTGCGATTCTCAAATCGTACTGCATTGGATAAAGGGATGTCCCAATCGCTGGAAAACTTATGTCGCCCACAGGGTATCTTTCATTCAAGAAAATCTCTCTCCTGATAATTGGTCGTATGTGAATACTGCTATTAACCCCGCAGATATAGCCTCGCGAGGGGCTCTTCCTTCCCACTTCTTAACCTATAAATATTGGTTAACCGGTCCTGAATTTCTTTACGAAGATGAAAGTTCTTGGCCTACCTTCCCATCTTCTGCTAATGAGGTTACGCTTCCCAAAGAAGAACAACGTAAAATGATATTATTTTCAACATTACTCAATCATAACAATGAGAGTTTTGTAATTTCTATGCTTGAAAATTATTCTTCTTTGACTACTATTCAAAATATTTTAAGTTTCATCTTGCGCTTTATCTACAATTGTCAACACCCGCTTTCTAAACATTGTGGCATATTTTCCACCGACGAATTGTATTCGGCCCTTCTTGTTTTGGTAAAAACTACTCAATATACTCACTTTCAGGAAGAAATTGAGTCCAAACGTTTTTCTAAACCTCTACGTAAGTTGAATGTTTTTTTAGATGATAACAATATTCTTAGAGTGGGAGGTCGACTGCATAATGCATCTATATCTTATTCATCTAAGCACCCCATATTATTACCTAGACAAAGTCTATTAACTACACTCGTCATTCGCCACATTCATGAAAAGTATTTTCATGCTAGCTTTAGAAGTACTCACTTCTTACTAGCTCAACAGTTTTGGGTTCTATCCTCAAAACGAGCCATTAACTCAGTGATTTCGAAATGTTTACGCTGTTGGAAAACATCTCCTACCTCTTATCAACCCCCAATGGGAAATTTGCCGCTGTCTCGAGTGTCTGAGGTAAAACCTTTCGGTCGCTCCGCTGTTGATTTCGCAGGCCCATTTAATATAACTATTAGTCGTCACAGAGGAGTAAAAAGTTGCAAAGCTTACCTCTGCATTTTTGTCTGCTTGGCTACCAAAGCTGTACATTTGGAACTTGCCAGTGATTTATCTACACCAACATTTTTAGCCGCTCTACAAAGATTTATTGCAAGGCGTGGAAAAGTCTCACAGATATACAGTGATTGTGGCACAAATTTTATGGGTGCAAAACGCGAATTGCTTTCTCTTATGGAACAGGCCAGCGCAAGTGAAACTATTCAATGGTTTCCTAGCCCCGCCGGAGCTCCTCACTTTAATGGTCTAGCCGAAGCTGGCGTTAAAAGTGTTAAAACTCACCTTCGCCGCGTCGTAGGTGATCAAATTCTCACATTTGAGGAATTCTATACAGTTCTGACACTTATAGAATCCATATTAAATTCTAGACCACTAGTTGCCATATCTAATGATGTCGACGATATCAACGCCTTAACGCCCGGTCATTTCTTGACCATGGAACCTTTAACCGCATTTCCCGTTCCCAGTTTCGAACACGTCCCCCTAAATCGCCTTTCTAGGTGGCAATTGTTACAGCGCATCCATCAAGATATTTGGCGTCGCTGGCATAAAGAATATTTGCATACCCTACAGCAGCGAGCCAAATGGTTAGACCCTGCTAACACCCCCAAACTTGGTACTTTAGTTTTGGTTAAAACCGATAATTTACCTCCTAATAAATGGTTGTTAGGCCGTGTTACTCAACTGCATTTTGGTAATGATAACATAGCCAGAGTAGCTACGGTAAAAACACAAAATTTTATTTTAAAACGGCCATTGGTAAAACTGTGTCCACTACCTAATAATTAATTTTTTTTTTTATATGCTACCTGTAGTATTTTATAATTGTTTTTTTTGGTTTAATTCTATTATTTGAACTTTCCTTTTTTTTGCTTTAATATTTAGTTTTTATTTTGGGGAATTGTCTAATCAGTTTAAAAATGTATTATTTACATTTTTTCGGGGCAGGAAATGTTCCAGAATGAATTAATTCCTATTTTATTATTTAAATATTCGCGCTTTGTCTCAAATCGCTTACTTAAAACTTTGGCCCACACATGCGCTTCGTCTGACTGTAAGACAAGTGAAACGCCGTTGGACGAAGAGTACTACAGAAATTGCCGCGACGAACGCTTTGTGGTGTGTATGTGCCGTTAAATCCGCTATTATAAATCCTGTATAATAAACGTTGTTATATAAATTGTGTAACCGGGCCCGGTCTTGGCTACTGGACTAATACTACCACCTACTTCATCCGACGAACCATATGATGCAGCACAGAAGGTAAGCGCGTTTGAGACACGTTTATCTTATTTTTTTCGACTGTTACAATCAGCCCCTTTTTTACGTAATATTCCAATCATTCTATTACATTATCAGTGCAGTCAACATATATGTCTTTCAAAGTGCGTCATATTTTTTACGAAAAGTTTGTATTAACGTTACTTTTTTTTTGTCAAAGTGTATATATTTTATTTTTATTTGGAACAAGCATAGATCCTTTTCGCAAAAAGAGTTAGAGGCACTGTTACTCGATGAATCAGACGACAATAGTTTGTCTTTTGATAAAAAACAAAGTAGTGACTCAAAATCTGACGAGAACTTGGAGCTTCTTGGAGCTTGGAACTTCTAGTCCATCTGAATATGAATTTGACCCAGATGACGCCGAAATTATAAGCAGCGATTTAAAATGGTCATAGTATGCCGAAAAGAAGCAGAAAAATTGCTGTAGGGAAAAAAATAAAAACAAACTTCTAATAACGAAAGTAAAGATGTAGAAGAAGAAATAAATCAAGCTGTTCAGCAATGTGCAAATGTTCCTGTTGATGATATGCAAGTAAATATATTAAGCAACGTAGACAAAATCGAAGATGAATAAGAAGTTTTATTGGAAAACACACATATAGTTTCCAAAATACGTAAGCGTGTATTAAAAAAAAATATTCTTCACATTGTATCAGATCCATCTGGAGCTGTACGATACACTAACTCACCTTTAGCAGCATTTCGTAGCTTTATAGATGATTTAATATTTGAACAAAATTTGACACATGCAAATGAGCATGTCGCAATAAGTTCTAGAAAGTATAAAGTAGCAAAATCCAGTGTTTCTTCTATCACTAGAAAAGAACTTGACGCCCTAGTTGGTCTACTTATATTTGCTGGTGTCCAAAAAGATATTCATCTGAGTACAAGAGAAATATTTGACTCCAAAATGTCAGGTTTTATTTACAGAGCAACAATGAGTTATGAAAGATTTGAATTTTTGTTAGATAACTTGCGGTTCGACGACAAAACGACGCAAGATGAAAGAAGGGTACTACATAGATTTGCGCCAATACGAAAAATCTGGGAGCAGTTTATTTTTAATTGCAATGTATCACATAAGCCCGGTAGCTACGTAACAATCGATGAGCAATTATTATAATTTAGTGGTCGTTGTCCGTTAACCATCAAAATACGGGGATAAAGATCATTATGACTTGTGATGTAGCTACAAAATATATGTTTGATGCTCAACCATACCTTGGTAAACATACAAACACTAATGGAATCCCATTGGGTAAGTATTACGTAAAAAAGTTTACCAAAACAATACATGGAAATAACCGTAACATCACAATGGATAATTGGTTTACTTTCATCACTTTGGCTGACCAGCTCTCACAGCCTCCTTATAACCGGACAATAATAGGAACCTTGCATCAGAACAAGCGTGAAGTGCCAGCAGAAATGATTAATATCAAAGACAGGCAAGTTGGCAGCTTAATATTTAGTTTTAATAAAAAAAATGTTGGTATCTCATAAAATAAAGAAAAATAAAAGTAATTTGGTATTATCTACTATGCATAAACTAAAAAACCGGAGATAATTTTACACTATAATGAAACAAAAGAAGGTGTAAATACTTCTGATTAAATGTATGAACACAGGAGCTATAACAAAAAGACACGAAGGTGTATGTTTTATGGTGTGCTCAATATGGGATGTATAAATGTATGGATTATTTTTAATCACTATTTACAACAAATGGGACAAAAACTCTCAATAGAAAATAATTTATAATTAAACTTCTAGAGCAACTTACGAGGCCGTGGCTAAAGCAGCGTTTTAGACTGCCAACTTTGCAACGTTCACTTAAAGTTTTAATTAGTGAAATTCTCGATATTCCGCTTCAAGAACTTCAACAGGAACCTCCTGCAGCCAAACGAACCACTTGTAGTCCAATCATTATAGTAAGTTCACCTCGGAATTTGAGATACCCAGCTGTAAGTCTGTAAATACTTGTATATTGACACCCTAAAAGTTGTCTCAAAACCTACATATAGTAGGGTATACGCATCTATTAAATTTCAAGGTCAAAGGTCACAAAAATCGGTTTTTTGCGCTTTTTTTTGTAAATATCTCATTTCCTATGGGTTTTTTGCTATTTGTATTTATTATCAATATTGTAGAATACAAAATTCTCTAAAAATTTTGTTTAAAAAACGGTGAACCGTTTTCGAGATAGATGACGGAGAACGCGCGGTCACAGCATCACTTCAGGTCAACCGGTGCCTCCGGTCGAAAACGCGCCATATATAGTTGATGAAATATCGATAAATCAATGATTATAAATATTTGTCAATTTTTATTAACTATTATATTATATTTTATCATTTTTTTTCCTAACCTATCCACTTTTTATTTAGTATTAATTTATTTAACAACACTTACCTGCCCATGTAATTGCAAAATTGTTAATGAAAATATAGGAATTATATTTGAATTTTAACCTAATTAATATTAATAAATTCTTACATGATGAAAAAAAAAAACAAATAAATTATGAATTAATCTTTTTATTAAAAAATTTCATTCAATACATTTATTTTTATTAAAAGTAAAAAAATGGAATAAAAGGTACAAAAACTACAATTTATAATTTTAATAATCTTCTTCCTCTTCATCGTCGTCTTCCGGCTGCTGGTAAATTTCAAACTGGTCTTCAATATCGTCTTCAACGACATTTCTCTCAAGTTCTTCCATGATTTCGGGGTCAAAGGTTCCATCTTCGTTAATGTCCCTCTGATATGGTAGAGCATTGAAACAAGCTTGCCCATTACATTGGCCACAAGCTAAAGAGCATTGCAAGCCCGCTTTCCTGCATCAGCATCGCGAACCACAACCACTCTTGCAGTTGCAGAAAATTGTATTTAGCAAATCTTCTGGAGCAGGTGGTAAAATTGTCATGATAGGCTCCAGAAAATCGTTTCGCATTGCCCAACTCCATACCTGGGGTTCCAAATCATGCCTTAACCAAGTTTGAACTTAATAATATACACGTTTGAAAGGTTGATGAGCAGCTGCTTTTGTTGGTGGAATATTTGAAAGCTGCACAGGTTAATTAAGTTTTGTAGACTTGACGTAATGCATATAACGAAGATGATCGAGACTTTTCACAGATTTCGGAGCATTATAGACTGCCAATAAGATTTGAGTTCCACTATCTAATAATCTCTGGGCCGAACAATTTACTTTCTCAAATGCTGCAGCTAGTTCATTCAAATTTGTCAGTTTCTCAAAAACTTTAAAAAATGATTTTTTCCCTTTTTAAAAAGCGCAGAAGTTGTGTCACAGCCACTTAATGCGTGCAGAAATAAAATATGTGTTTTGGAATGAGGATAATTATCAAAACTTTTAGTCAAGTATATCCCCGTTTTTACATTTCCTTTCCCAACTTTTTTAAAGAAAATGTCTTGTTCGTAAGACAGTGTACGCCCAATTAAAATGACAAGTAAATCAATATCTTGTCCTATTATAACTGCAGTTTTTTCAGAATTTGATTCTTCAATTGCAGTTTCAACAATAAGAACATCAGCATTATCTCTGGCTTGTTTAGTAGTAATATTTGCAGCTTGTAATTTTTCAATTAACATATTAATGAGCATATCTTTGTTATTTCGATTTGATAAGAATTTTTCTTGAGTAACTGGTACAACTATTGTTTCATCTTCTCTGCTGCTCCATAGCTTTTACGTTCTTACTGTAATCTGAATTTTTTTAAACAAAATTTGTAGAGAATTTTGTATTCTACAATATTGATAATAAATACAAATAGCAAAAAACCCATAAAAACTGAGATATTTACAAAAAAGCGCAAAAAACCGATTTTTGTGACATTTGACCTTGAAATTTAATAGTTGCGTACACCCTACCATATGTAGGTTTTGAAATAACTTTTAACGTGTCCATATACAAGTATTTACAGACTTACAGCTGGGTATCTCTAGTTCCGAGATTCTTACCTAATTTAAGCTTAAATGACTGGACTATTGTTATATTTGTCCTTCAAAAAAACGACGAATGACGTCAATAAATTGTAAGCATGGTCAACGTGCGTTCTGCGCAGAGCATCGCGAACGCTGTTGTGTTAATTGCTTTAATAAAGACTAAAAAGTGATTTTTGTCGTTGAAATTACATTTCTTGTACCTTAAACAAAACACTTGTCTAAATCACCATAATAAAAAAATTGCTAATTTTAATTTAAAAAAAAAATCGTAAATTTTACGAATGGTTAGTGTTTAAAGTATAATAAGGATAAGGTTAGTAATCTAGGGTTAATAGGAAAAAGATTAACGCGATTTTAGTCGGTATCTTAGATTATTGCGACATTAACTATAAAATAATCAACAGAACGAAAATAATATCAGATTTTGCACAGGAATTTATTTTGTATAAAATCGTATATAAATCTTAGTAGAAAGTTTATTTATGCCTCGAGATAAAGTCTCGGTAAACTTACTTTCTCTCATTACAGTAATGCAATACTTTTTAAATAATGTACTATTAAATACTGAGTTTATACATTCTCATAAATAGTTCTTCGAAAATAAAGTTTAGGTAAACTTGTAAATATTGTTTTAGATGACAACGTAATAACCAATTTTTTATTGATGAATAAATTTAACGTTAGCAACTGCAAGCAAAAAATTGAAATGTATTATGCGATACGAAAAATATTACCTGAATTTTTTCAAAACAAAAATCCTTGTTCTCCTCGTATGCAAGAGGCTGCAGATAAAATGTGAGTAGAATAATTTTAGCATACATATCCAATCTCGTATCCTCTAGGTGCCGTTGTGTATGTACAGTGTGACCCACTTTATAACAAGATTAATTATTTTGTAAATGCAATATTTCTAAATGTCTTTTACATAGATTTTAGATAAATTTTAAGAATTGGCAATATGATCAAAAATTGATATTAAAAAATGTATTTAATATATTAAGGAATTCTATTGACAGTTTTTAGAATATGTTTAAAATCTACGGTAACGATATACAAGTATTTTATACATGAAATTCTTAGAAACTCAAACATTCTGTAAAGCAGGAAAATATTATTTTTTTTAAGGTATTTTATTCCACTTCCAAAAGTTACAAAGGAAGGATACAGGGTTTCTATAGTTAAATTTGTTGACGACAACCCAAAAAATTTTCAAGTATACGATTTCTATGCTCATACTTACAATGTAACCGAAATAAGATTGCACGAAGACGTTACTGTAGGCGATATCCTCGTTTACGATTTCAGCGGCTTAAAAGTGGGACATTTTTTCAAATTAACACCAGTAATTTTGAAGAAAACCTCTATAATTCTAGAGGTAAGTATATATTTTGGCCACTTAGATGCATAACTAGCCTAAGTCTATTTTTTATATTTTGAATTTGTCTGTCCATTGGATAGTAAACTTTTGTAAATAAGTTTTTACATGTAGCGCTCATATCGGCCAGAACGCAAACTAACGAACATGTATAGCCATTAGCATAATTAGACATAGACTAGTTAGGAACAATTAGTTTTGGGACAATACAAAACTAACACACGACAAACCTCCTATAACTTACAATTCCCGATCCAAAACCACCATAATCCCTCAATAATGCCCATAGGGTAAGGAGTGAGGGCGGCTATAATTAGCATAACCAAAACAGATAAATATGGAACATATTACAGGCGAAGAAACCGCCTTAGGCCTCAATGGATACCATTCGGGCCACAGCTGTACTGTGTACAGTCTGTGTTTTTTGTGACGTTTTATGTTTACATATTGTACATATATTTTTTAAAAAATGAATAAAGATTTTAATTTAAATGAATAAATGAATAGTTAGGAACAACTATACACGGTGTTCCATCTCAGACAAACCACCCCGTATATTTCTTATCCCCTAGTAATTGGAAAAAATTCCCGAAACATGTTTAATGGTTTTCTTTGAAGGACTTCTTTTGACGTATATTTGAGGCTTGAACAAGCAACCCCCTATGAGATGGCGCTTCAACCCCTCAAAATTAAATAGGGAAGAGGGATTGAGTGATACTTCATTTGTAAGGTCTTGGAAGCCTTTTTACAACGGTGTATGAAAAAAATCACATTGTTAAAAAAATTAATTGTTTTATCATGCTTACAATCAAAAAAATCAAAACTGCGTTTTTAAATCAAATGTTTAAACTATCTTCCATTGACTTCCATTCAATAATGAATTCTCTCGAACTAATAAATAAAAAAAAATCAAAACATTTTCTTATCTTGCCTTCATTTTTTGTTCTTAGAAGGTGTTTATCACGTTCCTTCGATCATTTCATGTATTAAAAATCAATCTGTTGAGTTACTACTTTGCTGATTTGCTTACAATTTTTAAAATAAATTATGGTGTACACATTGTAAGAACGTGTTGAGCTGGTTAGCCTGTATCAAGGTCCATAAACTAGTTAGGTTGCATGGTAACAGCACTGACGAAGAGGGGTGAGAGGAGAACACGCGTCATCAAGCGTGCCGTTTGCCGAACGTATTGGGCTGTCGTATTAGTTTCGTGCATTTTGACCGTTTTGTTTACTCGCCGTAAGTTTGTAGTCCGAGTGAAGTGAGATATACATAAGGGAAGCTGCAACAAGTATGTGACGATAAAGTTGAAACTGAATGTAGTACATCCTCAAGTAGCACGGATTCTCATTTATCAAGTGGGAAGCAATCAGAGAAGGATGGGCTTGCATATATTACTGGTTATTTGGCCAAGAAGCACAAAGCAAAGCACCCTAACTTGGGAATGTACACGTATGAAACCAAAGAAAATACATCCGTTCACAATTATAGCATGTCCTCCTGGATTCAGAGTTTGTCGTTTGGAGGTTTAATTCAACAATCAGAACAGTGGTTGCAGCAAGTCACAGAAATGGATGAATACTTCCAAAGAATGCATAAAAACACGTTTAGTGATAAAAAGGAAATTGTCATAAAAACCACGCAGTATATATGTGACAATATTAAAGAGGTCTCCAGGGAACTTGTAAAATCGTTTTGCCGTCAAAGAATATTCATAAGAATTAAATTTCTCAATCTTGAAAATGAAGAAAGAAAATCAGAGAAAAGAAAGGCGTCTGAACCATGCAGGAAAATATTCAAAAATTTAAAAAAATTGTAAATTAAAATTTTTAGCAAAAACATTATTTTTCATGTTCCCCCTTTGTATTTCTTATATATGTATTTTTATGCTTAAATCCTAGCTTTCTTACGAATATAATATTGCCAGACTTGTGTAATGCTCTCACACATGTATAATGTATAACCAGAGTGTGTTGGTTTTTATTATCACTTTGACCCTTTTTTATGACATACAGGAGCTCAACCATTACCAAAAAATTACTTTTAGAAATAAAACATGCACAAAATTGTTGCTAACCATTTTATGACCACATCCCACATCAATCACTACGATGAATTTATTTTCAGAATTTATGAATCACGGCTAACGTAATTTTAAAACACCAAATCAATTAACTACTACTGATGTAGCCAAATACATTCTTATATTGTTTAATTTTCAAGTTTGATAATATAAAAGGTAGTAAACAGTGTAGATTTAACATTCTTAGCCCCCTTCTTTTTCAATATTATTTGGTGTATGTATTCGTTTGAAGCGGCACGCTAGGTGACGTAATTCCCACCGTTGAACGCGGCGCGCTGATTGGTCTAAAGTTACCATGCAACCTACTTAGTCCAGTAACCTTGAGCCTGTATTACCAAAATCAAAATGGTGCCCGAGCGTCTGCAAGGATATTTAACCCAAACCATCCTGAACGTAGCGTTCGCCATGAGTACGTTATGGAATTAATTTCAAAATTTGTTGAGACGGGTTCAGAATGGATACAAAAAAGGGCACCCATTGAAATTGTGAATGATGAAGGAGCAGCTGTGGCGGTATTGGGCTATTTCCAACTTATGACAAACACGCAATCTGTCTGAAAACTTTCTGCAGTTTCCGGTATTGGCCAATTTAACGTTTTCAAAATTTTACATAAAGACAAATTAAATCAGTACAAAATTAAATTAATTCATGATGCTTTGGATCGAAGGCAAGAGTTTTGCGAAATTATGGCCGAGCGTATCAACAATAACCCAAATTTCTTGTACAACGTTTGTTTTTCTGACGAATTCACTTTTTCACTTAATGGAGAGGTTAACCGGCATAACTGTAGAATTTGGAGCGATAGAAGCTCACACTCAATATCCGGAAAAGCTAAGCGTTTGGGTAGGAATTTTGGGAGACCACCTAATTGTACCTCTGTTTATTCCTGGTAATTTAAATGGCAAAATTTATCTTGAAATGCTAGAAAATGCGAATAATCCGTTAATAACAGAAAAATTAGAAAACGATCCTCTTCTAATTGAACAACAATTGCATTTTACAAGACGGACCTCCTCCTTACTACGTCGCACCAGTTCGCCAATACCCCTGGTCGTTGGATTGGAAGAAGAGGTCCTAGGGAGTGGCCTGATTGCTCTTCTGACCTAAACCCTCTGGACTTCTTCTTGTGGGGACATCTTAAGTCCAAGATTTTTGTGACTGGGAATTTGGACGAACTATGCCAACGAATTGTAAATGAGTTTCGTCAAATAACTCCAATTATGCTGGACCATGTTAGGGACGGTTTTTAGTCAAGATTGTATTATTTTATGGAAGTCAATAGAGGACAATTTGAACATTGGATTTAAAAACGCAGTTTTGATTTTTTTGATTGTAAGCATGATAAAACAATTAATTTTTTTTTAAGAATGTGATTTTTTTCATACACCGTTGTAAAGAGGCTTCCAAGACCTTACAAACGAAGTATCACTCAACCCCTATTTCCTATTTAATTTTAAGGAGTTGAAGCGACCCCTCATAGAGGGTTGCTCGTTTAAGCCTCAAATATACGTCAAAGGATGTCCCCCGAAGAAAATCATCCGATGTGTTTCAGGAAATTTTTCCAATTACTATGGGATAAGAAATATACGTCTCAATGGGAACAACCTGTATGGTGAAAAGATGTAGACCATTCATTTAAGGACACATGCTTATTCTATGAATAAATCTTGGATATAGGCTAGATCAGTTTGTGTCCAGTTTTTCTACACAACGTTGGTTTTTTCTTGTGAGCATAAAAGAAGGTAACTTATTCCAAATGGTCATATACTTTTCTGACAATAAAATTTTATAATATTAATTAAAGATAAAGATAAAAGGCTATCCTGTAAAATTAACATTTTGTAACTTAGGTTACCTACTTCTGTATCCAAGTGACGATATGCGTAAAAATAAATTTTGTACCCAGGTGAACAAAGTTAGTAAAACGCTAAGCGGGTTTTCAGTAGAAATATCCCAAGGATAGCGATAAATCGAAATATTTTTTTTTTCACTTACCTTGAGAAACGTGCTTGAGATATTATAAGTATGAATCACTGACCGAGGGCTATTCGGTCAGAAAATGTTTGGCACATTTTAACTCATTTATTTAATAAAAGGTAACTTACTAGTTACAGTCCATAAAGTCTTAACTGTATATTTCATAAATTGTTTGCTGTACAATAGGCTGGGCCGAAAATTGCAAAAAAAAATTGATATCTCGGTTGTTATAGTGAAAAAAAAAAAGTTGTAAAATAAGCTGATTTTTTCAAATTTCTTAAAAACGTTTTAGCCACGCCTCTTGGGGGTACGAAAAAAGTTTTTTTAACGTCACATTTTTGATGTGGTACAGTAAAAAAGCTGATAAATATTACCTCACTTAAGACAAAAAGAGTTTTTTTTTTGGTTCCTTTTAATGTTTAGCTACGCCCCATGAAAAAAATCAAAATATATAGCTTTTAGCTTGAAAAATGATGACTTATTTAAATCGAGCAACAAAATTGTATCATTTAGTCAACCCAAAACTCACCACGGAGAGGCAGCTGCATGTCGAGTTGCATCAGCTTTCCCACCCTTAAGTGTAAGCAATTATTTTATTTTTTCGCTTTTTTTAGCATTGAAGTAATTTTTCTTATTTTCAAACGAAGGTACATTTTCTCCTGCTTTTATTCTAACTCTAATAAAACCGTCTCTAGCAGAGTGTCCAGAAACTTTGCCAGACGCTTCTGTTACAATCTTCTTCTTCTGTTAGTTTTTTGGCCTCCACCCTCAAGGTATTTAGCAAGAGCAGGTATTTTAGCTTATATTACGGGAATATTCATTAAAGAACGTCTTTTCCATTGGTTTACTAATTTAAAAACATCAGGAGCTGGTATTCTACTAATTGGACCATAAACTTGAGAACGTGTTCTCTATCATATAATTTAATTTACCAGCTATATTCACTATATATCTTTTAAATGCAAATTCAAAAAATTTTAACACACAAATACTAAACACATCAGACAATATTCATTTCACGATGACCGATTTTGATAAAGATTTTATCGGAAACATACAAACTTGACTTCCAATTCTGAGACCGCCATATCGACGTTGACACCACGGCATCAGAATCGGAAGTCCCTGTTACAATCTTTATACATCGCTCAACGTCTTGGGTGTGACATGGTAATTTGCTAACATTAATAAAAGATTTATTCTCGATAGCTGCCAGCAAATCTTCACTTTTAATATTCATTTTAATTGTGGGCTCTGTGACGAAGAGTTCGTTCCAGTTAATTCGGTGTGCCAATTTATCGCAGGGATATCTCTCATCGAGAATCATAGCTACTAATATATTTTCTGGGTGGGCAAAGTAGGCGTTAGTTGTAATTACTTTATCAATATTTGTTTTTACTTCTTTAGGAAAGTCTCTTGATTTATTAATGAGTTTCTATAAATGTACGGAGCCATAATCAATGGAAGGTCGCGTTTTTATAATAAACTACATAGGAGTATACACTTTCATAATAAACTGGACGCACAGCAGTAGGTTTTGAGAAAGACTGCAAGTTGCAACATACAATTAAAGTATTTGGTTGGATGTAGTCAACTATCGTGCATGGTTGATTTTTCCAGGATTTCTTTTGGATAAAGCTTTAGAACAGAAACCATCTCTAATAGCGCAAAAAAATCTGATATAAATATTGTTGATCTGTACTTAAATCATTGTCATCAACTTCAGGTAATATTATATTAATTGATTGAAACTCTTGTACAAGTTTGGTTTCGCATGATGCCATTAATAATCCAATTGGCCCCGAAAACGAGTTCGGTTCTTTTGTTTGTCCATCTTATTGTTGGAGCAAGTGACGTAGGGGTAATTAGTTGGTATGAATCATAAAAATTATCCATTAGAGTGGTTTTTAAAATTGAATTTTAATTCTTCTACATACACTGTCTTTCCAGTCAGTGTTAACGTTGGTGCCATCACAGCCTAATACTTTAAGGTTTTTTGGATTGACGAAATTATCTTTCAAATAAGATAGGATATTTTTGGCGATGTTTCCAGCACACTCTGGTGGATTTATTGATATGTGATCAACATATTTACTTCCTGGCTCTTCAATTAAGGCTACATGTTCTTCTTGTTTAATAATACGACAGTCTTCAATTTGCATCAGTGTTTGATCTCTCCTGCCATCAAAGTAAATAGCTCCAATATCTTTTCTTTTCTCAGTAGCCGTTTCTTGTACTTGTTTCATTTTTTCTTTAATTCTCGGTGGATCTTATTTTTGTCCACTACGTTAACTGGGTTATCTGATGAAACTAGTCCAAGGCAGCTGTTGCAATTTTGGCTACTGTTCGGTTAGATGCACCCGTCATATCGGCGATTTGGCAACGAAACTCTCAGTTAGTTGGATTTTTTTAAAGTATTTTGTTTCTGTAGCTTTTGTAGAGGATATGACCACTTAAAGTCTCACCCAAGTCTTCTTCGCTAGATAAATTATCGTTTACACCTTCGGTAGATGAGCTAGAGTTAGACTTCTGACTAATTGTCGAAGGTATTGAAAGTTTTAGAAGACTTTCTTCCCTTTTTTAAATTTTTCGGTAATTACTTTATCAACCCCAGCTATTCACATTTTTCTGGCCTTCCTTTGATTCTTCAAGATATCTTATTCTAACAAGGGCACTTTGTAGAATTTTTCACACAGGCATCGAAACTACTTCATTTACAAGATTATATCTTAAAATTTTTCACTCTTTTTAAAATAAATGGCGATTTTCGTATTTTTAGGGGCTTTGTTAGATTGCGATGTTTTTCATGATATGCTAATATCATTGCTATTGCGCGTTTGGAACCAACAGTTAAAAGTAAAGCACGTTTACATGTAGCTCTTATTTTATTGGCAACTAGTTTTGCAACTTCCCATTTACGCGGCTGGTTGCTCGAATTTCCCTTAATGTGTTGTCTTATAAATAAATAACAACGAATCACATCTTCTTTAGTTGATAAACAAATTTCAGATTCCAAGTCGCAAGCAGTACCAAATGTCGGACAATTGTTTTCCTAGGTTTTACTTTATCCATTTTGTTTTTAAAACATATAAACACGAAAACGGAACACTGCGTGATGTCTGATTATCGACTTTGTATCCAAACTAACGTTTATTATACTTGATATTTACAATTAATATATTTATGACTTAAACAAAAGTATTTTTCTGTAACATTATACAATACACTACATGAAACTCACAACTCGTTCTAACCACGACTAAAGTCACACTGTCGTATTGTCGTTGCAACTTCCACAACACACCTCTAAACGAAGCGCGCCACGAGACAGTCACGTGACGAACAGACAAGAGTATTTTGCAAGGGCGTACTTAAGTACACTAACACGTGGTCAGTATCTAGTCGCGTCCAAAATAATACATTTCTTTAGGTTTTTCGTCATAAATAAATCAAAACAAATAAATTTTCAATTTAACTGGTTAAAAACGTAAAGTTTCGATATTTAATTTTTTAGGCACCAGGGGCGCAGCTAGATATTAAAATATTTTTACCAATTTTTTTTTCTGTTATAAGTGAGCTAATATCAATTAGTTTTTTGGTACGCCAAACGCAAAATATGATATCATAAACATTTTTTGTTAGGCCCACTGGGCACGACTAAATTTTTTAGTTGGGTGCTCCCCTCTACAGTGTGCTGTACTTATTGGTTTTTTATAATCTTGTGTTAAGTGTTTTCCAGCGCATTTGACACATCTGGGTTATCGTTTTGAGTATGCCCATATTCTTGGCATCGTTTACATTGTGGTAATAGTAAAAGTTTTTGGTGGGTTTCTATTGACACTCTTAAATTATGGTGGAGTAAGAGAAAACTATAAATCAGAAATGTCCATTTTTTAACTTTAAATATTCAAAATAACTAATAAACAACTTGCAATTTTTTAAACCCAATAACAGAATTAAATTAACATATATTTACCGGTGCTAAAATGAGCTATACTTTAATACTTAATTGGGTGAGTGGCTCAGTGGTAGAGACTCTGCCTGCGGATCCAAGGGTTCTAGGTTCGAATCCCACCATTGGTCGGGATTTTTTTATATAATTTAATTATTTAAAATTAATTTTGATGCCTTGGTAGGATTCCCCACTCGACCATTCACTGTTGGGTTCTAGTTAACAGTGCTGTTCCTAAAGTGGCACAGGGAAACAGTTACAAAGCCTACACAGAACACGAGGCGAAATAACCTTAGCAGTTGAAGCCGATGACACACAAAAAAAATAGCATAATAAATAACTATTAACAACTTGAAATTCTCGAATAATGTAAATTAAATTTTAGAAAGTATATAGTAACAGAGTAAAACAAATTCATATACTAAACAGCCCAAAGTATGCTTCTGCCACGATTTCTGTTACCAAACAAGTTATGAAGTCCAAAATGGCGGCTAGGGTACGTTCATATACTATAATTTAATTGTTTTTTTTTTATAAACGCTTTATTTTAGATTCATGTTCATAAAGGAAGCGAATCAATTTTTAAGTATATATCTTCAAAAATAATGCCTATTGATTATGGAGGCGAAGAAATTTGTTTGTCAGATCTTAATGGTAAGTATAACAACGGCCAAATTTGACAGATGTTTTGGTCGATTCTATATTTTTTTAAGAAATTACATGAACAAAGGATCCCGCACACCGCTTACGGAAAATTTTTGACATGTTGCAGTTCCCGATCTCTTAAGCAATAGTGTCTATGGGACCATTAAAATCCTATGACTGGTTTTCGAGATACAGGGTGTTAAACTTAAGAAATACCACAGGAGAAAGCTAATCGAATATAATTTTTTGTGCAAAATCTTATTGTTACATTTTTTGGCATTCTACGGATATAAAAAGGGGACAAAATTTCTTTTCTTTTACAGGGTGGGCCACAAATAAGTAACGACAAGTTTTTGATAAATGAGGAGCAAAATTTCATAAGGAATATTATCCAATTAATTCAGCTTCTGAGTAATAGGTGGCGATAGATGCTTTAATACTGCATCTATATGGTACCAAATCAAGGCGTTTCAATAAAAATTTAATCCCATATAAAATAAATGTCAAAAGATTGCAGTTTTTTCAAAAAGATTTTTATCCTAAGGTTTCTTTTCAAATGGAATTTTATTTTGTTTGTTGTTGTTTTCATTGAATATTGGTATAAATCAGCACGTTTATAAGTATCAGTGTCATAATAGGTTCTTGAGCAGTGTATTTAAAGAAAAAACATGGATTTAGATGGCGTGTTAGTTAGTGAAGGAAATGAAAGAAGTCGGAAAAGGAAGAAGAAAACAACAAAAAGGGAGGCAGCAAAGCAATTAAGGTAATTAGGACAACAACATAATTTTTAACCCTACTTTTTTATATTATATTTATTATTGTAGATATTTGGATCATTTTCCAAATTTGGAAACCTTTGAACGTCCTTGCATGCATAATGGACCCACGTATAAATGTTTTAAAATAACAAGACGTGACATAACTCTCGCAAGAAAAAAATTTTTAGAAATTCCCGATAAGCATGTTCAAGACAGAAAGTTAAGTTATTTGTGTAAAGTTTCAGAACCCAAGAGGTACAGGGAAAAATACAGGGCTAATTGCAGAAATCAAAAACACGTTTTATCAGCAAAATACAACATGGTTAGGGAAAATGGGAAAACCTACAGAGTGTGCCAAAAAATGATTTTAAAATGTTTTGGAATTACTTTAAAACGGTTACATACAATTACAAGAAATATAAGATTTGGATCTGACATAAAGGAGAGAAGAGGAGGAGACAGGCGTTCAAAAAAGAATGCTAGAGAAAGCCATTACAATCGACAAAAATCAAAACGATTGTATTTACCTGCCCATTTTAATATAAAGAAATTGTGGAAATTGTACAATGCCAGTGTTGCTGAAAGTTACAGGGTAAAATATTGTTTTTCTTTAATAAGATTTTTTCTGTTAATTTTAACATTGGCTTCGGGTCACCAGCTTAGGATGTTTGTAGTTTCTGCTTTAAAAAGAAAACTGAACTAAAAAATTGCACTGATGAATTGCAAAAAGTTAATTTGATGACAGAGTTAAGAATTCATAAATTAAGAGCAAAACAATTTCACGTATTGATGAACAAAAATGAAGAAAATAGTGAAGTCTTTTGTTTCGACCTACAGCAGGTTCAAAATCTGCCTGTTGGAGAAGCATATTACCTAAGGCAGCTTTCCTTTTATAATTTTTATATAACGGATGTTGCAACTTCGTCTCCTTTTTTTATACTTGGATTGAAACTCAAGCTGGTAGAGGAGCGAATGAAGTGAGCGATTACAAATTTTTTAAATTCGCATAATTTTTCTGATAATTGCAATACGAGTACCGTCAAACGGGGTTAAGTGAATCATAGTGGGTAAAATGAATCACTGGACACTTTTTGGAAAATCGGCAATGTTGTCATCGAAAGCTTTAAGTTTATTCCATGTGCCCATCAGAGTGTCGCTTCAGTGTACCTTTGGACGTAGTATCGAGTGTTTTGTTGCATTTAAGTAGACTGGTAAGTTACACGAAAAGTTTATGGGATCAACGATTTTTTGTTTATTTATGAAATATTAAAAACGACACAGTGTAGAACTCATTGTTTTGAAATTTAATTTGTTTAAATAAAATAAATATTTATTAGGTAGTTAGCAATATAATATTAATATATTTCATGTCGTTATATTTGTAGTAAAGTTGTCACTTTTTTTTAATAAAAAAAAGCTGGTAAAAGGGGTAAAGTGAATCACTCATGTTTTTGTAATATTTGGGTTGCATTGTATAAATTGTTTATTTTTATTCTGTCATATAATAAAATTGTGCTGTTTTTGTATTTTTATTAATATATTTTTTTAGTTTCAGCATGCCAAGGGTGTATAAAAAAAGTTGGGACCTCGAGGAAAATGTAATTATGATCCGGTGTTGTTGTCCGGGCATTGGCAGAGGTTCGACGCTGAATGTCTATAAGAGAAGCTTTAGAACAGTTTGGCGTTCCTTTTAGCACAATTCAAAGAAGTTATCATGGAAAAACCCCCTTAAAATATGGTCGGCAGACTGTACTAACTGAAGCTCAGGAAACTAGACCAAAGAAAACCCTAGTAATTTGTGCCGAGTGGGGATTTCCGTTAAAATGTACGGACGTTAGGACAATTGTGCAACAATATTTAAACGAAATTGGAATGACAGAAAAAAGATTTAAAGAGAATATGCCAGGAGTCGACTGGTTTAAAAGTTTTATGAGCAGACATAGAGACATAACTTTTAAATTGGCAGAAAATACGAAGCGCGTTAGAGGAGCTTTAACTTATGACGTTTTTTTGCTCTAAATTGATTCATTTTACCCATAGACATTTTAAAATGAGTTTTAATACAATTTAGATGCATGCTTCACTTTACCCCAAAGTAGAGGGTAAAATGAGTCACTCTTTAACAAAAAAATTTATATATTTCTGTTTTTTAAAAAAACATGATTTATCATTAGAACCACTCGTAATGAGTGTCACAACCTTCAATATTTTTTGTATATTTTTAGTTTCCTTATCTTTGGAGAAAAGATAAAAAAACCTGTTTTTTGATTCACTTAACCTCGTTTGACGGTACCTTACGTTTATTTGCAGACGGGTGTGCAGGGCAAAATAAAAATTCTTATGTCATGTATGCTCTGGCCCTTTGGCTGTCAAAAAGTGCTCCTGTAACATTAGAAGAAATTAGAGTTACGTTTCCGGTTAGAGGGCACTCCTTTTTGCCAGCAGATAGGGTGTTCGGACGTCTTGAAAAGAAGCTTAGAAAAATAGAAGTAATACTTAATGCTGAAGAGTAAATAAAAATTTATAAAGAAGTGATAACTGTCAAAGAGTTAGGAACAGATTGGACAATCAAAGATTTTTTAAGGCCCAGTTTGAAAAAGTTAAAAGGTATAAAAGACACAAAAAGAATAATATTAAGAAAGGATTCTAAGGGAGTTGTAAAAATAAAAATGGAATTATATTACAGAAACGACGACTTAACAAAAAGTTTCGAAATTTTAACAAAAAAAGGTAAAGTTTTAAAGGAGTTGAACGTCAAAGAAAAGGAATTAAAAAACCCAGTAGAGGAAGAAAAAATTAAAAATCTTAAAACATTGCTGTCATTGTTCGATGAAAATTGGCAGCAAGAAGAAAAGCTTTATTTTTTAAAGAATTGCTTTTAGATGAACCACTCCCAGATTCCTCCGTCAACCAAGATGATGAACCTTGTGATTGCAATGAGGATGATGGTGGTGTTTTTATTTAACACTTAAAATTAATATTTTTGTTTCCTTAAAATAATAAAATGTTTGATAGTGCTTTTTTTGTTTTGTAATTATTCCTCTTTCACATTCTTTCATAAAGATTTTTATCCTTAATTTTTAGTTCAAATAGATTATTTTTTTTCAAAAGGAATTTTATCCTAATTAATTAATTAATTAATCAAATTTGTAAATTAACTAAATTTCTAATTTTGACCATTTGGCTTTACAAAGGTTTGTATTACATATATCACTTTACCAATTTAATTTTCGTTAGTCAGTTTTGCACCAATTACAAAACGGCCCTTTTTTCCAATTCTTAAAAAAGGGATAATATTCTTTTTGAAATTTTGCTCCTCAAATACTTTTATTGTTCTAGATTGGTAAAATATTGAATAAAAATAAATTACTGCTATATTTATCATGTCTGATGATATTACAAAAGATATAAGGTGCCATTTTAGAACTGAAACGTATCAAAAGTTTATGACATTAAACTGGTCGCCACTGTTCCAAAAGCGGTGTGCGGGGTCCTTTAATTAAATCATTAAGTACTAATTACTACTAGCTGAAGTTTAATTGATGATTACTGAAGGAAAATATTAGCAGTTAATAAACTTGATCTGGGTAAAAAAAACGATGTGCTTTGGTAAATTAATATCTCCGAACTTTTATTCTAAACTGTACCGGAAAATAGTTTCAAATGCTCAGATCACCTGATCTAGATTTTTCTTATGAAGATATATAAAAAGTACGGTTTATAAAATCCGAATATATGAAAACACACATTAGAGATGAATTTGGTGTTATTAATTTAGATCTTTTTAGTAATTAAGGAAAAACAAATTGAAATGCAAATTTGAATGTCCATTGAAAATAATGGACATCATTTTGAACATTTACTGTAAATTTTAAACTTATCAAATTTTTGAAATAATATGTTTATTTAATGGCTTTGGCGGTAGTTTAAAACGGATTTACTCAAGACAGCTACCTCATATACTTTATAACTTTATAATCATTTATTTCTCTAGACCTGTATACATAGGTATTGAAAACGTCACATAAAATTTACAAACAAGACAAAAATGTAAAAGTAAAAACAAACTTATATATAATTCGTTACAAACAATACATTTAAAAAACTTAAGTAAAATTATAACAAAACATTTAAGTACAATTGCAGTGGAGGTATTCCTCAACACTATAAAAAGTGTGAGCTAGTAAGACCACTGTTACTCGGAGTTTTAAAGCTTTAACATGATTTATGCATTTTATATTATCCGGAAGTTTATTGTAAAGCTTGATTGCTGTAATTAGAGGTCGTTTACTTACCACAACTAATTTATATCTAGATATAACGAGATTTTGTGCATCTCTTAAATTGTACCTACTATTAATAGAAATATCACTTCTACAAAGAAAATTCTGTTGATTAAACCTTACATATAACACACATTTTAAAATATAATCATTATTGTTTAATAACGGTGATCGTGACGAAGAATACCAAGTGGACGTGAAGTGAGAATTCGGGTGGAATCAAAAGGAAGATCGACGAAAAGAGAAATGTGAAAGAGTTTTTTGGTTTCGTGGTTTTAGTTTTAAATTTTTAAAATTTAAGTTGTTTTTATTGCCAACCCTCTCTCTGGTTTTGTGCACTCCGTTTGTGAGCATCCGTCTAAAAATGGACATTTATAGTTCTATTGAAATAAATATATCGTTTTATGCTCGAACATGCGTTCGGTATTTAAAATGTATGTTTCGAAATGAAGTTACGCCGACTTTTACCTCAGGGTACTAAGGGAAAGCCTTTTCAAAGCCAGGAGGGGTCAATCTCAGGAAGGATTCAAAGGTAAGCAAATAAGAGCTACTGTGGAGTTCTTTTCTTTCAATCAGGTAGATTATTATATTTTTCAAATATCTTTTATCAATAAATGGAAGAGATTCATATAAATAAGTATTTATATTTACAAATTTTTCGAAGGTAAGTTCAACAAGAACCATAAAAAGGATTACTAATTTTATTTTTTATTTTTTTAATAATTAATACCTATTTTTCAAGATCACTATAATATCCTTATCACAAATTTTACATAGTAAGAAGGTTTAAAGTTCTACTTTCTAAGGAAATATTAGCAATTTGGTAATTAATATACATATAAATAAATTATCAGCAAATTGGCAAGTTAATATATAAAATATAAGTAAGACTCGAATAAAAAAAACAATCAAATTAAAGTTTTTAAGGCTTATCTGTCTTTTTTCCAGAAGGGCGGCTTCTTTCCAGAATCTACAGGACTTCTTTCGACGTTATGGAGTTCCTATAGGCGTCAGTACACTGTGATCTTCGATTGAATAAGATATTTTAATGGGAACTATCAACCCAGATATAGTTTTAAGTACAAAAGGTGAAATAAAAACTGAACAATGAAAAAGGCTTAAAAATAATATAACTTGGTAAAGCATCATCTAAAGAAATATAAGGTACAATAGAATAGTTCAATCATTCAATTTAATAATTAAATTCTCCAAATAGATTATTTCTTTTTAGATCCACAAAATGTGATATTAGTTACTTTATCTCTAATATCGAAATTAAATAAAACATTTGGAGATTTCGGTAAATATCAGAAAAAATGCGAGGTTTGGAAAACGTTGTTGCTTTTCAAAGCAAATTCTCCATAATGTGAAAAAAAAAAGATAGTTTTTTCTTTATGGGCTTTAAATCGAATTATTCCGCGAGTATCTATAGAATTTTTCTTTTGTACTATTGGCTACACTAAACTGTGCATGACGTTATGGTATTTTTCCAAATAATTTATATTTTATGGCTCTGTGAGAAGAAAATTTGACTAACGATGCTAAAAGTACAGAAGAAAGAACAATACAGAAAAGAACGTAATGGTCGAAACTTTGAAGTTGAAGGGATAGAAATATTTGACCTTGAGTTCCACCACAGAGATACTCTGAGAAAACGTAACTATTCACAGTACACGCGAACGTAGCTATTCACTAAACCTACACTGCGAAAACTACATTTCTCTTTTACAGAATTGTGTTATATTTTATGAAAATTTGCATGAATGCATTTGGAACTATTCTCGATTTAAGTATTATTTTTTTGATTTGTAACACTTCCGACAGAGGTTTAAAAAAAAAATTATAAATATTTAAACAATAGTTTATTTTACCCTGTCATAATGAACTATTAATATTTTGCCACAAATCTCACTACTCATTTATGATCCATAAGTATAAATCAATTGGGATAATTGTTAAAAAATCATTAGCTAAAGCGTGTTTTAGGGATTTTATGAATAAAAAAAAAATAAAAATAAAAAAACGTGTATTTATGCAATTTTATTAAAATAGAATTGTTAGAAAATTAAAATAATTAAAATTGTTTACACAAATTTATAGAGCAAGCCTAAATTATAATACATATATAAGTAGCTTTATTAAAATAGCTATATCCTAATATACAACAAAAGTATAGAATAATTATATAAACGGTAATTATAAAAAAAATTAAATAATGAGTAATTATTTTTCTTCTTTTTGCACCAAACAAACGTTTTCTCAACGTTGCTATCTTCAGTCGCAGTCTCTGCTTTCTTGGAGTGTTTGATGATAACACATTACTCGTTTGAATTTGTGCTGTTACACAAGGTAGAGAAACAGATGGTTGACTATGTACTTGTTCAGTAAATTCTACTTCTGCTGAAGTTGAGGGTAGACACAAGTTGTCTTTGCCTTCTTCGCCATAAACAACAAATTTCTCTAAAAAAAGAAAGAGAAACCAAATTTTTATCAGATCAACTAGTGCCAAGAAGGTGCATCATCTGTCAGAATTAAATGTTTGAGTCACACTTTTTAGCCAGATGAAATTTAAAATAATTTTATAAAATGTCAATATATTTCTGTGCCTAGGAGGTAAACTCCAACTTTTTAGTATAGCAGATCGAATGTTGTTAAATTATTAAATTTCAACTAGATATGCATTTAGACATCCATTTATTGTCACAATATTTATATTTTTTACTAACCTAACTACTAAAACTACTATTTTAATTTGCATAAGTTGTTGTATGTCGACATAGTGCAGTTTACCTCCGAGGTAGTTCTACAAAATGGAATGTATGGGTTGATATTCTAAGATTATTATTACCTATCATTTTATTTTTTTAACTACTAAATGTAATGTAAAAAAATGACAAGACGAGTAGCAAACTTTTTGTAACATTTAACTATAATTTGTATTTATTTACCTTGCAAAACTGTTACTTTTTCTAGGTTCTGAATGGGAAAATACTGTTTGGAATGCATTTGCAAAAAATCGTTTTCTTGTTCCTGACTGATAAACGAATTTATCCTGGAAGTGTAGTTCACAAATTTTGTAATTTTTACTTAAGTGTTCAACACCCTTTCCCAATAAATTCTCTCTATTTGCTGCCTTAAGTCACAATTCAAGTCTGAAAAATACATACAATCATTGTACTACCATGTTATGGCAAGGTCAATTCCTATTTCACCCTCAAGGTTTCATACCTACCTCACTGGATCTTTAACAAGAGTAAACAATCCTTCTTTACCACCTGTTCTTGAGGTACATCCACGATAAATACAAGTATATCCTTCTAATCTTAATACGTATAATAAAGTCTTAAATTAAAACTAAAAATGAACCACTAAAAAAACGTTAAAGTTATCAGAATATTCGTTAAAAACAACCAAAACTCCAAAACGACAAATAAAGACAAGACAGAAAAAAAATATTGATTTTCTTACAGCGACAGCAGTGACAGCTTCGTTCATCTGCTATAAGAGTCTGCTAATTAAATCGAAATTTATCGGTACGTTGATTTTAGTTTTTAACAGATTAAAGAATATCCTTTATTAAAACAAAACCGATAATGTACATATCTTAAAGAATACATAAGAAATTTAAGTTTATAGAGTTACGTCAGTTTTTTCTGAAACCAGTAAAACCTGACTAGATACCAAAGGGGTCTTTACCAACTATACACAAGCTTTAGATCAATCAAAAATTGGCCGACCTTTGACTGATATTTCATTTAGTTGAGAAAGTAATAAGCGTCAGAAAACTGCTGATTTGCACAAGGAGAATTCGGTTGAGGTTATCTGTTATGTGGCTCAAATGGAGCTCAGAAAATCTGGTAATGTCCAAGCCTGCAAACTATTACAAGAAATTTATAAGAATCCTGCGAGAGCTACTGAATATATAATTGCTTTAAATAAAGTTATGACCTCACAATTTCCACCAGAGGAGGCACTTTTAGTTTTAGTGGAAGTGAACTTATCTCGTAATCAATATAATATAATTAGAGAAAAGGAAATATAAAATCAAGCTTATAACATAATATAACAGTTTTTTGAGTATATTTTGCACCTTTCATATAAACTACCAGTAAAAGGTTAGAAACACTATAGTTAAAGAAAAAGTCTTTGAAAAAACAAAAGAGAATTTAAACAGGAATTGGGATTAATAATTGATCAACCAAAACCGGTATACGGAAGTAGCAATGACGGTAATACGGCAAGTCTCCTCTAAAATAACACAAATAGATGTCTTTAAAAAATTAAGTGTAATTTTGGAATTGCCTGGAAGCAGCACAATTACTTATAGATAAATATTCTTGATAATATGTGACGCCAACAGTTCACTTAATTCTGGTGCAAAAATTATTAGTTTCGTTCTTCTTCCAGTTGACCAGCTCTCAGAAGAGGTTGCAGAAAGTAGAAACAAGGATTTTAAAAAATTTAGAGAAAGCTTCGCTAGACAAATAGCTCGGAAGAAAACTAATGAAGATGTTTTCAAAGTGCATCTTCTCTCTTCAGATCCTGTTATTACTGGTATTAAAAAACTTAAAATTAAAGAAAAATAATTTTTCTAGCGAAGCTTTATCCATGCTTCTACCACCGGATGTTGATGACCAAATTAGTCATGTTTCTGATAGTGATTACCCTTTGGATTGTAATTTTAAATAAATTAGAACGTTAATTTAATGTTTTGATAATATTTAAAGTGGTTCCTGTAGTAAAATATTTTGCTGTGTTTTCTTTTTTTTGTCTTCAACAAATAATGTAATTTCAATGAGGGATAATTTTGTTATAAGAGATTGTAATTTATATCTACTAATACCTAATAAGCTGTTTTACTACTTAAATTGCTTAGAGATTTTTAAGGAATAGCCTGTACCTAATTTAAAAGGTGTCAGTTATAATGATACACCCTGTATAGTGACAATAATTTATCTGTTAATATTATTTTATTGCATTTATACTTTAGACATATTCCAGAATACAAAAGTATAAGCTTTAATGCTTTCCAGAATTGTTGGTTAGTTTTGATACTTCTTGCCCCTGTGTGCGTAGATCAGCTCAAAGCGTTGATGCCAATTCTTTTGTATAAATAGAAATAGGTATAGTTGAAAAATATTATTTGAATAATATAAACAGAACCTACAATATAAAAAACAACAAGAATAACTTGATTCGAGGATACTTAATTTGTTTTTACACTTAATTTTTAATGGAAAGTTTTGTAAGGTTTGACTTTGTTACGGTAATAGGATTTCCTGAATACCTATTCTCGTATGTTACTTTCACAACATATGATCTACAAAAATTGTATAAATTATTTATACAAGCCAAATAGTAGTTTGTGTAACAAGAGTGCAAAGGTATGATAACCAAATTGCACGGAGACAAAGTTTATTCACGACGTTGCATAGGCGGAGTGCTCAATCATCTAAGAGCGATGCGAACAAAAATCTCTTTGTATTATAATTATATAGTATAATGTACTAAAGAAAATCTCCATTTTACAAGTAATAAAGATAAAATTACTATTTTAGAAATAATTAACACAAACATATAAATTTCTAGATTTTACTAATTTTTAAAATAAAATAAAAAGAAAGAATTTGGCTTTAATCGCGATTTAAACCCCGGCCCCGGACCTCTCGAATAGTCATCACTCAAACCTTCGCCACAACAGCTTACAATTTGTTGTCACTTAACATTTATAAATTGATTTTAGGTAATTTTATTCAAATTTTCCAAAATTTCTTTATAACCATTAACGATAAATATTCTAGTATATTGCCTTCATTTTTCAATTCTTCATAATGATCACGCTTATATATTTATAGTTTACCCTAATAAAATTGAATAAATTATAATTAATTTAAAAATAAAAAATATTTTTTCTGTGCCCACATGGATATTAGCTTATCTACGCATAAACTACTAAACGAAAAAGTACGTTACTGCGTTCAACTGAACATATATATTTCATATCCATTATAGGTAGTAATAACACTGCAAAAAATGAAACTCACCAACCACAGTTCATATTTGGGACAACCAACTACTATTATTTTTAAAATTTTAAGTGAGTGACAAATCTGTTAAACTAATTGTCAGTATATGTTTTAGTTATTGACAATAAATATACATTATAATGAATTATTTTTGTGTAGAACCGAAAGATATTAGCATTTTTATTTGGCCTATATTTAAAAAAAAATAAAAAATAAATGTTAACCAAACAATATGAAACTAATTTAATTACGAGTATTAAAACTAAAATCCTAAATGTGGCCGTAAAGCTGAGAACAACGCTTCTACCTTCTACGCGAGAAGCCTCGGCTCCAATCTGGACCAGGGAATCAATTAAATTAAATCTTTCTCTTTTCACGTTTATTTTATCTTATAAATTAGTAAAATTCATAAATTATTTTAAAATTCGTTATTTTATCTTGATAACCTAAAATAATTTTCTAGAGGACCCCGCACTTTTTACATTGATTTTGGGTACTGACAGAATTTGTTAAAATTTAAGGCATAATAGACAACTTTCTTATGGACATCAAGTTTGCAGCTCTACAGGGTGAGCTGTCAGAAGGGGTCAAAATTAAGAAGTGCAGAATTAATATTTTCATAGATATCTTTACCACTCTTAAGGAATTAATGTTTTATTCGTGAAACTTATGGCATAAGTTACACTTGTATGTAGCTTGTAAATGCATACTGTCACATTTTTTAATAAATTATTCAGAGTGTTTAAAAAATAGAAATATTAATTACAGAAATAAGGTGCATTTTCATGTATTACCATAATTATAACATGACCTCTGATCACTTATTTGTTATATTAAATACTATATAATATTAATTAATAATACAGGGTGTGACAGAAAGCCAAATAATATTAATATAAAAATATTACACTTTCTTTACAAAGATTTTTAGACTTCCACTAAATTATAAATCCATATAAAATAAACTACATTTTTAAAAACCTGTTTTATTAAATACATTAACTATTTACACACCTTCAAAATCATCTTTCAACAACATCTAAAATTATTTATTGTTTCAGCCTTTACTTGATGAAAATCCATTTGATTTTGAAAGAGTAAAACCAAATTTGGTAGATTTTCACACTTTTATTTTAAAAATATAAAAAAATTTAAAAAATACTAACATGACATATGTTTCGAAGTACAACTTCTTTTTCAAATGTGACTATTTTAAATTCGGTATCCAATATATATACGAAATATTTAACAAAACAAAGTACTTAAGAAAAACATCAATAACATTACAAAATAACTATTTAAAGTAAATAAGGGTACTTAGGTAATTATAATATCAATCAGATAACAATAAGATAGCACATTACCGGGATTATCTCACAGAAAACTAGGAAAGAGATATAATAAGGGTGAATTATTAATATCTAATTGATCATTTAGTAAGTTATCTGAATTTTTAAATCTATTTATTTCAAGTGTTTCTAAATGGCTTAATTTAAGGCTCTTATTTTCTATATGTAAAATTTCAAAGTTGTCTGTAAAAGAATGATTTTCAGCTAAAATATGATTTGAGTAAGTAGAATTATTTTTGTTTTTTGTATAGCTATTATAATGTTCAGAATAGCGTTTTTTGAAAGTACGGCCTGTTTGACCAATATACAATTTTGGACAACTACCACAATTTAATTTATATACCCCCGATTTATTATTAGGATTAATTTTACCCTTATTGTTTTTAATATACTTTCCAAGCGTATTATTGGTTTTAAAAGCTACGTTAATATTTTGGTTTTTTAAATATGATGATACCTTTTCACTAGGAGCTCCTTAATATGTAAGACTCTTATATCTGCAATTTTGATCTTTAATTATGGGATAAACTTGTTGAATAGCCTGTTTAAAAAGTTTTTTCTCTAAAATGTTGTCTACTAACTTTGAATTAAAATTATTATTTACTGCGATTTGTTTAATGCTATTTAATTCTTTTGTGAAGTTCTCTTTGATAAGGGGAATATTAACTAATCTATGGATCATACTGTTGTATGCTGCCAGCTTTTGTTTGTATGGATGAGATGAACTATTATTTATTGTAATATCAGTATGTGAAGGCTTATGAAATATCCCAGTTTTGGGATCATCATATTTAAAAAACCAAAATATTAACGTAGCTTTTAAAACCAATAATACGCTTGGGAAGTATATTAAAAACAATAAGGGTAAAATTAATCCTAATAATAAATCGGGGGTATATAAATTAAATTGTGGTAGTTGTCCAAAATTGTATATTGGTCAAACAGGCCATACTTTCAAAAAACGCTATTCTGAACATTATAATAGCTATACAAAAAACAAAAATAATTCTACTTACTCAAATCATATTTTAGCTGAAAATCATTCTTTTACAGACAACTTTGAAATTTTACATAAAGAAAATAAGAGCCTTAAATTAAACCATTCAGAAACACTTGAAATAAATAGATTTAAAAATTCAGATAACTTACTAAATGATTAATTAGATATTAATAATTCACCCTTATTAAATCTCTTTCCAAGTTTTTTGTGAGATAATCCCGGTAATGTGCTATCTTATTGTTATCTGATTGATATTATAATTACCTAAGTACCCTTATTTACTTTAAATAGTTATTTTGTAATGTTATTGATGTTTTTCTTAAGTACTTTGGTTTGTTAAATATTTCGTATATATATATATTGGATACCGAATTTAAAATAGTCACATTTGAAGAAGAAGTTGTACTTCGAAACATATGTCATGTTAGTATTTTTTAAAAATTTTTATATTTTTAAAATAAAAGTGTGAAAATCTACCCAATTTGGTATTACTCTTTCAACATCTAAAATAGTTATTAATAAAACACTTAAAGGGTACTTTATATAATTTTTGAATTGTGCGTATTCCAGGTACCACAAAACACTTGAAATATGAGCACACATGCATATAGTTATTGAATCAGTCTAACATTTTCAGTAATATCTAGTAATGGAATTCTCTTGAATTTTATTTTATAAATAAAGTGTGCTTCACATTATTCGCAAATCTTAAATATATTGCAAAAAGCGAAGGCACGCCACATAGATAAAATAAACTACTTACTTTTAAAAAATCCTAATAACAAACTTTTGAAATTGCTCTTAATGACAGCCCAAAAAAGAAGAAGAAAATATACAATGTAAAATAGAATTGCTACGTTTGAATATTCAAAATCTCGAACGTTTATTTATCCACATCGGACGTATCAGCTCCAACTAATGTACGTAACTTGAATCACGTGTTCAAAGATTCACAACATCTCAGATGCATTCGATATGGATAAACAAATGCAGCAAATGTAGTCTGAAATTGCAAAGATAAAAACGTGTTAACCCTATCATGATAATTTAGATCTTATTTAATCTAACACTCGCCAACCTTTTATCTCATAGAATCCTTTTATAATTAATCTGATTAATAAACAAAGAAATAAAAAAAATATGTTTTAGGCTTAAAAAATAATTTATATCAAGATAAAAGTATATAGTGGTATGAAATAGATAAACAATAATTGGCAAGGATTAAATATCAAAAAACTGTAAAAGTTTTTTTTATGTTTTAATTTAACTAAAATTAACCTACTAAATCCTCAAAAATAGAATATTTATCTGTACTGTGTATAAAAATCAGAAAGGATTTTTCAATTAGAATATGTCTTCTCAGTCATTCATTCAATTCAGAATTAGTAGAATTATTTCTACATTTAAGTAGGTTTAGAACGGGACTTGGTTAGATAAACAGAGCTATGGCTATAATACGAGCAAAACTGAATTCGTTTCAAAACTTTGTACAATATTTTAGGTATACCAATTTTTCGTTAAATGCGTTTTTGTAATTCTTAGTTGTTTGTGTAGTTTTATCACACCCTGTATTACTTATAAAATTATCTTATATGAAATGAAATAAAGAAATGGCCAGAAGTCATATTTTAACTATGGTAATACATGTAAAATGCTCCATATAGTAACTGATATTCCTAATTTTTTGAACACACTGTATAATTTATTTTGCAAAGTGTAACTAAGCATTAACAAACTATATACAAGGGTAACACATTACATAAGTTTCATGAAAAAGACAAGAAATACTAAAGAGTGGTGGAGATATATTTGAAAATATTAATTCTGCACTCCTTACTTTTGAATCATTCTAACAACTCACCCTGTAGAGCTACCTACTTCAGGTCCATAAGAAAGTTGCCCCTAATGACCTGAAAAATAACATACTAAAATTTGAACAAATTCTGTCAGTACCCATAATCAACGTAAAAAGTGCGGGATCCTTTGTAGATCTTCGTTAGTGGGTCGTAGAATATACTGTACAACTCGAGTAGATTGTCCATGTCCACTCTTGTTGCACAAACTACTATAGTGGATATAAAATTATATCAAACTAGTAGTCTGTTGTGTACCTTACCTACATTCTGTAGTTTGTGCAGAAAATTATATTATGTGTAAAAGTCAAAGTGTAAATAAAAGTAACTCGTTCAATTTTGGAACTTTCATCATTATTATTTTTATTATATTGTTTACCCATCACTCTATAGTGTGCTGCGGTCATTATAAGTAAAGGTGCGAGTAAAAGAGGAAGGGAAAATATTCGAGAAATGTCTAGAAATGTCATTCAATGTCGAGAACAATCTGGTCGTTTCGGAATGAATCTAGAAGGTTGAAGCGAGCTATATGAGTCTGTACTCCTAATATCAGAGGCCAGTTTTTATGATAGACGTTATACGTTCATGTTATCAGTTGTATAGTGAAATTGTAAAGTCGAGAGTTAAAATAAATTAAGTCAAAAACCTGCGTAACATTGGTGGTATATAGTGAAAATAATAAAAAGGCCCAAGTATTGTTCCCTGAGGAACTCCACAGAAAATCTGCTTAATATTGGATAAATCTGCATCAGTAAATACAAATTGCTTCCTGTCATCAAAATAGATATTAAATAGTCTAATAGCATCATTAGAGCAACCAATAAAATGTAATATTGAGAGTAAAATTGTATGATTAATAGTATCAAATATTTTGGAATAATCGAGCATAACAAGTGCTGCTGTTTTTTTTAGAATCAATGTCTCTGAAGAGATCATCAGTGACATCAAGTAGAGCTGTAGTAATATTTACAAAAGGGGTAAATAGCAGCATACTGTATAATTAATTTGTACTTCAATATCTTCTTAATTTATAATCTTTTAAATGTATTTCTTTTGTGCACATTATTTTCATTCCATTTTTTTTTTGTCTCAAAATACCTTTTACATTTCTTCTTTAAAATCTTTTTTCCATTTTAAACGTTTTCTCGTCTTTATTTTCTCATTATACAATATAACATTTTAAATACTATTCTATATTATTATTTTCTTTATATTGCAATATTTATTTATATACCAAATTATTAAATATATCTCATATTTTCATATTTCGTATGTAGGTACTTATTATTATACAAATCCTATATCCTTCTTTATTTTATTCAAATATACTATTCGTTTCCATTATACTGTTACTATTCTACAAACATTCCTTCTCTTAATTACTCTTCTTATGCACAAACTGATTTTTAAATCAGACTATAAAAACTTTTTTCTTTACTATGTTTTTCTAACTATTGTTATCGATAATGTCCTCATTTCTAAATTCATACATTCTGTCCACTCATATACTTAATATTGATCTATTTCTATTTTATTTATTTTATCTATTCAATTCCCATTGCCTTTCACTTTTATCTTTGATTTGTTTCCTAGTTTGCTTTATTGTCTTTCTCAGCCTCCTTTTTTATTCTTCAATTTTTTTTTACTTTTATTTTGTCTATCAATACTTATTTCTTTGTAAGGATATTTAATCTGTCTTTCCCCACTAACTTCTTTTTCTTAACTTTCTATTTTTATCTCTTCTAATTTTATCTTTATATATTTTCTGGTATATTCACATCTTCATTTATTTTTATCCTTTTATTATTCTTTTCTCTATCTTCTGATTTAAATTTGTCTTCAATCCTTTTCTTTGTTTTGTTTTTACTGTATATTTCTTTTACTAACTATCCCATTATCTGCATAATTTCTTCATTTTTCTCTTATAAAATTCTTAATTTCTTCTTTGTAATATTTTCTATTTTCATCCCTTTTTTTAATATCTATTCTTTCTTATATTTATTCATTTTATTTCCCATTTCCTCCATTTTGTTTATTGTTGGTTCTCTATCTTTCTTCCTTATTTGGTTTCGATATTTCGTCATTGTTTTTATAAAGTCTTTTTTATATCGTTTATTTCTATCAGCATCATAATTATTGCATCATATCCATATGTTTCTTCAATTATTGTTTGCTTCTTCTGTTTCTTTTCTTTATTAACAGTAATATTTACATTTTGTTTATCCATATCTCCTTTTCCAACTTCTTCCACTTCTTCATATTGTTTCGTCTCCAACCTAACCTTCTTTTCTTAAATCCATTTGATTTTCTCCCTTTCTATCCCATTATTAATTTTATTCTTAAAATTTGCACTTACTACTTATATCTACTAACAAACTTCTAATTTATAGACCAAAATTTCACTATATGTCGTCAATATGACGAAGGGTCGTAACTCGAAAAAAATTTAAAAGCTATCTTTGGAATGAGGTACAAAGCAAACGAGTTGAATCTGAGATAAATTCCTGTATTTATAAAGCTATAAATGACTACGATACTATACCGTAAAATCAGTTGCTCTATTTTCAGACTGTTGCAGTGGTCAAAACAAAAATTTTATCACTCCAGCCATGTTACTGTATACTGTAGCAAACTCAAAAAATATCATGGAAATCTCATTGCGATTTTTTGAATCATTTGATAAGCAACACGAGGGAGATTCCACACACCGTGTCATTACTACAGCCTTGAAAAAGCAGCCGATATTTTCCCTTCACAGCTGTACCCCATTATACGGCTTGCCCAAAGAAAGTTGGCATATATTGTGTAGCCTCTTGAACACCATTATTTTTCACATTAAAAAAAAACTATCTAAACTTAGAGTACTATCATCGACTACGGTAGCGTAGGTGTCTACGGCACCGCATTCATTTGCGAGCCAGTTTTATGCTAAAAGAGACACGGTTTCGAATCCTACGTAAGACCATGTGAATTTATTTGCATAGTTCTATATAGGATTTGATGGATGTCGTATTAGCAGAAATTTAATTTCTGTTGATATGACATCCAGAATATTAAAAATCGCCATGCGTTATCGTTTTCGATGATTGTGGGTGAGGTTTTCCGGGTTTTTCTCACCTGTAAGTCAAATAGCATCATCAATCATCTCTAAGTCGTACCGGAGCGCCACGGCAAATAATAGTACAAGCTTAACTTTCGGGATTAAAATTCACTCATAAGGGGGTGAATTAGGGAGAGTATTATTATTATTATTAATATTATTTTCAGTTAGAACATCCGACTCAGGATATCCAATTAAATGGACTGGAAATTATAGAGTTAAATGTAAAGAAATTCGAACCATCAAAAATATATTTTCAGAATAGCCACCTTCAAAGTTGGTTAATCTTAAGTCAGTCTGGAGGTGTTAAATTTAGGTATTTAAAAATTCAGGAGTACCAAGTACCAAGATTTAAAATTACTATGTACCAAAAGGGCCCTTACCAGTAGTGAAGGTTTAGGAATTTCAAAATTTTTATTTCAATCTACTTCATATATTTTTTTTATTAATAAATGCATTTAGAGAAGCATTTACGATTTTTAAAATCTTACAATTATTAAGTTCTATTGGCAATTTTATTCTAACCTAACTTATCTAGGAATAAAAAATTTCATAAACTAAGCTTCTACTCGTTAGTGTAACTTAAAGTTTAATTAATTAGTTACACTACCGTTAACTTATAACACTAAGCCGCACTATACTCTGCTTTTATTAAACATCACTAAAGTAAGTCAAAAGGCTTCATTCTCTTTAGTCTTCTTATTCTTAATTTTTTATTGCTGAAGTTTTGCCTTTATTCAATTTTATTTGCCATCTTTCCGTCCAGGTGATAATCTGGTCTATAGATTTTTACAATTTTATTAGTGTCTTCTTGATTATTTCCAACAGCAAGGATTGCGGTTACGATAGTATTGGTCTTAAGATTCGGAATATTTCTGGTATACAACAAGTAGAGTACTAGACCTACACTACCTTGATGTACTTCTGCCTTAATTTCTCTTAGGTCGCAATTCTGAAATACCTTTTTGATAAGTAGGATTTTAATAGCTCAGAGTATTGACGTGGCAGGAACATGTTCAGTTTTTTCTTCTAGGGACTTTTCAATGATATCTGTGATTCTATGAATTTGGTCGATGATCTAGTGTTTGTCTCTGAAGCCAAACTATTATAGGTTTCGGTCTCTTAAAAAGCAATTTTTCATAAAGTTTCGAGAAAAAAGGTAACAAGGAGATGGATCTGTAAAATGTACCTTCATGGGGAAGATTACCTGGCTTAGGTATCATTATAACTTCTGCACCTTTTCCACATCTTCGGTAGTACTTTAGTTTAAAGAACGCATTGATAAGATTGGCAATTTTGACAATAGCTTACCGTGGAAGCATTTTTAAAATTTTACCAGAAACATTTTTCAGAATTATATTTGTTTGGATTTTCATATAAACTTATTTTAGAGAGGTGGGTTTAACGACTTTTGTCCTAGTTGGAAGGTACTCTCTAAATATTCTGCAAATCTGTTTGCTTTTTGTAAATTGTTTCGGGCCCAGCTTCCGTCTCTATTTCTGATTGGTGGGTCATGTGTACTTTTATTTTTAGTAAATTTTTAATGTGCCCTATTTCAAGTTTTAGCTATTGTGTTTGATTTTTTAAAGTTGTTTTATCATTTGGTACTCTAGAATGTTACCATTTTATTCTCATTTGTCTTCTTTTCTGAGATAAGATTTCTGATAATTTGGATAATTATAACCTTGCACTCTGCCTATAATCTCAGGAGTGTTTTCCCATGCTGCTTGTTGAATATATTTAACAAAAAGTTCAACTTCTTGGTCTAATTGTTCCTCAGTTCTTAATGGAATCAAGAGATCAATTATTTCTTCTAAGTTAATTTGGAAGCTTTTCAGTCTGTGCCTTTGTGCCCTTTGTTGACCAGTTTAGTTAAATTTTCTTTTTGATTACAGTGTCACTCAATTTAAGAAGTATGGAATAATCATCTGAGTTCATGTCTCATGATTCTTCTATATGCATATAATTTGGGGCGAAATTCATTATTATAAAAAATCTATGACATTTTTTTCGAAACTGTGGGCCAGTATGTGGTCTTTCCAGTTGACATTGTTTGACATTTGTGTTGATAACATGACCTTATAGTTCTTTACCTTTGGTTGTTATCAGTTTAGATTCCCAGTGAGTATGTTTTGCACTAAAGTCTCCTCTTACTATGAATCTGTTTCCTTGGCTATCCAGAAAGTCATAGTATTGTTGCTTCTTTATACTATGTCATGTTGGGATATTTATAGCTGTAAGGGCTGTAATCACAATTCCATAAGTTTTAATAGATGTCGCATGTATTTTTACTGTTTGGTAACCAATTTCTTGATAGTGTAAAATTGATTCCTTAATTGCACTTTTATCTTTTGCCGCTACTACATAATGATGTGTAGTTTAGTTTTTGATTTGTTAATTTTTAATGTTGTTTAAATCTATTTAAGTTAGTTAATATTTTACGCTTTATAAAACCTTTTTTTTATATTTTGTATTTGATTCAATATTCTTGTCCAAATTATACTACAGATCATTATCCTATTTAAGATATTATTATTTAGTAGTATTTAATATTCACCACACAATGATTCTTTAATTTCACATAGTTGGCGTATCTTAATTTTTGTAATTTTTTTGTGAACTGTACTATCTTTTTTTTAATAAACCATCTATGTACATTCAGTTTACATATTTATCTGTTGCTGAAACAAAAATTAGAATTGACACTGTTACTTTAATTGATCACGACTTAAACTTTATAAAAAAAAATGTAAAACGCTTTGTTGCAAAGTTGTGAAAATCTAGTTATGTTCTTAGATATGGTCCATTCTCTGTGAACATTTAATCAAATCTTTCGCAACCGCCTTTAAATTTAGATCAATTACACAATTTTAGAATTAATTTTGAATTTTTTTTATTGTTGATAATATTTTTTTACGACATTAAGACATTTTCAAGCTTGCGGCGAATGAGCGAGGGCAGCTGCCCCCCTGCCCTACGCGCCTGTGTCCTTATCCCTGGCCCCCCTTGGCTACGCCCATGCAATACTAATTTAATTGCATACTTTTATACAATTTTTAAACATACCAAATATTTGTTTAGCAGAAATTTACCCCTAATGGACGTCTTAAAGATTTCCCTTCAAAAACATTCCTCAATAAATTGATTGATTTATTTACGGTCAACGACTTTCGAGGGCAGACGTTAAGGCCTGGGGAAGAATTTTAATTTTGTTTTTGTAGAAACGATGAGGTTTTACAAGTCGGATTGTAGACAAAAGAAGTTTTTTTATCGGTTTTTGAATTTAATTAGCTTTGGAATCTGTTTATTAAACGGCATGTTTTTGGATATATTTTTTTTATTTCCTAATGAACAATCACAAATCAATATTAGTCATCGATCACGATACATAAATACCGGTATGTTTCTGGGCATGTTAGCGCTATATTTTTCACATGATGTGACGTCACGTGGCATAAAAATCCGACGCATCTACATAGATAAATACAAGCAACGAGATGTTTTCGATAATGAAAAACTGTAACATTACTTTATTGTTATATAAAGACAGTTTTCATGAAGTAGAAAAGTTATTGTATAGGTACAAATATTGCACAAATTTAGTTTGTTTAATATTGCAACTAAAACAAGAATTAGATTTATGATAAAGTACAATGAGCAAAGATACTTTATTTTAAAGAAATGTATCTTAGATAAGTTTATAACAAAGAACGTCATACAATAGTGTACAATTTGAACGAACAATATTCGAGTAAAACCAATGTCTGAATAAGGGCTGTTAGCGACTATATTGTAGTGTAACTAACTGAAATAAAGAGAGAAAACTAATCTCTATTTCTCTCACAAGAGTATCATATATAAAATGGCGGCGTGATCGACTATGAAGCGACTAGGACACTACGAGTGACCGACTGAAAGATTCGTTATCTATTGGCTAGTTACGTGTTATTGAGGGAGTGTTAAAGGTTAAAAGAAAATATCTATTGATCTATATCTAATCTTTATTGAAAATATTATAGATGAAAGAATAAGAAAGTAAAAAGTATATAAAATATATTGATAAAGATTAAATACAGGTCTGGTTCGGTGCAATAAAAAAAAATAATTAGTTTATCATATGAGGGGAAAGAACCAGCAAGAAAAACCCCAAAGTAAAATAAATTCAATAAAACCAATCAAACATCAATTTGGATACAAATGACAAATTAAGTATATATATAAAAAACACATTTAATTACTTGATGATTTAGGTAAATACAGAAAAATATATGAAATAATATTTAATTTGAGTTAAACACAGGAAAATATATGAAATAATATTCAATACATTGTTTAAAAAAAAACAATATCTAATAGGTACTGCAAGGCAAAAATAAAATAAATATTTTAAGAAAAATAACAAACATTGAGCATCACTAGTTTCAAACACACTTGATGCAAAACTGAAGAAGGGTTAATAAGTAAAAGGTAATGGGGAAGCTATACAGCTTTACTATCCACCTATAAGTTGAAATTCTAAAGACAAAATAAGGTAAGTTGCCGAGACACCTATCCCGATGTTGTCCCAGCCACGGGCGAAAATGTTATTATCAATCAACAAGGCATTTTATACTTTTAAGTTAGATCTGCCAATGCTGTGAATATCTGATGTTAGAAATATTACTTTTCCCTTGCCGAACTTTAAAAATGACTAAAAAATAATCTCAAGGTCAAATAAAAATGATAGCAAATTTTCCTTGGTATAACTACAAAATATCAATAAACTTCAAAAGTATTTAAATTAAAATATTAAAAGGATGCTATTTTTCACTGATTTAAATAGTAAAATGAGTCATAAAATCAAATAAACTCGTTATTTGAATGCAAGCAATTTTTTATGACAGATACAAAAAAATGCCGGTAAGAAATAATATAGAATTACTTATAACAGTGAAATTCAAATCTAAATAGTGAACCATCAACTAGTTAAATAATATAAAAGTAATTGAAACATAATAATTGATTTAAAAAGGCACTTGCATTTTTATCACAAATAAAAGTAACAAAAACCTAAACCTTTTAACAATCACCGACATTCAATAACTAATTCACGTTCCTATGACGATGACTCTCTGCTTCTGTTCCAGCGCATGCACGACTTTGGTTACTGGAATTTACCACGGTCAAAAGCGATAGAATAGGTGGACGCTTTATATTGCCATTCAACGGGGACGGAATTAAATACGATCCCTTTCAATATCTAAGAATATTTTGGAGAATATTTGTTTCGAGAAAATACAAATACTGATGTCATGATCCAAGTACCAGTTTTGTTTATATTTGGGGTGTTCGGAAGAACGTTCTGTGTAGGTATGCTCTTGTTCAGAAACACTAGCTGCTTCAATTGCTTTTAAAATTTCAATTGTTTTATTTTTGTTTACCTATATTCTTCGTTTACCTATATTCTTCACACTGCCAATCTCTTCTGAACAGACACTTCGAAACAGAAGATTTGGAAGTGTACAGAGCAAATACAAGATGCAAAAAAATCATCTAGTCATAATATGTGTTCATGAAATTTATGTTTATGCAACCGGATCAATATTTTACATGACTATTGATACTAAATATTAATAAATGTCAATCAAATTTTTCATTATTTAAATAAACGCTCCTACACTTATGGTAATTCCGGGATTATTGCCCCACTTAACTAAAAAAAAAATTGTAACTACCCAATATTTAGGGACCAAAACCTAAAAATAATTAAGTTGTATGGTTTTTAATCAGAAACAAATACAATGTGTTGTTTTTGAAAAATATGCAATAATTACAGGCTTATATTTGAAAAATCAAAATGGCGTTTTTGGCCATCTCTTCTTTTGATGCGGGTGAGATGACCTACATTAACGGGACAAATGCCCTAGCTCTAAAAGTATAGCACAGTGTAGATTATATTAAATAATGATACAAATTAAAACCAACTTTTAAAAAATATATATCATATTCATTAAAATAAAAACAAATAAGAATAATAAACCAAAAATTGTCTTCCTAACAAACTCTTAGAAAAAGGAACATAAAAAAATTGTTAAATCAACTGACAAAAAATGAAAAACGATTGAACTTTTTTCAAGTCAAAATATGAAATCTAACCTAAAATATATTTTTTAAGTATTTCTTCGCCTTTTCAGCTCTTTTTTCTGGTCTCCCACAAAAGTTACATTTACTACCGTACAAAGAACATGTCTCATGATACCATTTTTGACAAGCAATACACTAAAGCCAATCAACTGTCTCTGTTGTTTCAAAATAGTTTTCCAGACATTCAACACATTTTTATAATTAAGATATCTTAATTTTCGTATTTTTTGATTATTTTGAAGATGACTTAACAGTGCTTTTAATTTTATTTGCCACTACGGTTAATGGTTCATTTTTCTGAAGATTCGGAATTTTCAGAAATTTCAGTTTCATTTTTGTGTGCCATTTGGTTTTTACAGTGCTTTAATATTTTTGCGTTTAGGAGTTAAGCGGCTTGTTTTCTTCGTTTTCTTTGGGTAGGTTAAATGACTGGAACGGGTGAAATTTCTTGAAAAAATTTGCTTGTTTCTTTAAATGTTCGTTTGTTAGGCTTGGAAGCACGCGTAACATCAGGAGACCCGTGTATTGGTTTTTGGGCTCGGTTCATCTGACAGGAAATAAACATCCTTTTTACCACTTGCAGGAGATTCTAACTAGCTAGTTATTTCTGTAGAATTGACTTTGTCTTGTTTAAAAATATCATTTGCTTTTCAAGGAAATTTGGACTGAGTTGTTATAGGACTAAGCTGTGTTGATGATCCTGCAATTGGCTCATAAAAAACAGATTGGGTCGAGTTTTCGGCACTTGCAGAAGATGCTACATCAGCTATTGCGTTAAAATGGTCTGGAATGACATCGGGTCTAAAAGAAATATTCCCGTTGCTCTAAAGCCCGAAAGAGCAGTTTCTACTGAGGTTGATTTTTCCCATGCCTTTCCAATCAGTTGACTTGCCTGAACCCGCTTTAGTTGTCTTTCTGGGTGATGGATGTCTTATTCACAGCCAGGCTTCACGTTTTAGATTGTACTTAAGGTATTTAAAAAATGCCCTGTCAAGTGACTGCATTACTTGAGTTGTATGACTGGGTAGGCAAATTAAATCGATATCATTTGTATCTGCAAATTCTAACATTTCTATAGATAGGATTGATTCATAAAAACTGGAACTTGCAGGTAGTCGATCTTTGAACTCCAGTTTTTCTCGTTGTCCCTTGAATATAACTACTGATAGTAGAAATCTTTCCTCCACACTGCAGCACGCAATAACGGACACATTTTCGCCCTTTTCGGATGAACATCCTTAGGTCCCTTTGTTGCGATTAACATACCAGCTTTATTATATACTTGAAACTCGGTTTTGTCCATGTTAAATATGTTTTCCAGTCTAACGAACATTTATTTTATTATTATTTTCCGTGTAGCTCTTTTGAAGCAAATCGAAAAAATATTTAGCGTCTTCTCAATTCCCTGGCTTCGAGCAATGGATAATCCCTGCGACTGCCTTACAGTTCTTTTTCTTTTTAAAAATAAGCTTAACCAATCACAACCAGCCAATCCAGTTTTACGGTTAAACCTGTGGTTACTACCCAATTTATTTCAGCAAATTGAAATGCCAGTGCTCGAATTGTCTCCCTGTCAGGAGCAAATCCGGCTTGTTCTAATCTCTGAACATGCTTTAATAATCTTTTTCATTTTCTATTCCCAAAATATCCTGGAGACCAAGAGGTATATCAGGTCTAGCTCCTTGATCTCTTCTCCTGCGCAGTGTTCGTGAAGTGATACGATATGTTCGTGAAGTTTCATTAACTCCCATTTCGCCAGAATTCAAACATCTTAGAGCTGCTTCCAGGTCTTCTTGTCGCCTTTGCCCCCTCGGCTTCTTGACACCAGGTTTTCGTTTATATTGTGTGGGAATCCTAAAAAAAAAGAAGAACATAGAAAACAATAAAAATTGATTTCGGGGACAGATGCCCCAGATGTCAACTGTTCTTTTGTAGGGGTAAAATTCCCCAGGGCATCTATACTTTCATGCAGTACAGATGCCCCACATAGCCGTACGCACATACACGAAATATTTGGATATTACTACATACTAACCTCAATCTAAGAATCAAAGTATTGCATTACCACAGTTTGCACAGTCAAAATCAAAAAATATGCAAAATATTTATCGGTAAAGATGTTAAATCTTATAATAATGATTGTATTAATGTAAAAGTACCTTTAAGTATCCTTATCTCGCTAAAAGAGGGAAACACAAACACAATTACCTGTACCGACGAGTAGTTTGATATAACTGAGAAGTGGCTATAGTCTATTTTTATGTATGAGAGAGGAATAAAACAGCATTTTTAATGCAAAACTTAGTACGGTCATTTTAAATATTTTTACAGAATAATCTAAATATTTCCTAAAATTGTAATAAATGTACCTGAGCTATTACAAGTTTTGGGTCTTTTATTGGTCCTTTATAAACATAAGCTGTACAGAACAATAAAAAAAAGTTTGGACAGGCCAAAAGCCCTTTGTACTAAAGATTACATAGCCGTATCTTAAGATTATTTTCAATAAGTACCTATTTGCCAATTTTGTTTTTATTTTAATTCCAATAATTTCTTACAGTAATCGAATTATAAGTAGATAAATACCTTCCCAACAAATTTCACCGAAAATGCGATTATAGGTTTTCCATTTAGTAAGGAGGTCTAAGTTGTGTATTCTTGACAGTTTACTAAATGTCGTTTAGTTGCAACTTGCAAGGTGCAGTGTGAATTCTAGTGTGATCATGGAAAATTTGGAAGGGCCGTGTAAACGACAAAAAATCGGTCCTTTAACAGTTAATAAAAAAACATTAATATTTAATTGTTTTAAATCACTTACGGACAAACATTTATGTAAAATTGTTAATGACACAGTGAAATTAGTAGTACGATTTACAGAGTTGTTAAAGAAGAGAAATGTGGCGAGTTTCAAAAAGCACGTAAAGCTCCAGGAAAACCAAAATTTCAATTAGAAAATGTTTTGAAAGAAAGACTTCGAAGGAAAGTGCATGCGTTCTTCTTTAGAAAAGAGTTTCCGACAGTAAACAAAGTTCTTGCCACGGTTCGAGATGATAAGGATTACCCTAAAATGAGTCGAAGCATACTATGGAAACTTTTAAAAGAAATAGGTTTTCTATGGAAAAAGCATTCCAGAAAGTCTATTTTAATAGAAAGAAGCGATATTGTAGTATGGAGAAGAAATTACCTAAGGACTATAAAAGAAATGAGAAACCAAAGAAGAAATATATTTTATTTAGATGAAACATGGATCAACGAGGGACATAAACCAAATAAATTTTGGCAAGATGAAACTGTTACAAGTCGAAGACAGCCTTTTTTAAATAATTTATCTACTGGTTTAAATCCACCATCAGGAAAGGGGCGCAGACTAATAATAGTACACATCGATAGTTCAAACGGTTTTGTTAAAGGTGGTTTATTGACTTTTGAATCTACTCGTACCGGTGACTACCATGAGTGGTTCGAACAGATTACAGATCTTCTTCCTCAGAACTGTATTATAGTAATGAATAATGCAAGTTATCACTCGAGACTTATAGAAAAAATGCCCACAACCAAGTGGTTAAAAAAAGATTTACAGAATTGACTAAATTCAAAGAATATTAAGTTCCATCCCGGTTCTGTGAGAAAAGAACTGTATCATTTTTGTTCCCTTCATAAAGAGAAATTCAAAAAATATGAAATTGATGATATTGCAAAAAATCGTGGGATGACGGTGGTTAGATCACTACCATATCATTGCGAAGTAAACCCGATTGAACTGATATGGGCACAGATAAAGGGAGAAGTTTCAAGAAAAAATAATTCTTTTAAAATGAGTAATGTTAAACAGTTGTTTTTGGAGGCTGTAAATAATGTGAAGCCTGAAAACTGAGAAAAGGCAGTAAATCATACAATTAAAGAAGAAGAGAAAATGAGGAAGTTGGACAATATTACTGATGAAATGATCGAGCCACTCATTGTAAATATTGGTTGCGACAGTTCATCTTCTGATTTGGATTTGTAGGTAAGAAGTAGTTTTTATATTAAAAATATTATTTATGAACGTAACGTTGTTTAAAAGTCAAAGTTTAAACCCTTATACCTACATAACCCGTTTGATACAATGTTCTTAACATATCTTGTGGAAAAATAAAACATTTTAGAAAAAATTTCACTTTTTTACCTTTAGCTGTTTAGAAGTTATAAGCAGGTTAATTAGGTGAAAATAAAAGTGTATACTCGAGGAATAACTTCAAAAAATATTTTAACTGTCTACTAAAAGAAGTGCTACGCCTATGGATTACGAACGCTTTATTATTTTAATACTCTCTCATACATAAAAATAGACTATAGCGAAGTATGAAAACTGGGGCGTCTATACCGCTGGGGCAACTCTACGGGAATTATCTTACCATTTTTTAAGTTTATTATTCCTTCTCGACGACATGCTATAAGCAACTGCTTAGCCAGATCATCATCATCCTTCGTAATTTTACTATAATTTTTACAAGTATTCACAGCACAATTAGACATTTCTTAGTTTTGTTATTGTCATAATAAAATTGGTGAATAAATCACTACATTTTAGTAACAAACTCCAAATTTTTCGATTAAAGCTTTTTGTGTCCCGGTTTGTCATATTTGTTTATTAAAAATCCAGATCTTATTTTGTAGCAAAAACAGGAATAAGACGGTAAAACTATTCAGCAAAATTTTAATTCTGTATCAGAAACAGCAATCTCCAGATTTGACATAACAAAAATAGCAAGTCACTTTCAGCCAATAACAAGCAGTTACACCAGTATGGTAGCTACAGTCGGTTTGTAACAACACATGCTTAGTAATAACTGTTTTTTAGTATAACTAGTGAGTCATGACTATGAAGACTAGAGAGAAGGAGGCGAATCAAATTTCCGTCCTTCTTTTTATAAAGTTCGCGAAATTGACTATAGTTGGCATGTTAAATGACAGCGGTCTCAATTTTTTATGTAAGTCAATGTAAAATGAAGTGATTAAAAAAAATGGTGAAAAGAATCAAAATAATGTGAAAAAAGTACCTGAGTACAAGTAACATGAGTGACAAAAATCATCCAAGCAATATATACTACTATGTTTAACAGAAAGAATACATGTAGCACATATTTTTTAAAATTTTAAAGTTTTCTGGTCTAGGTAATCATTGCATACTTAGATGTAATTTTTAATATAACTTACCTGAATATGGGGTCGCGGTCGGTTTATTTATCCCATTTTTACTTAAATTTTCACACAAAAAGTGCCACTTATTGAGAAGTTTCGAAATAATTTTGATAAACAGATTAACAATTTAAAACATAACCTTAACATATTTCTAAATAGTATTCATTCACATTTTCAAACTATTGATGAGCTAACATCGACTGTGTAAAAAACTTTCGTTAACTTTTAAGATACACAAATAAGTAATTTAAGAAGTTAATAAATATTTCTTGCAAAATATAATAATCTTTTGTACAAATCGAATAAACTTAAATAATCTATTCAGATAGATTAATCTTTTATGCATTATTATGTCTTAAATCGTTACTGTGCGTGTGTGAAATGTCTTCTTTTCGTCTTTTACCGATCGCGTATGCTATTTGGCATTTTCGAAGTGTCAAAATAGTGCGTTAACTGATATTTTGACAGGGGTCGTAGAAAAAATTGTTTTTATGCAACATCTGTGTAAAGTAAGTTTTTTGGCTCTTGGAAAATTCCCACTCATCAAAAGTATAGCTTTACTTACTACTATTTTCTGCGTACAAAATTGACCAAATTTGGGAGATACAATGGCAGAATTGCAATTTAAATACAGTTTTTTCTAATTTTTGCAAAGATTATTTTGGCCAAGATTATTAAAACAACTTTATGAGCCCTTTAAAACGAGGATACTGTAAGCGTTATACGCGTATCCGCGATATAGAATCGCAGTCGAAAACTTGGATTGCTATATCGAATTCACGCAACTCTTCAATTAGTACTAAAATAGTCACAGTGGCGTACATAGGTTTAAATTATGGAATCACGTGAATTTTGAAAATATCAAAATTGTCATTTTTTCCAAAAATTGCAAAAATGGTATTATTTTTCAAAATTTCTAGAAATGCTTTAACAAAAAAAAAACATTAATAAGAAGAGTTTCGCATAAAAAAATATTTCAAGCAGTAACCTTGAAATGAATTTGTAGAAAAATAAAAGCGAAAAAATTGAAAATTGGTAAATGGGTAAACAATTTTAAATAAACAAAATTTTTGGAGCATTTCTCGAAATTTTGAAAAATAAAGCCATATTAACTATTACATGTTATTCGTTTTTGATGCAACAAATGATGGTAAAGTCAAAATTTATCTAGATCATTTAGAAAAGAAAAATTCCTTATGATGCGCACTTTATGTATGACACTGTATATTAAGATAGAAGTATAATACATTTTTCGGTGTCAAAAACTTTATTCTCTATCACAATTTTATAGAGCTTAGAAATAACAACCTAGGCAGTTCAATTTGTAAAGAAACATATCTTGCGTCTATGAGATTGTCTCCGTTGCAATAGTATCTGTCTGAAAAGTAATAGTAATTTTGTGTGTGGTATTCCCTCCGTACGTGACTGCAGCGCTAATTTATTTATACAGGGTGTTATTGAAATACACGTACATAATAAAACTGGGTATTGCGCAGATCCCCACTGAATGTAGAAAAATATTATTTTTTAAAAATACCCCTTATTAAGGGAGTTATTATATTTTGAAAATTAATTCTAAAACAAACGTACTTCACTGATATGTTGAGGATGACCTATATAAATTAGGTTTATTTACCTATTTTAAACATCAACAGTAATTAATATGCAAGTTTTTGTCAGATGATAAGAAAACTAGTCTTGTAAGAAATAACCATGTTGCCAAGATTTTTGAATTAATTTCTATTTCCGAAGACTGGTTTTTACTACCCTCGTTATCAAAAAACTAGAATATTTGATAAATGATTGTTTTTAAACTATACATTTTTGAAACTATAGATTATTAAAATTTTAGTTGATTTACGAATCTGGCTAACATGAGCGCGTCATTTCCAAGTTGGTAAAAAGTGTTGTTACGATTACTTTTAAATATTTTTTTACGATGCCACTATTTACGAATATTGAACTAACGGATATAGTGCTGGTTTATGGGGCAGGTGGAGAAAATTCTCGGCAAGCACAAATCCTGTATCGCGAACGGTTTCCAAATCGGAGAATTCCGGACTGTCGTACGTTTATTTCAACTGTTCAGCATCTAAGAGACCATGGAAAATTTGAAAGTGTCAATGCAGATCGAGGGAGAACAAGAACACAAAGAACATTGGCGGCCGAAGAAGAAATATTGGAAGCTGTTGAAAACCGGCCTCAATTAAGTTGTAGAAGACTAGGTCTTGAAATTGGAGTGTCCTCATTTGTTGTGTGGCGGACACTTAAAGAACAAGGTTTACATCCTTATCACATCCAAAAAGTCCAGGCCATATATCCAGGTGATGAAGAAAAGAGAGTGGAGTTTTGTGAATGGATGATTCAAAAATGTGTTGATATTCCTGATTTTCTAAAAATATTATTGTATACTGACGAGGCTTCATTTACTCGTGATGGCGTGTTCAATATGCACAATACGCATATTTGGAGTGATGAAAATCCTCACGCCATTAGGGAAACTGGGCATCAAAGAAAATTTTCAATAAATGTTTGGGCTAGCATAATAGATCAGTATTTAATCGGGCCTTATGTACTCCCGAACAGATTAAATGGGCCAGGATATCTCCACTTTTTAGAAGATATTTTTCCAGCACTCCTAGAAAAGATACCGTTACAATTAAGGCAACGGATGTGGTACCTACTAGATGGCGCTCCTCCTCACTTTGATTTAAACGTACGGCAGTTTTTGACCATTAGATTTCCTCAAAAGTGGATAGGCAGAAATGGACCTACTAAGTGGCCTCCGAGATCTCCGGACTTAAATCCATGCGATTTATTTTTGTGGGGTCACATGAAACAACTGGTTTATAATGAACCTATTAATAGTGTTGAACAATTAACCAATAAAGTTAATGCGGTAGCCGAGGAACTACGACAAAATCCAAGACTAATTTCTAATGTTCAAAGTTCTTTGGAAAGACGATTGCAAGTGTGTGTAAATAATAATGGACGGCATTTCGAACAATTACTGTAATAAACTTTATTTTGAATTAATTGGTTTTGCTACGGCAACAGTGCAATTTCTATGGGTAAGTTCAATTTCGATTTATTTTACTTCTTTAAATATGGAAACTAGTAGGTCGGAAAAGGGGACTCTTCCCCAATATTTAAATTTTAGAATTTGAAGTTAAAATTGGTGCCAATCGTTTTTGGTCATTACATACTATTCCCCATTTTAATATGTACGTGTATTTCAATAACACCCTGTATACTAATAGACTATTTCTGCGTATACTGACAATACAATTTTTAATATAATTCGTAATTAAAAAGTATATATCTAAGTTTTAATAAAAGTATATGGATTTGTAAAACAGATGAAACATTAATTTGTTATTAATATATATTTTTAACGATTAAACTAAAAAAAAAACTAAGTATAATCAATAAAAATCAATAATAAAATATAGACAGGCAACAGTATTTACAGGAAAACATCAAGAAAATGTATGAAAAGTCTAATAAGTTGACTTTAAAGAATTAACCACTTTTTTCGAAATAAAAAAAATAAATAAATAATAGCGTGAAGTTAAAATGTATAAACAAATGAATTGTTATTTATAATTTTATTTTTGTTCAAAAGAAGTCATAGAATGAGTAATTAAAACGGTTTCCTATCAATAAGTCACAAAATTGCATTCCAGTCACATACAATAACCAAAGGCAGAAATCTAGTTCTTGCGGAACATTAAGGATTAAAGGGATATTGAAGATCATCCTAAAAATTTATTGTTTATTTAAAACCTTTTAAGTTTCTGATGTCTACTGCTACTTTCAGTATTACTGTTATTATTACAAAAATTAAGGTCATTATTCTTTTTATTGTGCAGCTATCCATTTTTTTATTTGAGTTAATTTTCCACTTTGCTACTAAACATTTTTATAATTTATACTCTTTTTTATGCTTTTATTTTTACATTTTATATCACACCAACTCCGGTTGCTTATTGTATTGTTTTAACCTATTTAAAAAAAGAAAAAAGAAAATGTATACCTTTAGTTGATATGCCAAAATTACAAAATATCGCCCTAAAATGCACAAAATATCCGCAGCTAGCGCTAGTATTACTTTTGCTGACTTCTCAGTAAGCGAATACGCATTCAGCCTTCGGCGGCTGAAGGTGCCAATATACAAAAATACAGTATCGCGATACTGTATGCGTCACCCGTACCGTGTGAATAGGTCCATTTAAATGTATGTTTAGCTGGTATCTCAAATGTGCGTATCTCGCATATATTAATGTCATGTGAAAGAGTTTTAAATGGTATTGTATAGACCATATAACAAGTTTAAAATATAATAGCACATCTCGTCAAGCAGTTAACACTTTTGTTTTAATTTGGACAACTTGATATTGAGGTAGTTCACTCATGAAAGTCGTACACAAAAATATCGCCTCATGGTGAATATCAGAAGTTCGATATTCTCAATGCTAAAATATGTTATTTTTATAAGAGACTGTACACAGTAAACTTATATATACGGATCTGTTATAATTTCAAGAAAAATACATCCGAAAACGTCGCAAATATATGAATGGTGAGCTATAGAAATTTTTGACTTCCTCATACTAATTTAAAGGGTTTGTTTTGGTTCAAACAGAACACGGTGGATGTATTTATTTTTCAAGAACACTCTTAGCTGATCGAGTGTTATTCAGTTACCGTGCGCTAAGTTTAGCGATAACAATGTTGCCAAGTTGTAACCATTGTACCCCACACGCGTCGACTGATTTAATCCTTTGCGGCCGGTTTTTTTTTTAATTAGTAAAAGATAAATTTAGCCATTTTGATAGTATGGTAGAATTCCAAAATATAAAAAATTATAAAAAAAAATTATTTTGTACATTTAAGAAAAAGGTGATCCTCCTGTGGAATGTTACGTTGTAATCGTCACTCCCTTTTAATAATTACAATATTTAATTAGTTCAAATATTCCAATATATTCTAATACTTTTTAAGCGCCCCTCGTATTTGGAAATATAGATATTATGTTGAAACGGGAATTTGTCTCTCTCTGGGACATTCTACCAATGATGCGCTTTCTCTAAAAATCAATAATTACGGTCAGATGTCGTGCGCACGCCTGGCTTACTTATGGATGGGGAACATTCACGTTTTACACACCTTCGGTCAGCTGTTGGCTTTTGAAATTTTTTTTCAATCTAGCAGCAAGGTAGAAAGGTTGATTTTAGTGTTGTTAATTGTGTCCGAACAACTAAGGAACTGGCTCTGGATCTGTACCAAACTAAGGAACTGGCTAATAAACTAAGGAATTGTCCTTTGTAATCTGGAACTGCAGAATCATTTTCAGCTAGTTGCCACTAGAGCTGCGGAATATCTTGGGCTGAGTTGCGTAAGGAACTGCAGTGTTTTGAAGTCATCGTAGGCTCACCGCTCACCTACCATTAAGACACGGACCAGACCAGTTCGACCGTTAAATCCGGAAACACAAGATAAGTGTCGGCCAGGACCACACTCACAATTTTTGAGTCACTAGTCAATTTTTATTTTAAACTCATCATTAGTAAAACGTAAACCGTAGAATGTGTTAAAATCAATTAATTTAATTTTCTTTTATATTATGTAATCAGTCTCAGTCAAATTCAAAATTTAAATTAAAGCCAATTAATTGTTTTGAAATTTTAGTTTTTTTTCTTACTTTCAACCGACAAGTTGATGACAAATTTGCTTTTATTTTACATTTAAAAGTATGGCGCCCAAAATTAATTTCATTTAATTCTTATAAGTCTTTTTAATTAAAGACTTTGTCATTGACTTGAAGGTAAATTCTAAACGAATCCCACTGACCTATTTTGATCTGAGCTAGGCCTGAGGCTTGTAAGAATTCTTATTATAAGGATTTTTACAATGAGACCCAGGTAAAGGGTTAGAAATTTAACGTGGTGCAAAATATGTTTTAATAACGTAACTTTGTAAAAGTAACATTTTTTATAAAACATTTAAATATATACCTTTAAAACGTAACATTTTGTTTTTATAAAACGTTTATTAATTTAACGTAACAGGAACCACCAAGCAACATCGAACTATTCATTTTTCATGGAAGAAAATAAAACAGTTCCTGGCTGGGCTTAAGCATAAACCCACTGTGCAAGTTGTACAGTGCCATCTTGTGCGATGTGGTTCTGCCTTCGTACTGCAATATGCACATATTTTCCAATTAGAACCTTCCCTTTTCATTTTCTTATAAGTTTTCAGTTCATCAGGAACATCATTTCTAGCTGCGTATATATTATCTTTTAAAAAATCGTATTGTAATTCGACAGAAATAAAATAATTTTTTCTGACTAAATCTCGTGTAAGGTCTTTAATGATTCTGGATCCTAGATTCTGCTCTATTGCATTTTTTACGTTTCCCGTATATATTTGAAATTGCTGGACTTATCTGCTTGTATCCAAACTGTATACCCCCTTTTCATCTTATCATCGATTCGTCTAGGGATTGTTGCCTACTTGATGGAAATGACTTTTTATAAGTCGATGACTGTTCATTTATTAATGGTCGTACTCTGTACAGTTTGTTATAATTTGCATAATTTCTGGGATATTTTATTAAATTATCACTTAAGTGAAGATGAGATAGAAGCCATCCAAAGCTCTCACGGGACATGCACGAAAAAATAAACTGATCTCTCAATACAAAAGTGATAGACCAGAAATCCCTATAGCTGAGCAACTTCTTTATCCCCATCAACAGATTTATACCCAAAAAAACACTTTATTTCTTCTATAGTTACTGGAGTGTTATTTTTGCCATGTTTTTGTACAGCGTATAAATTTGCTTGGAAAACAGTTGTATTTATTAAATTTTCACTGAATAAATTTAGAAAGAAATCTAATGGAGCTTCTAAAGTATCAAGAACCATTGGTCCTACGTTTTCTACAAAAGGAGGGCGCTGTGTTACATTATTTAAGTTGTTTGTTTACTTTAGTTTATTTTGGCGAAGGAAAGTTAGACTGGTAACTCATCTTTACTGTCGGACTCGTCTTATCCATCAAGCACATCAACTTCTTCATTTGGATCATCTAAGGCCATATGCATCTGTATTTGTAATGTGTGGAGAGTGGGTTATTCCCACGGCACCTCCTAACTCGAGGGCCAGCTTACAGATTTAATGTAGTTGACATCGTTGCCAAGAGATGCTTCTCTTATATCGGCCAGTGTTAGCCGATACTCGCCGTATGCATGCATTTCAGGAATTTCGTCCAGTAAAGCATACGCTTTTTCACTGGATAACTTTCTCCAAGAGAACCTTCGTTTCATTTTGAATAAATGTAACAAAAACTTAATTATTACGCTCACAACGGCTTAGTAGTACTAAACAGAGCCACTTTCCAAAACATAAAATATGACATAGTTATGTATATGTTTCCTAATAATAAATTAATATAATTGAAAAAGACATCAAATAAATAATTAAAATAGTACGAACTTTATAGCATCTTTAGCATATCTGATTATTTAAGAATATATAAACGCTCTTTTGACACCAACTGCACCAAGCTCGTGTGACCTTCTTACATCCAGTGAGGAGTATGATCAGGCTAATACCGACAATTATATATATTTACAAATTCACTGAGACAAAATGTTGATTCGTCAAAAAAAAATAATGATGTTCATCAACATATCGCACCTTTGGAGAAATATTGACGTAATTGCAAACGTACGAAATGTTGGGAAATAGCATTTAAGGTAGTTCTTAAGACTTCAAAAAAATTGAAATATAAGATTAATGAAAGTGTCTTTTACGTAGCTAAAAGAAAATGACACTTTTTGACCGTTTGTGAAACGAGGTACTAACAATTAAAATGTGCATAATTAACACTCTTGAAACCTGTCATGTACACAAGCAATGCATTTATTTCAAGATGTCTCGAAAATGGTTATTACTATATTTTTTAAAAACTAATGTAATGTAAAACAAGAAGTTATAAATTTTTTTAAAAAAACGCTGAATTTTTCGACCGTCTTGGTAAAGAGATACAGATTTTTAAAATAAAAATATGTTTAACTCTTCCGGTTTGGTGGTTCCAATTTGACACCACGTTTTTAAAAAAAAAATTTTAGCAGTGTTGTGTTCGACTGTTAGAACTACCTAGCACAAATGAATCGACGCATCGTATATTTGAATCTTTAGCAATTAAAATCAATTTCGGAAAGGTTTAGAGTCAGTACACAGGTAATTTCCAATAGGATTTATGCGCATCTCGTGCGTCGGAACTCGAGCGGAATTAAATACTTAATTTTTCGCATTTCGGGCGTAATGCTACAGGTAGATTAAATACCCTTCGCAACTCGGGCGTTCAAGGATCGGTACCAATATTATAGTAATATAATGAATGTCACCTCTTTAGTTTAACCTGAGAAGGTGCTTTCGGCTTAAATTTAAAATTATATACGGAGTGCCGTACAAGAGGGGCTTGCCAGTTTTTAAATATTATGTAACTTTCATAAAACAAGATTTTGATTTATTTTTCTCTGCGAAAATAGTCTTTACATTACATTGTTATGACATTTGAAATTGTCGTTTTTATTGAAAAAAGTATAATTTATTTTTTATATAATAATTAGATTGATAAATAATAGTGTACCTACCTCGGATAGCTATTTCATTTTTATTTTATTACATTTTTTATGTAAGTTAGCTACATATGGAAAACTTTTTTTTTATTAGTTTTATCAAAAAAAAAAATATATAGCATAAAAAGTTGTGCATGGTCTAAAACCTAAAATACATCACATTTTTTAGCCGTATACTAGGACAGTTGGCAATAAATGGAAAACTTTTTTTATTAATAATTTTATGAAAAAAATGTCCTCAAAAAATTGTGCGTGATTTGAAACCTTAAATACAACCATCATATATCAAATTGTATAAGTCGTATACGAGGTTTGTCACTTTTTTTTCCTTTTTTATTTATTCCAAAGCATTTAATAAAATAAACTTGAGTTTACCAGCTTTTGTTTTATTAGGCATAAATAAATCTTCAAATGAACGAAATTTAATTATTAAAATTATATTTATTTGCATAAAGTCACATCAAAAATTAATCGAACCTTACAACATGTCTTAATATTTCGAGAGTACTTCGCAAGTCAGTTTTTCCGTTTGTTAAGTCTTCCACGATGGCATTTATTTGTCGGTCGAGATTACTGTATTTTGTGACTCTTTTGGGTATGGTCATATGTAGACTTGCTTGGTTTTTAGCTACACTGTAACACCTTATTTCCTCTTCAATGACTTTCAGTAACTTGTAAATATTCGGATTGGCTTTACCTATTCATCTATAGAGTTTGTTGTGCCAGCCCTCTACTGTATTGGTGGTCCTTTGTCTCTCCTTGCACACTACCCATAACAAATCATTGTCCAACCACTGGTCAACAAAGTAGTCATTGAATTTGGCCAAGAGTGGTTTATTTAGTGCAGTCTCCATTATAAACATCCATGCGTCTGGTAAAGTTGCTTCTGGCAAGTAAGCTAGCGATGCGCACATTCGGATGTGATTTCTGATGTTCAGATTATCTCTGTAAATGAAAGCTAGTCCACATTCTTAAACATTTCGCCACAGAGCCTGGTTGAAGTGGAAGTTACAATCTCTGATTACAGTTTCTGTAAAAACTTCCTTAATGGCGTTAATCGCTGCCTTCTCATAGTCAATATGTATTTTTTCTGAAGAGAATTGAGGTACACACTGTCGAATCATTTGAAATAAATTCTTGTGGCTACCTTGCTTTCTGTTTGGAAGCAAAGAAAATGCTGCAGGTACAACTACCCTTGATTGCTCAGTGCTTCCTAGGTCCACGTGTACAATGTATAACTGCCCAAACAATGGGCAACCATTTTTAAAAGTCCCATCAACAAAAAATTCGGTTCCATCTCTAAGAAGATTCCCTTGTAAATCGGCAAACACGATTATTCTGTCTTCTTTTTGATTGTCCGCTAAAACATAGCCTTTGGCCCAATCCAGAATCTGTATTTTACTTCTACATTTTGGCAGTCGTTGTATTCTCAGCTTCTTGTGTCTTGTGTGGGTATTTCGGTAACAAAATCTAGCCCAGCATCCTGTACGTTCATCAGCTCTTGTCTAAAAATTTGTGGCACTGGAGTCATTTCTTCACGGGCACGTTTCTTTGCTCTGAATAGACTTACTTCCACTTTATTTTTGGCTACACTAAGGACACAGGAATGCGGTCTCTCCGATAAAACATTTAAACTTTTACTTCTGGTTAAGGAACCTGGACACGGTCACTTTATGCAGATCCACCGGTTAGTCGAGTTTTAATTTCAACACTTTAGTGAATACTTGTAACCACATTTTAGGAACGTTTCAGAAATATTTCTGGGGCGTTTCGTTATATTTATATATTACAAATATTTATATATATTCTTAAAATATTTACTGTGGTTTTGTGCTGTGTGGATTTATAGAGGGTTGTTTTTCTATTTTAAAAAATGTATCTCTAATTTACGCTTGGAAAAGAAGATTGTTCAAATAAAAGTTGCTTGTGATATTATTCTCTATAAATTTTATCATATTCATGATTTCCTTAAAATAGTCCGTATTCGAGAAATTTAACAAAAAGTGCAAAATTCGAATTTTAAAGACAATTCTTCAAATAAATGTTGCTTACAATGTAATTCTCTATAATTTTTGATCCATACATTTTTCTAAAATGGACCGAATTCAACAAATTTGAGGTAAAGTGCAAAATTCGAATGTTTCTCATTATTTTCACTTTTAATACCACTAGTGACCAAATTATTTCCGGAAATATTTTAGAATTCGCGAATATTTTGAAAATGATCCTGATATTATACTCTATAATTTTTATTCTTAACATGATTTCTCTAAAATATCTTAAATTTTTTTACATCAACTAACTTTTCTGTTAAAAACAAAGCTTGTTCTGCGATGTCATTCACTTTTCTTAAATTTTCGATAATTCATTAGTACCTGAATGAGATTGCAATCAGAATCAGGGTACATAAACTATGGTCAAATTTCATATCCCGTCGACGCCCGAGTTGCGAACTCACAGGTACACAATTTTGGAGGGCGCCCGAGTTGCGACGAATACAGGTAGTTTTATATTACGCCCGAGTTGCTAACGCACGAGTTGAGAAAGTACCCCCAAGATTCACAAAAGTTAAATGTTTGGACTGGTTGAGTTAGAGAAAGAATTTTGAACCATTCGTCATGGAAGGAACTCTTAACGGAGATAGTTCTTGAGTTAGTGGCTGTATTTTTAAATCATAGAAATCACTTAGAACTTTTTGATGAAATTTGATTATAGCAAGATGGTGTTCCTACTCATTTCGATGCTAGAGTGAGGCAGTATGTGAACAGAATATTTTCGTATAGATAAGTGGGTCAAAGAGGACATACTGATAGGCAGGCAAAGTCATCGGATTTATCCCCGCTGAATTTTTTCTTTGAGTTGTATAAACTAATTACCAGATTTGATTTACAGCAGCACTAGCTTCTTTTTTATCACTTTCCTTTAAAAATCAAATTTTACGCAAATTTTTTCTTTCATTCTTATTCACCCTATTTATTATTATCAAATTAGCACCCTACAAAATTCAAAATAATTATACCAATTAATTTAACGTTTACGTCGCAGTTTAGAGAATCTAGAATCATCCGATACGGCAGAATAACTAATCGTAATTATTTATCGAGTTAATAATACCATTGACCCTAATTTGTTATTTTCAGAATTGTGGAAGATTAAATTGGCGGAATATAAAGAACGATTTGACGTCCTAGAGAGTCTGGAGATTACGGTGGAATCCAAGTCGACATCCCTAATAAATCAAGTTTTTGGTATTCACGAAAATTTCAGGAAGCTCGACGTTGATTAACAATAAATAATTAAGTAAAATTGATTATTTACTTTTATATTTAATTAAGAAAAAAAATGTATTTTCAGTTTTATTTTGTTGTTATATTATGTACATGTATGTCGTAAATCCTGTATTACATTACGCCGGATTGCGGAAATAGGGTTTCCAACTATTAATTTTTGAAATCCAGAACAGATCACTAAAATTTGTAAACAAACAAGGACACATGGTAACACAACAGGATACATAATTATATAAAATTTTATTAATTTTAAACAAAATAAATTTAAAAAAATATTACTAGCTGAAAAATGAAATAAACATTTTAAAAACCAAAAAATTAAAACTTAATTTCTAAGTATCTACCTTATCTTACCTCTTGCCTTATCTATGTATGTATAGGTACCCATTAAAAATGACGTGCACAAACTAAACATTAAACACTACTCTATCGTATTCTTGTTATTTTATCTATTTTTATAGTGTTTTAAGCTCTCATAATTTTGGAGAGTGGGTCAGGTTATTAAACAACTTGTATTACTTTGAAAAAGAATGTTGAGTGCCACTATATTTAAAACTTTCTAAACTTGACAATCGATTAGTGATGAAAATATAGAAAATCACTAACCATTAAGATATGATAATTTAATAAGGTTTCAGATAAGGCAGCGACAAATTCTAATTCATAGAGACTTACTTATTCAAATTTAAATAATTTATTAAAGACTTATCTGTTATAAAGGAGGTAGTATTTCAGGAGTGACTGTAGAGGCATTCTTCAAGAGGATTCGCATGAGATACTACGGATATCACCAACTCTTCAAGTATAAATCTTCCTAGGAAAACTTAAATCTCATAAACTTCTTAGATGACTCGAACTAAGCCTCTTGATATACTTGAAATCAACTTCTGTAGCTGGAAATAAACTTCTAAGTTTCTATTCTTCTAAACATGCAGTTTGAACGTTCTTCCAAACTTCTAAACAGACTCTTTCGATATAACTTCTACAAAACCATGTAGATACAGCCAGGCTACAAGGAAAAAGGTAAAAATATCAAGAAAAGGACTAGGGAGTTTATATAGGAAACAAATAAGATGCTTTTTACTATCAAATGAACAATTTAAATTATTAAATGAATAGCTTCACAGAGACAAAATTAATATGAAAAGGAAAAATCTTATTTAACATGATTAAAAATAGTAAAGCATATCATCTCTTCCAAACAAAATAATATTAAAACCATACAAAACGTTTTATCATGTGTTATCCAATGTGTTGAGGTTATGTTTAAAATTTGACATTTTAATTAGAAATTATTGTACAAAATATATATTTTCAACAATATATTGGTAGAAAACTTACCTTTATAAAATCAGACGGTCATTAAGAATATTAATAGACAATTAGTACATCAGATGTCCAAGATAAAAGATAATTTTTAAATCAATCCATTCGCTGACAGATACAAAATCGAAATGAATTACCAACTTTAGACATAAGGCATAAACTTAGATTATACAAACCTTAGATGGAACATAGGACACTGCGCATAATCCCATTTCAAAATGATTCACACCCACCAATCACAGTTGAGAACATCATATGTCAGACCGTTGTCCATCCAAATTTAATGTGTCAACGAGGATTAATTTGGTATTTTAGTGACTTAAATTTTGGAAATTAACGTTGAAAATGCCAAGATGTGTTGTAAAAAGCTTTATTTATAATAAACCTGTGAAATGTGACGGAGATAAAAGAAACTTATATTTATTTCGGTGATATATTTGATTTTTAAAGATTCTGTCGACGTCCATATTTGTTGATTTGAAAATAAACAGAATCGGACTTGGTCATTGGTACATGTTATAAGTAGCAAATAAAGGTTATTATTATAAACTGTTTACTATTTCTTGTTTCATAGGGAATCTTTTTTTAGGAAGTGAAAAGAGAAACATACAATCAAATACAAAAATATCAATTTCATTGCCAATTTATTCATTTCAAACTTCACAACTGGTTTCAATAGTTTTCTCAAAACTATTTATTTAGTAATTCTCTATAACAGTGTTACTCAAAGTGTAAAGCCAAAGTACTATCGCCACAAAATGGAGGGACCTGGCTTGAGGACCGTTTTTTGGGAAGTAATTTTTTTAAGTCACTAACAGGAAGGAGGATATGATTTTGCTTTAGGACTTTTTTTTAATTAATTTTTTATGGGTGAAATGGATTTGGGATTATTTTTGCAAGGAATCTTTGGAATAAATCAAAAATAAATGATGCTCTTGTGCATTTTCAGCCTGAGTTGCCGATTAAATTATTCGTAGATGCATCAAATGTGGGAATAAGGGCCATGATATGTCATGTTTTAAAAAAAAAAAATATTGAAAATTGTATAGCTTCTGCTTCGCGTACCTTATCAAAGTCCGAACAAAAATATTCCCAAATTGAAAGAGAGGTCCTTGCAATAATTTTTGGCTTAAATAAATTTAATGAATATTTATATGGACATTTGCATAAAGTAGAACATTATGCAACTGATTACGAAAAGTTGATTATGTCACCAGTTACGAAATGAAAATAAATAAAACTGCCTCTTTTTGGTTTCTCGAGAAATTGAGAAATCGAAAAATCGTGTAATCGAAAAATCTAAATATCTAAAAATAAAAAATAGAAAAATTTAGTTATTTATTTTATTTTGGTGTGATCGTAGAAAAAATCTTGTGTGTAATTCGAGCAAAAAGTACTTATAAACTTTTACTTAGGGTCGATTTCACCGTTTTGTTAAACGAAGTTTAAAATACTAAACGAAGATTAAAATGACATTTTTATATTAACAAAAACGAAGTTTAAATTACTAAATGGAGTTTAAAATGACATTTTTACAATAACAATGTCATTTTAATCTTCGTTTAATAATTTAAACTTCGATTAACACAACGGTGGAATCGGCCCTTAGCTAGTTATATATTTGATAAAGTGTTATTGCCCTCATCATATATAAATCGTGCTAACAAATAAAGTCAAACAAACGTCTCATAATTTTTCATCTTTTAATTACCCACCAAAATTAGGTACTACAATACAAATATTTAAGTCCGGCCCAGAACATCTCCTTACTCCTTCCACCCAGTTTTTCGGTTTTGGCAAAATTCGCGCAGCGAGAAATGCTTCCTATGTTACCTCTACCCTTTCTAACCTCTTTGGGCATAAACAACAAATGACATTTGTGTAGAGATGTTGGTGTCAAAATAACGAAAACGGTTCCGACCGTTACAATGTTTGGGTCTAAATAACGAAAACAGTTTCAGCCGTTACAAATGTCACTAAAAAATAAAAATATCAAACACTTTGGTTTGATATAATAGTGCAATATAGTTGTGCTTGCTTATTGCTTAAAATTTTTTTTCTGACTTGTTGGCTAAAATCCAGGACAAAATGCGTCCTTCTTAAGGGCTCGAAAGGACAAAGGTCAAATCTAATAATATCGCTTGAAAGTAAAAATGTTTACACAAATGTGAAAAATCGCTTTAATGCAAGTTATAAGTGGCAACCATAAAATAATTTTATATAATTGTAAAACTATTAAAACAGGCTATGGAGGTTCTTTCGAGATGTGAGTTGTTCTAGGTTTGTTTTTATTTGACTTATTGGTTTTGAATAATTTTAAATGTTTGAACACGGTGTTTTGTCGAAATTAAAAAGGTGATGATTCCATTTTACAAACACTTGATAGGATATAAAGAAAATATAAGGTACAAATATATTAGCGGTGTGCTTCTGCTCCCCTACCCACCACAAATTCTTGAAGTCCCTACATATGCGTGTCAGGATGAACGAGCGGGAGAAGGCAGGCCAGCGCAGTGGGCAGAATAGACAGTAGCAATACCAGAGCAACATTGTAATTGAAAATACTTGATCCTAAATTAAATTATTGAAAAAGCAGTCTAGAAATTTTAATTAGGGATGATACATCTCTTCTGTTTATATCAGAAATGGGATCACTACACGTACCGTGGCTAATAGAATATGATTAGTAATTTAACTAGAAGTTAGTGCTAGAAATAGAAAGAGACATATACTTTTGTTCAACATTTTTAAAGAGAACTTGGACTCTGACTTTCAACCTTATTTTTGGGGTTGATTTGGTCACTTTCTAACACGACCTGCTAGACTGCAGAAGGTTCTGTATCTACTTTTTTGAAAAGGATTCTGCAAGTCAATTTAGAACCCAAAATTATTATTTGGAGGTTATTTATTCTTGTCCAATTTGTTGGATAGGGGATAAACCTTAAAATTAGGGATACTGATTACCCAAATATTATTAGATATTATTATCTGGCCATCCACCATCTTAGGTAAGTCTCTTTGAAATTGTAAGATTAATATTAAAACCTTCGATCACTTTTGTTATGCTATTTTCACATTAAATATTTAATTAATTTATCTACTTACATGAAATTATTAGATATTTAGAAACTTTAAGGCCTACAAGTTTTACGTTAACTTTGCGTTAACTACAATTTCTACTCAACTTCACATCGACTCCTCGTTAACCGCTAGTTTTACTTTTAACTTATCGATAACTAGTTTTCTGGAACATATATATCAACTCTGTGATTTGGGATTAGATAGATAAATCACTTGATAACTTCACTACCGCGGCCAGTGCCAGATTCCAGTACACGTATTGTATACCTGAATGATCCTGGAAGGAAAACCATAATTACCGGTTAATTAATCAAATAAGGAATACCAGACTTACCAAATATGCTTCAGGAATACTGAGGTAGGACTTTCCCATATTATTAGGCCCACAATACATCCAGGGTAATCTTCATTCGGACCATCCAGTTAATACACTGTCTGTCTACAAATTTAGATAGTGAATATCAGTTGTTTGTTGGAACCATTAAGGGCCCCACTCACCTCGTTCTTCTCCGTCGTTTTTAATCGACGGTTAAAAGGGTAAAAATGTCACAAAAACGAGGTGTATGGGCAAGAACGTCGTTTATGCACGTCGTTCCAAAATTTCAGGCGAGGCTTGATTTTTGTCGGTTATCGTGCCAACCGTTCGAGTAAACACGAGGTGTATGTTCTCAACAGTTTGGCTGGTCGGGCATTTATCAGTGGCAGTGACGTTCAGCATGTTTTTGTTGTTTAGTATTACTTACAACTGGTTATAATAAAAATATCGGATATTAAGCAGTGGAACAGACTTTTTATTAGAGTTTATCGAGCTTTATATATTATTTCCTTGCATGTGGAAAGTTAAATCGGCGGAATACCATGACCGAATCAAGAAAAACAGCATTACTGATGAAATACAAAAAAGTGGATGCCGATGGAACGGTTAAATCAGAGTAGCTCTTAGGCGTTAGTGAGGACTGATGCATTCACGTAAATGGGTATTATGTCTGTCAATTAACGGTGTTACTAGTTTTAACAGTTTCAGATACGTATCCTCGTCCATCCTCAAGAAATTGTGCCAATCGCCAGGCTCCAATCTTAGCTCCTCCAGTAAATTTTTATGTGACAGTGTACTGCGTTTAAGTAGCCAGTCTTTAGTCCATTTTCTTCGAGATTTTCATTTTTCGCGATGTTTTTCCACTGCCAAAACCGCTGCCACTGCTAACAAGCACGTACGGTCCATCGTGATAAACTGGCGCGAAAAAAACTGTTGTGTGTGGACATATGAGTCAACGTTCTTCCTTTCAACATTTTTAACCGTTGGTTAAAAACGGCGAAGAAGAACGATGTGAGTGGGGCCCTTTAGAGAAATCATATATTAGTAGCCTACTCATCATTTGTAAATATATATTATCGTTTTTAAAGCAGGGTTTGGCCCTCAGCTCGGGTATCTTTTTTGTATTTAAATTAGTTTTATAGGTTAATTTAATTAGCACTATATATTGCAAATCCTTACCTGTGAACCAAGAGTAAGGGGCAACTACCCTAATCATAATTAGAATTGTCTTGCTAAAAGTTACACGAAGATCTTATATATTTTTTGTATATATGTCATCATTCTAACCTAACAATACGCACGAGGACGATTTGACGTCTGGTCATAGAAATATAATAAAAGGAACCGAATACTCCAGCTAGCCTGCCATTTTATTTGCATTATAACCCGACCCCTCCTGATTGAGCTTAGTAAACATTCTTTCTTTTTTATTAGTTTTAATAAATTAATTTTATAACTAACGAAAATTATATTTAATGATTAAGTTGGAATTTAAAATCCTATAACAAGTTAGTAAAAATTCGAATAACAAGTTGGTACATCAGTGTTAGGTTAAAACTGCTTTCTAAATACTTTCTGGTAGTGACTTTCAGACAATATAAATTATTCAATGTAATTCTTCACAATTTGTACTCTTTCTTCACTAATTTTATTTGTTGGAGGATGATTACATCTTTTGTCAGGACTGATAATGCATCTACCAGACTCCTTTAACTAAATCGCTTTTAAGTCAGTTCCTTATTATCGCATAAGTACTTAAAAACAATTTTACATACGTTAATCTTTTCTTTGGAACTTTTAATTAAAATATATTAATATGAAAACTTTCTTGGATTTGTTTGTTCACCATTTCTAGACCTTGTATGATTTTTGTTCATTTAATAACTGACATGAGTTATGATCGATGACCCCATATACCTTTACAGGAAAACGGTATCTGTTTGGTGGCAGTGTAAATGAACCTCTGTGAACTGTTTGTGAATTGCTGACTCTATTTTTTTTCCTAGTGACATTTTAATAAAACAAAGGCAGTCTGATATCATAGCTTGTAACGATAACATTATCATTAAATACTAAATATAATTTATTTTGGGTTTTTATTTAAGAAACAGTAATAAAAATTCTTTTTAAAAACATTCCTCTCAACGAGAGACTTATAAGTGGCGCAGTCAGTAGGATTTTCGTCAGAAAAAATCCATCGTGGAAAATCCGTGAGTTTTAACTCTTTAACGAAAAACCGAATCCAGTTAAGAAATTCCAGTTCCTTTGGGCTCCATCGAGGAAACCAGTGGGCAACAGAAAAAGTACCAGCCGCAGAAGCAATATACCGATGTGGTAAGTTTTAATTCATGCCAGACTCCTCTTCTCCTAGCGAATCCTTAAGCGAAATCAATAGTATAGAAGAGTTAGATTATATCAATAATATATTAGATTCAACTAACGTAGATTCAGAGCTAATAAATAATTTTATTAATTTAATTATTGTTTAACTGCTATTCCAACTTTTGACGGAAACGTTAATAAATTGCATAGATTTATCAATATAACGGAATCAATTTTAAATCATTATTACGATAGGGAAAATCCTAATAATTTTCAAAATATTTTACTATTAAATGATATTTTAAATAAGGTAGAGCTGAGGAAGTAGTAGCAATTACCGGTGCCGATACTTGGCTTGATATAAAAAGTACATTAATCGAAAATTTTGGTGATGAAAGAGATGAAAATTGTTTAAATCAAGATTTAGTCAATATGATGCAGATAAATAACGAATCTCCTTATGAATTTCATAAAAGAATTAACGCTTTGCTTAATACAGTTTGCAATTACATTGATTTACATGCCAAGGGGCCGAACGAGATTCAAAAAGATCATTTTTCACTAAACAGGGTTCAAAATCCTTTTTAGCTGGGTTAAAAGACCCATTATGTCCTATAGTTCGTGCAATGAGACCGACAACTTTGCCACAGGCAATTCAATTTGTACGAGAGGAAAATAATGTTAAATATTATCAAAATGGTCAAAATTATTCCAATTCAAATCAAACCGCTAGTAATATTTCCAGGAGACCAATAAATCCTATCAATAATAATTATAATCGTCCAAATTCATTTCGATTTCCCCAAAATTCTCGAGATCATTTTCAGAATTGTTCTCAACCCTCAACCTCATCTCAATTCTCCAGAGGGCCTATTCAAATTCAAAGACATCCAAATCCTCCTCAAACTAGATTTCCAACAAATAATCAAGTTTTCGGAAAACCCCAAAATGTATGAAAACCAAATTCCAAATATGTCCAACCCAAAGCTACCCCTATGAGTACAACAACAAGAAATACTACACCCCAAGCTCGAAACCAAGGTTATAATAATTTTCAAAAGTTTAATCAGAAACGTAATTTTGTTTCTGAAGAATTATTTAACGCTGAAATTTTACCTGAACACTTAGAAAATGACGAAATAAGTGACTTTGACAAACAAAACTTTGAATACGTAGATGACTAATGTGAGGATTTTCAGAGAAATGCCTCAACGGACCACAAGACATAATAGAACTTAACGTTTCCTCGGATAAAAAAGAATTACCCCATATAAGAATTTCAAATCCACCCCTTATGCTCTTAATAGATACAGGTGCTACTAAATCATTTTTGAGGCCTGAAATTGCACTAAAATTATATGAAGAAAAAATATATAGAGAACCATTTATTGTTTCATCTATTTATCAAACGTCTACTCATAAAAATTGTGCAAATATTCCGATATTTCCAGAATTTAATCAAAATGGAATTTTAAAGTTTCACCTATTTCATTTTCATAATGTCTTCGACGGATTAATAGGTCTCGAGGATTTAAAATTGCTTAACGCTCAATTAGATTTTCTAAACTCAAAATTAATTACCCCCAACAAAATTATACCAATACATTATCTTGTAAATAAAAGAAAAACTAATCTTAAAACAAGATTAGATTCTTATAGCAATATTTTAGCAAAAAATTCAGTATCACAAACAAATGATGATATTTTAATTTCAAAATAAATTGTTATTAATTGTGAGATTCCGTCCAGTCTTTCAAAAGCTGAAGATGGATTAGATTTTGTCGAAACTTGTAATATAACTGAGTGTGAAATTCATAATAAAAGGAGTGAAATAAACACTAATGAATTAACTGATTATTATATAGAAAATTTTATTGAATCAATATTAAATGAAAGACAACACGAAGATAATTATTCGGTAACAGCTAATATGGGTGACGAGCAGTCAGAGCGCGAAAAACACACTGACGAACATGACGAAAATAATGACAACGACGACGAAACTAATCATACCAGTATTGAAGAACCTATTTTAGGAATGAAAATTTCTGAAAAATGTATAAATTCATATGATCACCAAATATTCATTGATTTTGTATTACATTCTGCCGCTAAACCAAACATAGAACAATTGTTCTTAACAAAAAGACGACTACATGTACAAATTGCAATAAATAATATAAAAGAAAGCACAATTAACTTGTTTAAAAAATATATCGATCCAAAATTTACTCATGCAGTATATTTTAAAAACTAAAATCGAAACTTCAAGGAAATTATATAATTTTTATTCCGTACTAATGTCAAATTAAAATTGAAAACAAAATTTTTACCAATGAAAATTTTCTGTCAATGGGCCAACCCCTATTGCTACCTGAGATAACCATCCCGTACTCCAGAAATACAGAAGAAATAGCAGAAATTAATCTAAAAGATGAACCTCTTGATGAAATTTATTTAATTCAAGCGAGACAGAATCAAATAAAACCCATAGTATTGCACCACCTCAAAAACAATTATTCAGTAAATCCTTTAAATATTATAATGTATTTATTATTAGGAGCTGTCATAGTTTATGCCACCATTACATTTATTATAAATAAGAAAAAACCAAATTTACCGACATCCCAAGGAAAAAAAGAAGAAAACGCTATAGAAGAAAGTCAACCACTTGAAGCCCCCAATGCAATTCCAAGGGCATTTTTCACTCCGTAAAATATGCCAAGGTTTAAGGGTGGAGGAGTTATGATCGATGACCCCATATACCTTCACAGGAAAACGGTATCTGGTTGCCGGCAGTGTAAATGAACCTCTGTGAACTGTGTGTGAATTGCTGACTCTATTTTTTTTCCTAGTGACATTGTTATAAAACAAAGGCAGTCTGATATCATAGCTTGTAACGATAACAGTTATCATTAAATATTATATTATAATTTATAATTTATTTTGGGTTTTTATTTAAGAAATAGTAATAAAAATTCTTTTTAAAAACATTCCTCTCAACGAGAGACTTATAAGTCATGGCAATATATTGTTTTCTTTGATCCATGGTCGTCTTCCAAAATTTATTAAAAACGCTTATTCTCTCTTCTAGTATTTTTTCTTGGCATTTGCTTATACAACTACAGGGTTCTCGTATGCTCTTTTTTGGCACTGTTTTATTTGATCTCGACTTGTATTCTTCACCAAATAAAGGTTTATTTTTTACTATATTTTTTACCCACTTTTATCATTTATGTTAGCTAGTTTTTAGTATTTCATCGTTTTTGTAAGTAATTTCTACTTTAATATTGGCTCTTACTTGCTCGTTTTCTTATTTAGAATCCATATTTTCGCTATCAATGTGTGGTTTATTTCTTACAGGCGGTTCATTCTCATCAATCGAAATACACTTTTCAAGCTCAAGTTCAAAGCGTCTAATATTTTTCTTGATTTATTTTTATTAACCTTTTCTTCATATGAGCTTAAAGTGCCACTTAAATATAATTTAGATCCACTGTTTTGAAATATTTCTTCGTCAGAAAAGGAACCGTCGGTTATCTTTTTGTCAAAATGTCTCTCTCACTTTAGTCTTTTCTGGTCTTATGCGTATGAAAATATTTACTTGTTGATGACAGGTCTTGACTTTTTGCTTTACTAGTACTTGGATGAATACCTGTATTATCATGTTCATTGCTTCTAGAACATCCGGTAGTATTTCATTAAGAATCTAATTGGTCAGATATAAGTGGAGACTTAACATACAAATTCTTATCTTCACAAAGTAGATTAGTTACATTTTCTTGTTTATTTAAAAAACAAACTGCTCTCAAGAATTTGGAACTGAATAAAAAATCAATAATACTTTACCTGCCAATAACTGATTTAAGTGTATTTTGTGCTATTTGCACCAATTTATTGCATCTACCCGAAATATTTTTCCGAAACATTTTTTTTTTTTTGAAAAGTAAAACAAACGTGTGTTCTTTTTCAACGACAGCAACCAACTAAACATAATCACTTTGGCGACACTGCCGACAACCAAATAATTGTTAATTGTCTAAGCATTCATCATTTTTCGAGGGCGGTTATCCGAAATATTCAAAACGCTATTTTTGGAGAATATGAACTACCACCCTTTGTGAACTAGATGGAAGGTTTAAAACAAATAAATAACATCACTAAAACGCAAAAAGGTATTTGAAAGTGTGTAAGGTTTTTAATATTCGTCAAGTGCTTTCGGCTGTTTAAGCCATCATCGGGACACTATAAAAAAAAAACAAAAAAAAACAAAAAAACTGAAGGTATATACTTACTCGTCAAAATTGTAAACATTTATACAGAACAGAACAGAACAGAACATCAAAGTAAAAAGGTAAAGGACAAACGACATTTATTTACCCAACATACAAACAAACAAACAAACAGAAATTTGAGTAATGTCACAAGCACGAGGACTGCACCATTTTGTAAATTAAAAGTTAAATATGTTTTTTAAAATATTTATGGATCTGACTGTGAGATATTATAATATGTGGGATCCCAACTTTTAATAAAAATCAAAATGATAAATTTATATACCTAATGTGTATAACGTAAATTGATCATGACAAACAAATTAAAAAAACAATGACAATATAAATAAACAACCCTGGCAACCGAGGTTGTTAGAAAGTTAAAATATATGTTGAACTCAACGCCTTCCTCACACTAAGGCTGCCACAAAAACTTAGGCTACGAAATAAGGTAAAAAAGAAGGTAAGTAGTGCGCTTAATTCACTTAAATTCTTTCTCTCTTTTTTGAGAGCAATTGTGAGTTTTGAAAATGGTTGAAAAGTTGCATATATAGTTTTGTTGATGCCTTTCTTATGTGTTTTGGAATGCGTTTAATGGGAGTGTATTTACTCGTCAAATTGTAATAAATGTTTTTAAGGTTTTTCTATTGAATCAAAATAAATGTAACATGTTGCGTGTTTATTAAGATTTATATTGTTATGCAGGTTTTTGATATCACAATTTATTTCAACTAAACTTTAACAACAATTATACAACTGATAACATTAACAAGTAATGTCTATCATAAAACTGCCAAACTGACGTCAGGATCACCTTTCTCTAGCTTGCTTGACCTTTCTCGAACCTTCTCGAACTGTCGTCCAAAATATTGTTGACGAGTAATGACAATTCTGGACTATTCTATTTTCTTTTACTTGTACTTTTACTTATGACGACCGCAGCACACTATAGGGCGATGAGTAGCATCTTGTAGTCCATCAATAAATTCCTGTAATCCGATTTGTTCTTGGAAATCTTTGGGCGCCTGTAGATAGGCCAGATCAATCAATTTTCTTATATCGGCTTCGAATTTCTGTAGACTCTCATTATGTTTCTGACTACGAACCTTTAACTGACTTTAAAATACCCGTTTCAAATGCTGCTGGCCATATTTTCTCTCCAAAGCTTGGACAAGGGATGAATAACTGGGTTCTTCTTGGGAAAGTAACTGTAAAATGGTTGCTGCCTAACCTCGCAGTGACACTACCAATGAGGCTGCCATCTCTTTCTCGGTCCAGCCATTGGCTCTAGCTGCAGCTTCAAATTGGAGTCGATACGTTTCCCATGTTGTCTGACCGTCAAAGGCGGGTGGCTTAATGGTCTTATTGGTATGACTTTGTTAAACTGGGTTTCAGATATGGCTTGGTTCGGTTATAGATAAGAACAAGGTAGTGTTTTCAGTTTCTCTATTTCTTATCGAAGCTTGGCTACGAATTCTTCTTTCCAACTTAACTAGTTCAGTTCTAATTTGCCTTTTGAACTCTATTCTAGCCTTATCCTGTTGTTTTAAATTCTCTCGTTGTTGTTCTAAATTAGTTTTTAAATAGTCTTGCTGCTGTTCTAAATTTGTTTTTAAATGCTCTTGTTGTTGCTCTAACAGATCTACTCAAATTTTAGGCTGACCAACCTATTGCTTGAAGGTTTCCCGGATTTTCAGCAAAGCAATA
>OV651815.1:23848260-24183189 GCA_927349885.1 Psylliodes chrysocephalus | reverse complement strand
ATCTAGATTTACATTGTCTAGAACTGGTGCCACACCATTCTTACCAATTAGGAAATGGTTTGGAGTCAAACATGCATGTTCATCAGGATCTGTAAGTACATAATATGAGTACATGAGAGGTCTTCTATTGACGCTAAACTCGATTTCACATAAAAGGGTCAAGTGGGTTTCTTCTTTGGGAACTGCTTCTTTCAAAATTATTCTTAATGTAGTCTTTACCGTTCGAATTAATCTTTCCCAGACTCCTGCAAAATTTGAAGCAAGAGGTGGTAAAAAGTGCCATTTCATATCTTTCATGGAAAATTCTCTAATTAAGTCGTCTTTGATATTTTTTAAGGCTGTCTGGAGTTCCTTGTCGGTACCTTTAAAGTTTGTGACGTTATCAGAGTACATGTTTTGCGGACATTCTCTTCTGCTGATCAACCTCTTTATTACTGTGTGCCAATTCTAGATGTATGACTCTTGTACCCATCTAGGTATATATTACTCCGTAACGTTTTTCCTGTCATCTGCCAATTGTTACAAGCATGGATCCAAAGTAATCAATTCCGCAGTTAGTAAAGGGTCTCACAAATCCAGTTATTCTTGGTAAAGGTAAGTCGCTCATTTCAGGTGTTGCCGGTTTCGATTTTTACAGAACATACATCTACTAAATCCTTTTTTACAGCATATCTCATATGGGTGATCCAATATTTTAATTAAAGTTCGTTGATTACCGTTTCTATCCCTACAAGGTTAAACTTTTGATCAAAATAATCTATTGAATTCTCTATAAAATAATGTTTTTTCCGTTAAAATAATAGGGTTTTTTTAAAATTCTTCGATTTTCATTTAAAGAGTCCCACTATACTCCTAAGACTCTTTCAGTAGGCGAGGTCTCATTGTCTAGAAGATTCATACATGGCAGTGCTTTGAATTTTTCAGGAATGTAACTTAGAACTTCTTTGGAAATTACCATTTTTGTTAATCTCTATAACTTCGTTAATTTTATTTATTGCCTCTTCTTCTGTGTCTACACTAAATGATAAAATCTAGGGACACTGTTTTTAGTATTCAACTTGCCAAACTCCTTTTTCCAATCAACTAAATCAATATCTATTTTAATAATATTAGTAAAATTAGCTTTTTTAAAATCATATACAAAAGTATCGATATTTAATTTCTTGGAGGAAAGTGTGTTGTGCATTACAAAATTGGACTCCAGATTGGTATGGTTTTTATCTTCAATAACAATTGGACCTGTACATATTAAAAAAAAAAATAAATATTATAAATAATATAAATACAGCAGAATAGATATGTTTGTGAATCAAAATCCTCACTTTTTATTGCCTCTGGTTTATTTCCTCTCATAACTATACATTTTATGTATCTAACATCTTTCAGTACCTATTAAAACAATTTTAATCGATTTAAATATTACTTTTTCTTACGACCACTTAGGAAAGTAACACATATCACACTATGGAAAGTGCCCTATATCACACGCGTATGAATAAGAATTTACTTTCCACCCGTGTGCGAATATGCTATTTTCCGCATCAGCTGTCACAAAATGTCAAACGCATCATTTCTATTTTGTTCTATGTAATGTCCATATTATTACTAAAATCGATATGATATTTAAATTGTTGTAAATTAGAACCTAGATATGTATCTTTAACAATTATTATTAAAATAATTTTGATAACTAAGTTATGTTTGCTTTTTATTCTGTTTAAACACATAACCGATTAGATCATTTAATTAACGCAAGGCCTATTAGCTCAGGTGGTAGAGTATCAAACTTTATTAACTTTGCCATTTGAGATCTGGCGAGCGACCGCGTTCAAATCCTTGCGGGGACAGAATTTTTTTTGTTTTTTTATTTTTTTTGTTTTTTCGTTTTTTTTTTGTTTAGAAAATATGAAAATTAAATAAATACGATTATTGTTGATTATTTTTTTAAATACATTTTAAATATTATAATAACCTGGTTTTACACTTTTTTATGAAATTATTTTGGGGTCGTAGAAAAAAATATTGTACATCACGTGTGTGAAAAGTGATTTTCCACACTCTTAATGTAATATACTATATTCATAGAATTGTATTATTATTTTTAACTAAGTACTCGAAAAGAACAGTAAAAATACCTGGTTAAATCTGAGCTCTCCCGTGCAAAGGAAAAACCCAGTAACTCAATTTTTAGCCAAATTTAGTTTTCTATTGCATGTTAATCGGCTAGCTATTTCCACTGGATAGGTATCAAAAAACTTGTGATATGTTCAAAAATAAGCACTTCTGGAATTTCCTAGTAAGTGTAAAATATGACAAGTTTACAACGGTAAAATATAGCAACACAACATTTCAAAGAAATAAACCAGCATATTTATTTTGCTAGTATAATTTGTACGAGTTTATTGTTTTTTTGATAGGGAAAAAGATAACAAAACTATTTACTGACTTATTCCGTTTGTTTATGCTAATATATATTTTCTATATTTCAGCGGAAAAACATATCTGGTTATCCTACTACTCGTATTTTATTAAAAACACATTAGATTCATTTAAAATGGAAAACTATAATAATAATATTTTGCTAGGTATTTCCAGTGCATTATAACATTTTTATGAATTTACGCCCAATGATACTATGTTTTTCCAGTGTAAATGAGTCTGTAAAGTTTTCGCGGGAAAATTGACAACTCACGTGCTAGGTTATTCCTCGGGAATAAACATACAAATCATCAAACAGTCAATCAGTTGAGTTTGAACTTTTCGACCGTAAAGTAGTTAATTTTTTTTGGGAACTTAAATCGGGTAATACGAAGATAAACAAGAATAAAAAGTGTGAAAATGTCAAAAAGGGGAAGGTATTTAGTTGAGTTGGTTATGGAATCTAAAATAGAGACTTTTAATGATAACCAAAGTGCTTATGGGGAAACCAATAATAGGTAAGTTACAAATTAATATATTTTTAATCTTACAATTAGTTTTATAAATATAATAATACCTATAAGTGTTTATGTGGTCATGCATTTCTTGCAGTTACGTTAATTATCTACATACATTTTGAGTAAAATTCTATAAAAAAATAGTACAGTGTTTCTATCTGAGTGCCTAGTAGTTAGTTTCCTTAGTCACACAAATGATAACTGAAAAGTAATACTGCTAGTAAAATACACTATTTATATTCGATTGCCTGCTAGTAAGCTGTTTTTAGAGCATTGGAATTTTATTTACCTTTAAAAACATTTTAGTATCGAAAAATATGGTGATGCGACAGATCGTAAAATGATCCCTGTAGAAATGGGACAGTCCAATGAAATTATTGATGAAAATGCGACCAATGAAACAAATAATAGTGAAAAACCAGTTTCACCAAAAGTTTTCACAGAGTTACAACCACTTCGTGAAGATAATTCTAAATTATTATAAAATATTAAAAAACCTATAAATAAAATGTTGTGTACTTTATAGAGTATCTAAAAGATAGCCCTGTTGATGAATCCGATGTGGATCCAGACTATGAACCATCAGATGAAGAGCAAAAGATTACCAAAAGTTGACATTTCTAGCCCGAAAAAGAAACATTTCAAGTAATCTATATATCATCATTAGGGGTTTCTTAGCACAATACAAATTTAACAAAGCTTCCTGAAACTGGTGGGTAGTATGTATCCTTTATTAAACTTACCTAAAAACTATACGCCTATTATATTATAAGTATTTTAAAGGCACTAACAAATTTAAATACTTGTCTCTATAGTCTAAACCAACAAAAGGTAATACACCGATATAATGTACCATTTTAATTTTTTTAGGTGCTGAAAGCGATTATAAATTAACTGAGGATGAAGATGAAAATAAAAATCAGAAATCGGTAGTTACACAGGTAAAAAAAATAATTAGAACTGAATCAGAAAAAAGGAAAAGGAATTTGCAAAAATATCAAAAGTAACTGCAACTGCAAGAAAAGATGCTTTGATTTTTTTTCTAATGATGAGCGAAAGGGCATTTGCGAGTCGTTTTGGCGATTAAGCTTTGGAGAAAGACGACAATATTTAAATGCCTACGCAAAAAAGAATATTTTTCAACAAAGGCGGACAGGCAGTAATAATAAAAGACAGTGGTCTCTTACCTACAGTATGATAAAAGTTAACGAAGGCACCGAAAAAAGGTTTGTAAAACTATGTTTTTACATACGCATGGACTTAAAACAGATGGTGTGATTACAGAACTTAAGCGTCACCAAAATAAATCTAAAGGATTACAATTTGTCAAGTACGGGAGAGGAAAGGAAACTCCGCCCAATAAGAAAGATGGCTTAATATTTAAAGATCACATTAAATCATTTAACCCACAAGTATCCCATTGCAATCTCACTTGGGTCCCGGGACATAACGGGGTACAGGGTAACGAGATTGCAGATAGTCTTGCAAGGAAAGGGGCTCAAACACCCTTTGTAGGACCTGAGCCGTTCTGCGGTATCACCAGTAACATAATATTAGGAGAGATTAAAAAAGAATTGGGTAGTAGAAGAACCGATAATTGGAACAATCTCTTGGGGCTTACACAGGCCAAGATGCTTCTGGGTGAATATAACCAGAAAAGATCGGAAGCCTGCATCTGCCTGAGCAAGAACAGGCTACGTATTGTAACAGGAATCCTTACCGGGCATTGCCGACTAAAAGGACACCTAAGTAAACTGAGAGTAGTAGAGGATAGTGAGTGCAGATTCTGTGAGGAGGAGGACGAAACTGAATGTGTAGCACTCCAGAATCCAAGGACACTATATCTAGCAGGATATCAAATAGAAGAGGGAGATTTACCTAACTTGAAGCCACTTCAAATTCTACACTTCCTTGAGAAAATAGGATTGGAAGGGTCGCTATAGGCATTGATACATTTCCTTAGTGCAGTAGTGACAGAAGGGGGCACAATAGATCTTTTAGGACGCAGTGTATTAACACCCCATTCTCAACATAACATAACATATCCCATTTCAAAGTTGTGCATGCTCCAAACAGGCGATATCTACCTTCAGTTATAAGTATAACAGATATGTGGAAAGATTTCTGTGAAACAATAGAAAATGTGTCCTACGAAAGGCACCGACACGAAGTTCATTTAGAAAATATTGGGTTTGATCAGCCCAATCAGGATGACTGTAACGTATGTGTTTTACAAAAGGAACATGCAAAAGTTTGTAATAATTCGAGAAGTGCAAATTGCAATGAAGCGTGTTCTTTTTGTATTAGTTTTAATGTACATCATGAACTCTATAAACAAGCAAGAGCGGCATATCAAGAAGACCGCGACAAAATTGCCAAGAAAAGTCACAGGATGTTTCCAGTCGATATGCAAAAAATTTTATTACTACCTAAAATGTTACTAAAATCGTCTGTTTTTGTAAGCAGGCTTGTGGTATTTATTAAACATTTGCTGCCCTACATAAGCCCCTTGAAAACATTTGTGTATTATGACACGAGGCCATAAGTGGTAGGAATGCAGAAGATGTAGCTCCACTTATTATGCTATTATTAAAAGAGCACCTGCTCATATTAATCACTATACCTGTTGGTGTGACAACTGCAGTGCTCAGAATAAAACTTGGAAACTATATGTTGCTTTGCGCATAGCTGTCAATGCGGATTGGGGCCCAGAAACTGTGACTCTCAAGTACTGTGCATGGTCAAATTGGGAAAGCAATGAAAAACAATTTAATGTTTATGACATTCATGACCTAAATAAAATTATCCTTAAAACATCAAGACATAATAAGATTCTTTTGCTGAATTTTAAGGACTTTTACGAATTTAAAGAAGGTAGTAGACAAAGACGATTAAAAGATAGCTCGAAAAATTTACCTATGTTAAATAACGTTAAAGTTGTTCAGTTCCAAAAAATTCAAAATCTATGTTTTATAAAACTAAACATACAGACAATGAATTTTTAAGCGTAGATTTTTTAAGATCCAAATATACTATGTCAATACCGGAGACTAAAAAAAATAACCGGTGCATAAACCCTGAAAAAAAAAACAGAAAATTCTATATAATTTGGTTCCATCAATGCCTTCCATTAAAAGATTATTCTGGGAGCAATTGTCAACGTCTGGGAAATCAACTGATCTTTTATCAAACCAGTATTAAACGCATACATTTTAATTTATTCTTGGTTTGCGTTTTCATGTATTTCATTAAATGATAAAAATACCTACTAAACCAATTTTTTTATATTTTTTTTAAAATATATTTTTCAGTATTTTGTTAGACTAGCTTAATGTCATTTATCTTCAATAAAATTACTTTAGTAAATTACAATTTGTTTTATTTATCAGATTAGTCGATCCTTTCTTATTGTGACAGCTTTCATGATTAAATAAAAACTAAATCAGCTTACTATATAACTCTTATCTAAGAAAAGAGTCCTGTCCTGTATTTTAAAAAATGTTCAATGTATTGAAAAAATAAAAGTGAATTTGAAAAAATTGACTTTTAAAACCTATACAGTGATTATTACTTTATTTGCCCATTTAGTTTCTTAATGTCATTGAAAAACCAATAAATCCGTTATACTGTAAAATTATATAAACTGAATTACTAGGTTTTTCCTTTTCACGGGAGAGCTCTTTTATGGTATTATTACTTCCGAATAAAAAAAAAAACAATATTTTACCATATGGTTTTCTTCTAAAACATTTTTCCGACGCGATTTCTCGAAGCTAAATTTTGATAACGGTAGGCTGCTATTAAGCTGCAAAATTCCGCAAAATCCAACACACATAAGCACATACATTAAATAAGTGATTCTTCAGTCATGGTGTCGGCTAGAGGGCGCGCAATCTGCCAAGCAATTCTCGACAGACCGGTCGGTTTCTTGATATAGTATTTAATAATGTACGAGTGCCACTACAGACGCCAGATATTAAGTGTTGCCAGGGCTTCTATTAAGCCCGGGCCTGCAATGTGAGAGTAAAGTATTGCTACTGCATAATAAGTGCTTCGCGCTTAACATTACATGATTTCGAGGGTAAGGAGGTGGGCTTATGTTCAGGATAGAGAGTAGTTTGATCGTATCGTGCCAAGTGCCTTCTTGAGCGTGAAATCTGTGTTATGTGCGCTATGTTTTTTATATAAAGCGTTTTTATGACTAGTATTTATCTTATATGTACTCACTGCTTCCACTATACAGGATGTAACAACAAAGTAGGTCATAAATTATACAAGATATATACAACTATATATACGAGTTATATACGAAAGATCTTACAGAAAAATTGTAATATTTGGAAATAACGATTAAAATTTCCATTTTTCCCAATCATTCAGAAACTTTTTTTGGACTTGATATAGAAATATACTTTCCTAATGTAATTTTAAAAGCCTTTTATATGTTCTAGATCCTTTATAACCAAAAAAGCAATCCTTATGCATATATATTATCCTGTTATAATTTGGTAACTATGTTGTATTACAACGTAAATGTTTGCAATTTGTTTTTTGTAAACAAAGTTGACTCACTTCGTCAATAACCTAACAACAACGGTTGTTAGACATCTGAATTATTTTTAACCGACTTCAAAAAGAAGGAGGTTCTTAATTCATCGGAATATTTTTTTTTTGTATGTTCACACAATAATTCTAAAACACAGTGTCCCATTTCAATGATTCTTTTTTTGTTAGAACTTCAGGAGTGGCCGCATATACATTTGGCCAAAACCTAGTAATTGGGTCTATGAGAAAATCCTCAAACTCTTCAGTTTTTATGTATGTTTATCGATAATTTTTTAGCACCTTGTCCGATTTCTATGATTCTGTTTTTTTCTTTCCATAAATTTGGTCAAGATGTAGTGATGGTATCGCACAATTTTAAAGTCGATTTTTAAGATTACTAATAATACTTGTATATATTCTATTTTACTTCCTGGTTTTGTCTCGGTATTACACTTTGTAGTCCCGCTTTAAGCCCAGCTAGAACTACCATTTTTAGAGATCAATTCATACCTAAAATAGAATATACGACACTTCTATTTCGCAATCGTATCGACGGTCCTGTAGCCACTTCTCGCTAGATCGTATCCCTTTACGTCGTCTGTCGGTAACAAACGTCATTTTTCGTTTTGGTATTAGCTCGATAAGACCTTTTTGGATATCGCAGAAAAAAATTTAAAAAAAAATGGAAAAACATAGAGGAAAACAAGAAAACTAAAGTCTTGTAAAAAAATAAAGCGAATTCTAAAAAGATTGAACTCGAGTTCTAGCAGTGATTCTAAATCCAATAGTAGCATCTCATCCAATTCAGACACACCGTCGGGAATGGAGCTTGGAAGCTCAAACCAAGGTACAATTAAGGGTCAATTGTTGTTTAGCCGAAAACAGTTACGTACAAATTGTTGCTATGACAACCGTTGTCATGGTAAGCGGTAAACAAAAATCAAATCCCGTGGTGAGGAAATGCGTGGTTGACAAGTTACAGATGATTTAATTTAGCTGTAATCAGATACGGAGAAACTGTTGCCATTGATACAGCCGTCATGGTAACCACTAAACAAAAACCCAAATCCCGTGGAAAGAAAATGCATAGTTGGCAAGTTAAAGGTCATTTAATTTTTACTTTAGTTTAGCTGAAATCGGTTATCGAGAAACCGTTTCTGTAGGAAACCTAAAACCTAAATCCGGTGGTGAGGAAATGCATAGTTGCCGTGACTTTTTTTCCACCTAAATTATAAGACCACACTACGCTCCTACCACCCACCTACTAATCAGTACAGAGGAGAGCGAGCAAACTGAGTACGCTCGGCCGACGTTTCAAAATTCGCGCGCGCGAATTTCGAAACGTCGGCCGAGCACGCATTTTTTCCACCTACATCGTAAGATCACGCTATGCTCGTTCCACTAACATACTACCATTTACTACTTGGCAACTACGCATTTCCTCATCACGAGATTTGGGTTTTTGTTTAGTCGTTAGCATTACAAGCGTTTCCATAGAAACAGTTTCTTCATAAATGATTTTGACTAAACTAAAGTGAACATTTAATGATCTATAACTTGGCAACTACGCATTTCCTTACTACGAGATTTGGATTATTTAGTAGTTGACATGACAAGCGTATCCATGGAAACAGTTTTTCCGTAACTGATTTCGGCTAAACTAAAGTGAACATTAAATGATCTATAACTTTGCAACTACGCATTTCCACACCACGAGATTTGGGTTTTTGTTAAGTCGGTAACATGACCAGCGTGCCCATGGTAACATTTTTGCATGACTTATTTCAGTTAAATGAAATTAAACAAAAACCGTAATCATCTACAACTTGAAAACTATGCATTTACTCACCATGAGATTAGGGTTTTTATTTACTCATAGCCATTACAATTGTTATTATGACAGTTTTTGCATAACAGATTTCGGCTAAACGAAAGTTGAGCCACAATTAATTTTCCAGCTGAAGACCCAGTTAGTTTCTCAGCTCAAGAGCTTACTCATATTCTTGGAAGTGGAGGTACACCAACAGAGGTTTTCAGTCCTGAAATTCATACTGAGATCGCCAATAGACGGTTACACCACCTTCAGTCTGGACTAGAACGTGAGGAGAAACGAATTATGTTGGAGCTTGGAAATTCAAAAATCTATTACTGAAGCTAGCCTGAAGCAAGATAAAATATTGCACAAAATTTAAGATGTTGGGTAGAGGCATATCAGCACTGGCAGTAGGTACCATTGAATATCTTCTAGTCTGAACCAAACGAGAAATCAAATGCTTGGCTTTCAGCATTGGCAGATTTAGCACGTTTGTTAACTGATGCTTTTTATACGGTGTTCTTACACCGCGGATTTTAGTCAAAAGTCTCTAGATGGATGGCTTTTTGGTAGTCAATTATTTAAAAATCTAAAAACCTCTTATAATAAAGAAATATGTAAACAAATTAGGATTAAGAAGAGAATAGAAAACTCAGAGCTTCAAGCCAATATCGCGCAATCTTTGAGGTAAGCGCCGCTCCTCGGTGAATGTGAAGAAAAAGGGGGAGGAATTTTTCAGGAAGAGGAGAAATATATTGCCACCCGAGAAACTCAGGAAGAGGAACTTTAGAAACCATCGGCATCGAAGACCTTAGAGTTAAATGCAAGCCCATGTGCTGATCGTTAATTTTTTTTTGGCAAGAAATTACCAGTTATTATATAATTTTAAATTGAATTCAAGAAGTCCAAATTATTTTAAGAACACTCCATTACAATATTTTCCACGAAATTCTGTATTGACAGCCGAAAAACGTAAGCTAGTTGATACTGAATTAGGGAAAATGTTAAACTCAGGTGCGATAAGTTATTGTAATCCTGTAGTGGGCCAACTTCTTTCCTCATACTTTTTAGCCAAAAAATGTAGTGGGGGTTATAAATTCATTTTGAATTTGACATGTTTAAATGAATATATGGTCGGCTTACTGTAAAAACAAGATAAGTACATATTTATCATTTTTGCGTTGTGTATTTTCGTACCAAAGATGGATATAAAAATATACTGCCAAAATCAGAAAAGTGTTGGACAATAGAAAACTACTGAAAAATGTAGGCTTGTTTTGGCAATAATTCATTTTGCTTAAAACTGTACAACTAAAACTAGTTAATTTTAACGAAAAGTAAGAATTTAATATGCAAAAAGGAAATTATTTATTCTGTTAAAACAGGTTAAGTACCATTTAACTTATTTTGGCTGTTAAAGTTTGGAATGCCCATTGTGTATAAAACAAATCTGTGTTAATTATCTAATTTTTACATTTTTGCAAAAAAAATTGTTTTTATAGTTATATATTTGCTAAATATTATTTTTTTATTTCTGGTAATAATTATGTTTATAGTACCACAATCTATGTTATTTTACCACTTAATACATGTTTTCTTTGATGAAGTTGTTTTAATGTAGGTTAAAACGTACTAATCACCTTTAATTAAATAATAGTGTCCTTTTAAAACATTTAAAGTTCCCACAAAGAAGAAGTTTCAAACTATTTACCTACCCTAAAGCAGAAAAAGTGGTTTATTGCAATCATTGCTTGGCAATATATTTTGCCAATACTAAATCTAAACCAGATAAAATAATACAATAAGATAAAATAAATAAATATCTGAAAAGACTCTGATCTACATTTTGGAACATATTTTTTTCAGCAACGGTTTCCAAAGAAGAAAGCTTAACTGCCTGGTACGGTAATAGTCACAAACCTAATAAAATTTTAGATGTGGTTTGTGTCAAGCACTAGACAAGAATATTACTGAATCTTCCATAAAATTCGTGACTATTATATATGGGTTAAAAGTGCTACAAAGAAGTATTTATAAAAGATTTAAATGGTTCAGAATCTTTGTGATCATTTATAAACACGCAAAGCGGAGGATGATAAATAAATCTCAGGAATTCTTGAATAATTTAAAAGAGCAGACATAGCCTATGAAACGACAGACAATTTAAAAAATGAATAAAGAAAAACTGCCTAGAAGACCTAACAGAGCTAAGTAGTTAAAACAAAGTGATCTTAGCCTAAACACCAGACAACGAAGTACATCAGGGCAATGAAAATGCCGACGAACTAACTCAAAAAGTCTTAGATAAGGCCATGAGAGGCCTTGAACCCTTTTGTGAAGTTTCTAAGTCATTGTGCAAGGCATCCTTCAAACAGTGGATGCAAAAAGAGTATCAGGAATAACGCAACAATTATCTGGGATTGAGACAGGCCAAAAAGTTGATTAAAGAATCATCAGTCAAGTTCGCTAAATACCTACAAGCAACAGCGTATATAGTATATGAACTAGGGTGGGGCAGACCCATTAAAAAAAACATAGTAGCTTTTCTTTTAATTAGTTATTAATAACCACATTTTATAAATTTTTAGTACAGTAATAGTGGTTAGTTTTTATTATTTTTTATTTTCCCTACATTGGGTATATGATTTTTATGTTTTATTGTAAAATTCTAGGATCTAGGAAAGGAAGTAGCTCCTCCTTGCCACTCGCTAATCTAGCCTACTAGATAACAAACGATAAATCGTTAGGGTAACAGTAGGACTTATCATCGGACACTGTCGCTTAAGAAGGCATAATATTGTTATAAATCCAGCAGAAGAAGCAACATTGTGCATGTTCTGTGAAGAAGAATAAACATCAATCAACGACCTCCGGCCTTCTGAAGGCCTGGCTGGATTGGGGTATCTAACATTAAGCGAAGGAAAGTCAGAAGCCTGTAATTACATGCAGGGGACACTGTTAATAAAAAAGGCAAAGCTAGACAACTCTAAATAACGGAGACCCACGATAGATTTGAAAAAGTGTCGGTGGACAAGCACAAATAAAGTCCAACATCAAGGCAATCTAGACTATGAAATTTTTTAAATGACCACTGTATAAATTAACCAAGTATCTGTTATTGGAGAATCGGTAAAAAATAACAAACTTAGTATTACTGGAAAAAACTGCTAGTATGAATATCCATCAAGAAAGAGATTGTGAGTCTAGCATAACAGACAACTAGATAAAATATTTCTAAAAGTCGAGATAGAAAACTATCCCGTTATAATTTAATTTTAAATTTAAAATTTTGTAAAGCGAGCCATTTTCTACTAATCGATCATGCACTAATCCTTTAAGGCCCTCTCTGCCTTGTTTTGGCTTTTAAGGTCCCACTTGTCCTATTGCCAAAGAATTTTAAATAAATAAGTCAACCTCCGGCATATGGCTAATCGTAGTGTGAATCAATAATAGAGAACTCCCAATGAGTATACGTGCGTATAAAAAATGCCAAAAACTGGCTAATAACCAAACGTATAAAACTTAGTAAAAATAATATTATTTACTACCAAACGTTATAAAAAAACGTATCATTTTATCAAATTTTCAACATTTTGTTGAAAATGACTAGAAACATACGTTAAAAAATAGTATTTTATAAATATACATACGTATAACTTATCAACTAAAATTTCAACGTATTCATTGGGCTATGACATTAAATGGTGGAGGCGCTTTTAAAATGTTGACGGTCTCACCAAAATTTAAAATCAAACTATGGATATAAATGGTGGCATGTGGCGGAGTTCAGTTGTTGAATCCGATATAGTGGAAGCTAGACGTTCGAATTGTTTTACAATATGTCTCACTAAGTAGGAACCATATGGAAAACTTTTTTATTATTAATTTTAGGAAAAAAATCTTCATAAAAAGTTCTGCAATGTATAAAACCTGAAACACAACCACCAAAAAATATAAATTTTGATGAACAGAAAAGTACCTTAATTTTTGACAAACCTCTTAAACTACTAATAAAATTTATTATCTGATGGTTGTATTTTAGATTTTAGACCATGCTCTACTTTTTATTAACAAAACTTTTTTCCTAATATTAATAATAAAAAAGTTACTCATGCGCAAATTATCAAAATTTGTTGTTATGTTTCTTACCCTGAGTTCCAATTACAAATCCGCAAATGTCATTTTGTTTTTGCGTTTGATAGTATTAGTAGGGGAGTCAGCGACACTTTTAGGTTTGTTATTTGCGAAAGGTAAGATTACAAATATTTCGTTCATTCTTACCTTGTAAAACATGGAAATAGTTTGTTGTAGTCCCTGGAGCAATAGAACCCTCGACGACGATGACCTAAAAAATGTGTATAAAATACTGCCACTAAAGCGCAAAGTTTAAACGTTCAGATATTATTTACATTAAAAGTTAATGGAAATAAGTTTGCTGCCACTTTCTAGAAAGTCGGCTTACAGTACCATTTTGCTTGCTGTCAGGACATTTCACCACCAGATCGATAGCAGCAAACAATTTTCCATATTAATATATAATATTCTATCCCAAAAAAGTTAGCATTGAGAAAATACAACATATTAAAACAATTTTATTTTCAGAAAATTTTTTCTATTAGCATTTTCTACATCGGCTTTTTGAAGACTTCGTCATCTCTGTAGAAAAGTATTTACAACTTCAACAGGTTAAGAATTAACGATATACTTAGCCTTATGCAAATGCGTTTATCAAAAAAGTTTCATTGAGTACCCTACTCACCCTACTATATAGAATCAGTGACAGTTGTTTAAAGTAACGACGAAACAGGTTAATCGTCGTAGCCAACTCAACAGCTGTAAGACAAGTAAGAGAGATATCAAAAATGTGTTTGGAAAATTACTAGATTCAAAAGTCCCGTGAAATAACGGGAAATGTGGATTGAGATCGGTTAAATCGGTTAAAATATATAAATAACGACAATCACCAAGTAAATACCAGTGACATTTCTGATAGAACTAACAACGACAGCCGACGTAAAAGTATCTAAATCAGACCAAATCAGGTGGGTTACTCTCTAACTTTCAGCCGAAAACGTATAGCAACGAAAGCGCCAAGCGGACTTCTCAACAAAGTTCGATTACAAAAACGACAAGCATTCGATTATGGTATTCTCGAATGCTAGACGCTTTTGCTATTCGCAAGTGATTTTTAACCGACTTCAAAAAAGGAGGAGGTTATCAATTCGCCGCGATATTTATTTTTTTTTTATGTATGTTCAGCGATTATTCTTTAACACGGTGTCCGATTTTAATATTTTTTTTTTGTTAAAAAGGGGCTACTTTAGGGGTGGTCCCATATAAATTTGGTTAAAATATAATAATTGTATCCATGAGAAAATCCTCAAACTCTTCATTTTTTATGTATGTTTAGCGATAATGCTTTACCACCTTGTCCCATTTATACGATTCTTTTTTTGTTAGTAAGGGGGTATCTCAGGGGTGGTCTTATATAAATTTGGTTAAGATGTGGTGATGGCATCTGCACGTTTTTGAAGTCGGTTTTTTTTTTTAATTTTTAATTTGTAATACTTGTCTTTTTTGTTGTAAGCTGTCATAATTATAAGTCGTCACATACTTTGATTACTATACGGGGCAAGAGAGAGGTCCGACACGCCCAACATAGGGCGCGGCCATTTTGAACCCTATGACACAGTTTATAGCTAAAGAATCAGATCGCTCACTCTGCGTCGGCACTTTTTATCTCAATTTTCCAGTTTATACACTGCGCAAATCAGATAATACAATATATGACAACCGCCTATAATAAAACAGCAGTCTTCTGCGTATCCTGAATTTTTATCCCTGGAGTAGATGTTATTTTGGAACTTTCAACTGGTACGGGTGAGCTAACTGATTCTTTAGCAATAAACTGTGACTCCAAAAAGAATATGCACTGACACTGACAGCAGCAAGCAAAATATCAGGTGCGTTTTAATCATCCGCTTCTGCTTCCGGAATTGTCGGTTCAGTCGTTCTAACCTGTCAGCTTAAAACAAGAAAACCGACAATTCCGAAGCAGAAGCGGATGATTAAAATGCACCTATTAAAAATATTGCGCCAAGATGAAGGCAACACGTAATAAGGGTTCAAAATGGCGGAGTTTTCTATCTTCTTTTAAAAGGCACTCAGAAAGCTGCGCAGTGCGACCATCAAAGTATGTGTAAGTCGTAAATGTTGATTGGTCTGAATAACTAAGGTTAGTATTTGAATGTCATTTTGACAATATAATTAATAATTCATCATTCAAAATGAACGCTGTGAAAAAGCAACTCTCTAGGGCCCAAAAGCAAGCCCTACTGGAGTATATTGAGGTCAATCCCAATATTATAAAAAATCAAAAACATAATAATCAGCAAACAGCTGCTGAATCCAAAAAAATGTGTGAGGACTTGACAGATAAATTAAATGCTAACCCCGGAGTAATCAAAGACTGGAAATATTGGAAAAAGGTATGTATTATTGTCTGTAATAATAATTAATTAATGGCAATATAAAAATAAATATATTGTATAAATAAATTATTATTAACACCTAACACTTGCAGCTAGAGAAAGTACAAGCTCATTTTAATTAGTTTTAATGATAACAAGATTAAAAAATATTATGACCGAACTTTTACCTTCATTAATATTATGTATATATTATTATTTATAATCACGATATAACGACTTTAACGTAGTCTCTGCTTTTAGTCTTGGAATAATATCAAATCCAGAACCATAGCAAAAAATCTAGAAACAATAAATCTTATACGGGTGGTGGACCAGGAGAGATGGAGGAAATGACAAATCTAAAAGTTTCTGCCAATATTCAACTCAGCAGCACTGCCATAAAACGGAGTGCTGCTAATAACTAAAATATGAGAAATTTCAAAGTTAATATTTTGTCATCTAAATTTTTAAAATCTGAGAGCTCAATTTTCTATTTACAGTCAATGCAGTGTTTATTTGTGCATTCGGCACTATGGATTCAATAAGAACCGCTAAGTTAGTCACATCATCCTTTCGCAAAGTTCGAAAGCTTTCTCTGGGTTATAGTAGCGTCGGATCTCGCAATTTTCAGTATCTTCGATGTTTTGAATAACATTTTGATATATATTAATATTTAAGTCCATATTTTAAGTGTTTGGCTTATCTACGTCCATAAATCTTAGTCAAAAATTGAAGTGCGAACAGCAAAACGCTGCTCATCTGTAACTCTTTTGAAAGCGCTTTACGTTTTTCAAATGCGCACGGCACAGCAAGTACAGAATACCAAAACGCTTTTGAGAGTTGTTTGTCGCGTTTCTAGAGGGACGCGCTAAGCGCTTTCAAAAACGTTGGTTAGAGAATGCCCGTTCGATGTGGTTTTCGATGTTATCAGATCACGTGCGATACGGGGTATTGGGGACTATTCTGTAACGTTTTAGTTAATTTTAACTGCCAGGTTAAAAGGTTATTTATAACTATGACATTTAAATTTTAACCAAAATATGTATTTGATATTAATTTAATTTTGTGTTATAAACAATCCTAGTTAAAATAGACATGGCAACGATGTGATATAACTAAAAAGTGAATTGAAAGTAAGCATAAAGCAGCATTAAGAATAAGAAAAAGAATACATTTGACAGTTAATCATTACTAGATTTTTAATGACGCAAGTTATAATTTCAACCAAATAATACGAAATACAAAATTAAAAATAACATCCAGTTATTTTTATAACACAGGGTTCATTTTAATCAAATGTTTACAGAATAGACCCCATTGTTAAATACCTTATTCTCGATTGAAATTAATTTACGCATGTCTGTCAATTGTAGGATATTTGTTTATTCCTCCGAGCAATTACTAATAGAGGGAGCGTGAAAACGAGTTTGTAGGCGATTGTTGTGTTAGCAACATCTGTAGAGGAAGTGAGGAAGCGGGCACAAGGGGGAAGGTAAACATCCTTCTTGTTCAGTGGCGTATCATTTATCTATAAAAACACACATTGTCCAACCGTTTTAATTGTAAAAAAAAAACTAAAAAATTTGCTAATTTTACTATATTTAAAAAGAATACCGTCTTATATGTGTCTAATGCAGGAAATGAAACAAAATCACTGTAACGGTCTAATTTTTTCAATTGAAGAATAAAACCTTAAAATCAATTTTATTATAAATAAATACAGTAGCGACTAATTTCGGCCTTACAGAAACATCTTCAGGCCTGTATACAATAATCTTTAATTATTATAATAGGTTGGTTACTTACGAATAACATTAAATAGTATAAACCACAAAAATGGATCCATATTGTAGCGTTACAGCATTATAGAATTAAAGCTGTGAAAATAAAAGAGCAGTGCAAACGTAACTAAAAATAAGAAAACTGAGTACGGAATCTACAAGAGATGAGAATGAGCAATTACGAATGCATTTAAATTGCTCGGGATAACAAATAAAGCTGATAATGTAGTGGTATAGTCCCCGTCAAAGAAGGTCTAGATATGTTAAAGAGGACGGCGTTTTCTCTGTAAATCTGGAGAATGTAAGGATGAAGGGAAGACGAATCTTGCTAGCTCAGGTGAAGATGAAAGCTCCAGTAAATATCGTCACTTTCGTCTAATTTTTTATTCTCTCTCACCGGCACCGTTTCGGCTTTATCTTCGAAATTCATTTTTAAAAGGAAATAAAAGTAATCATTCATACAAGCATATAATAAAACAATATGAATTTATTATATTTAATAAGCTAATAAACGTTTGTTTCAATGAAAAAAAAAACATATATGGGAATATAAGAAATATATAAATAGATAAGATTAATATCAAAATTAATTTGAAAATACAACAGATAATGAAATGAAATAAATTAATACAAGTACAAATGGAAAGTTAATAACATACCTTCTAAAAGTAACACATTTTAAGTAGATATATGTTTAAAGAGTTTATTTCTGAACATAACTAATCTAACGTTTTTTCCTCTTTTTTATATTATGAGGGTTTTTGTAGTTGAAATGAAAATTATAATTTATTTTGGTCATAATAAAAATTTAAACATAGGTTATCAAAGAGTAAAATACATAATAAAACTTCATAATCTTAAATCGTTATCAAAAATTATTAATGGTAAAACTTCAAACAATAATTAGATTCTTAAACAAATTTCTAGTTTTTGTTTTGCAAAAGACTTTTTTGCCTTCATCGGTTGCCTCTGCCACTTTTCTTTTAGTAGTTTCGATGAGAATTTTCCTATGGAAACTAGTAGAACCATCAATTGATTGGTAAAATTTTGATATTTTGAGTCTGGTAAGTCTTGTTAAATTTTCTTCTTAGGAAGCTGTAACCTAATGGAGAACAAAAATTTAATGTTAGATCAAAACCTCTTAATTGAGAATTATATTTGCAAAGGCCGTTTTAATAATATATTCAAAAGTTCTTGGAATCGTTGTTAACAGAAACCTGCAAAAAATATATCATTTTATTCCTAAAATATAAGATATCACACAATGCACATTCATATAATATCATTGTGCTAGAAAAATACTAGGTAGGTACTGAGACAATTTAAAAAAAGTATTTCGAGAAACTCAACTTTTAATGTCATCATTGTACTTAACTTTTTTATTGCCAAATTATTAATAATGTCGTTTTGTGTAGTTCGTTGTGATTTGTATAATATATATTATAAAAACCTATCGTCAAAGTTAATGTGCCAAGTTTTTTTAATAATTATGTCCTTGTTATAGTAAAAACCCATTTTTAAAGTTTTCTGGATTTATGCTTTAAATTATTGTACAATTGAACTGACTAATTTTGTGTTTAAGTAAAGATATATCTCTTTTTTTAGAGAAAACAGTAAGACATCTTAACATATCCTATTTCACCAACAAAAATGTAGAATAATTAATCACACATCAAACGAAAAAAGTCATTTTAGGATGTCCTAATAGGTTTTAACCTAAAAACTAAATAAAATGTATATTGCAACTGTGTTTAAATAAATGAATGTTTTTATACCTGACTATAGTACCAGACAAACATTTTTTTAGATCATAATGATCTGCATAACTCAAAATAGTCAAAATCCACATTATTTAAGTTGTTCTAGTATTGTTTTAGCATAACTATGTAAACTCCAATAATAAATATTCACATTTTTTTGGGACGTTTTTTAAGGAAATTAAAAAAAAACATGAATAATGTGATATTCTTGTTTAGTATTGTACTATATAATATAGTTCATTAGGTAGTGTTTTAGAAGCAAATTATGTTCTATTTATAGAATAAAAAATCACTCATAATATCTAAATATTTATACCTATTTATATTTTGTACAGGAAGACTATTTTATGTTTTTGGCTCTGAATAGTTTTCTTAAGAATTTTAAAACCTTCCTTAGCTCTTTTGGGATATTCCATGCATATCTTAGAAGTTCATTTTGTTTAAACTTAAAACAAATTAAGTACAAAAAATGAAAATTTAAACAATACACAAAATTAGTCTTTTAGATTATTTGAAAAAAAATGTCAACTTTTTCCTTAAACATTCTTTTTGAAATAAACTTACTTGCTGTTTTAGTATTTTAGTAGCAGATGAATATAGTGTAGAAGTAGTGACAGGATTGATTATTATACTTCTTTCGTCGAAATTGCATTTTTCTTTAATATTTTCCTCCCCTGAGGTCTATAATTAAAATGTTCATTAGCATAAAAAGTTATTCAGGTGGTCACTTGTTGAATTTCTATATTTTGGAACCATGTATTTCTTTCTCATATCAAGAAAAGGAAACCTAAAAAAATAACAATAAACTTTACAAATGTGTGATATTAAAATAGTAAGTAATTAACCTTTACTATAATCATTATGAGACAGACGGATGAAGACGAACTTAGCTGGAGTTTACTTGCTCTTAATTTTAATTTTTCGATAAGCAAATAAGAAAGTTTAATTGCAAATTAAAGGTGATTGCCTAATGCACCGCCTCTGATAATTAGGTTGTGTCTGTACTTACTTATGATATTATCTTGAAGAAGCATTTTCAACAGGCCTTTTAAACATATTTTACCATATTATTAGAGATAATAAATCTTAAATATATATTTACAACCCTTACAACGTTATAAATAATAATATTTTCCGTAAAATACAAATAAGAAATTGGCATGTGTCAGAAAGTGTCAGAACTGGCGCTCACAGAACACTTCTGGCGCTGTCAAACTTGGCAACGCTGATTAAATAAGCCAATTACAGAAGAGGTATTTTCCCTCTCGGGGGGAGTAGATGTTGCTAACAAAATTTAGCGCGGGGAAGGGGGGAAGACTCCCTCTAGTAGTAATTGCTCGGAGGTTTATTCACCGTGAGTCCGAGTAGAAATTCAGGTTGCTCTGAGTTCATTTTCGTATTTTTAGAGATTCGGAGTGTGATCTGTCGCGTTCGATATGACTCTGAGTGACTCTGAGTATGGACTCCGAGTGCACTCTCTTAACACTGTGTTAGAAGATCGAGATCTGTCGGGAAGTTAAATAATGAAATGTCAATTATGTCAATGAACAGCACATACTATTGTTCTGTCGGTTTGTGCTAGATAATATTTGTATTTTAAAATTATTTATTTCATATAGATTTTTTTTTTTCGATTTATGGCCTAGGTGTATATACCTAATATGCCAGTCTCAAGTTTGTGCTTTAAATTCTCATTCATGTGTGTTTTGTGTAGGCTTTGTTACTGTTTCCCAGCGCCACTTCAGGAACAGCACTGTTAATTAGAACCCAACAGTAAATGATCGAGTGGGGAATTCTACCAAGGCATCAGAATTAATTTTAAATAATTAAATTAAATAAAAAATCCCGGCCAACGGCGGGATTCGAACCTGGGACCCTTGGATCCACAGGCATAGACTCTACCACTGAGCCACCAACCCCCTCATATAGATTAATATAAATAAATTCTATAAGTTTATTTTTTGTTATTCTGTTGTAGTGCATAACAATTAACTGACCATTGACTGACATACTGGCTTGAGGTTGATTTTAACTCTGAGTGACAGAGCGCGTTGGAGATACTGCATTCCCTCTCTGACTTGACAGGTCTCTGCTCATGCCCTGTCCACTCCATAGGGCGTCAACTCGAACTTGACCTTAGGTTTTTGAGTTTCATTTACTGTTAATTTAAGTTTAGTTTTCGTGTTTTCGTCATAAATATAATATGTATCATGTGTTTATGAAAATCTTCACCCCTCACCTTTTCGGGTACTAAACAAATATCTAAAAATATTTGTTAACTAGACTCAGGGCCCCAATTCTCTAGCTATATTAATTGTTTACCTCGTTGGATATCTCACATGAAATTTGCTTAAGGGTCGATCTTTTTACCTCTGAGTAAAGTTACTTGTAGGTTTACATAACAGAATCATGAACAAAACTTTATAGTTTAATCAGCAAGGAGTTACTTTCAACTTTACTCGGAGGTGAATAGATTGGCCCTTAATCGTATTCTTGGCAAATCGACTAGTGCCCACTTTAGTGAAGGTGAAAGAATGTGTGACAAGTTCACATGGGTCTTATCACGTGTATGTTGGATATTGATGTGATTACTTATTAGTTAACAAATGCAATTCAAAGCAAAACAACAAAATTTTGTTTTATAATTGTTGGAAAGTTGAATTTTAAACAAAAACCTTAACAAAAGTTTAAATAAAATAGTTCAAGACATAAAAAAGGTCAATAAATGAATAGCAAGGGTTGGAAGAAGATCTTCAGAATTTTTGAGGATTTTTAAGTCAAAGTGAATATTTAAAATTAATTTCTAAAAAATAGCTTAAAAGTAACTTACAATGAAGGCCATTTACATCATAAAAATTTGGCATTGGTCTGAATGAACGTGAATTCAATTTCCCCGAGTACCCAGCATTTATGTGTTGTATGAATGGTGTGTGAAGCGGTTATTCGCTTCACACATATATCCCTTTAAAATTCGTGTGAAGTTGAGAATAGGAGACCTGCTGGGCATATTTTATTATGTGATTTTAAGAAAATTTCAGGTACCTAACGCTTCTTATTTATAAATTTAAATTAAAATTTTACTTTTCTTATTCTTATATTATTAAGTGAATAGTGTAGTACTTTTGTATACGTCGATAATAAAATTGTCAACAGAATGAAGTTTGATTTTACATAAAATTTTGCAAAATCTCAAGTGAATTTTTATATATCCATTTATCGTAAGAAACAAAATTTTACGTCTAACGCTTGGAAAATAATGAAAACTTTATTTTTGATTTTGATATTAACACTGTATAGATTACAATTTTCTAGGGGCTTTTTCGCAAATTTTATTTTTAATATAAACACTATCACACACTATAAGAAAGAAACAAATTAAACACTCACAAGTTAAAAAAAAATCGAAATAAAATTAATATAAATTAAAATATAAGCAGCGAATACGAATGCCAATGTTGTTTAATGATGAACAGATTTTAAAACAAAATTGAAAAAGTGAACTGAAATTTAAACAAAAAAAAAAAAACAATATAATAAACTGATTTTATAAAAATCCTTCAATAAATATAGAGTATGATTACATATATTGCCAGACACAAATGGTGCTACTGAAAAAAATATTTTCATTTCAGGACTAAAAATCTGACGACGTAGCGAAATTTCTCTACTCCTGGCAACACTGGACAAAATCTAACTTGTACAGACCTTTTACAAATTTCGTCCAGAGGGCGTCTCATTTAGCTTGAAACGTGAATAGAAATTCCGCTATAAGATATTAAGATAAAATCTGTGTACAAAATAATAAGTTGGGGCATGATGTATTAAAGTTTAAGAAGTAGCTTTAGTTTATAGTCACCCAGATTAATCATGATCAAGTTGATTAAATAGAAAGTTTTTCGCTTTAATAGTTCTTTACAAGACATTCTTAATTTGACATTAGACCTTACATTATAATTATTGTTTGTCAAAACGTTTACGTTTACTGTATTAAGTAACAATTTGACTGTATATAATCATTAAAATTAATTTTAAAAAACCGACTTTAAAATCGTTCAGATGCCATCACTATATTTTAACCAAATTTATATGGGACCACTTCACAAGTACCCCCTTTCTAACAAAAAAAGGATCTTTGAAATCGGATACCGTGTTATCGCTGAACATACATAAAAAAATATTTCGGCAAATTGAATTGAAGTCGGTTAAAAAAGGAAAAAACTCATATTATAATTTAAAATTCAAAATTATAGCCAATAGGCAAAATAAAATTTTTGATCTGGACCAGGGGTCTCCAAACTATGGCCCGTGAGCCAAATGCGGTCCGCTAGTGTCATCAAACCGGCCCGCGACAGCTAATAGCTGAGATGAGTTGGATAAAAAAAAATAGAATAATAATGACCCTGATTTATTTACGTGCTTGGTATTCGCTCCGTGCGCGACCGCAGCGCCAATTCGTTTTGGTATTAATGGACTATTTCAGTGTATACTGACAAATACAATTTTTAATAGAATTCGTAATTAAAAAGTATATATGTTAGTTTTAATAAAAGTATATGGATTTGTAAAACAAGTAAAACATTAATTTATTATTATATATTTTTAACGCTTAAATTAAAGAAAATTACGTATAATCAATGAAAATCAATAATAAAATATAGGCAGGCAACAGTATTTACTGGAAAATGTATGAGAAGTTGCCTAAGTCTAATAAGTTGTCATTGAAGAATTAGCCTGTTGTAAAAATAAAAAAATACCATTTAATAGCATGAAGTTAAAATGTATAAAAAAAGGATCGCTATTTATATTTTCATTTATGTTTGAAAGAAAACATAGAATGAATGATTAAAACTGGTTTCTCATCAGTAAGTCACAAAATTACATTCCATTTATCAAAGGCAGAAATCTTGAAATCTAGTCCTTGCTGAATGAACATTTAAGAATAAAAGGACATTAAAGAACATCGTAAAATGATAATGTATTGTTTATTTAAAACCTTTCAAGTTTCTGATGTCTACTATTTACAGCAATACTGTTATTATTACAAAAATAAAGGTAATTTTTCTTCTTATTGTACATCTATTCATTTATTTCTTTGATATAATTTCCACTTTGCTACTGACATTTTTTATATAAGTTTCACTGTTTTTTTTGCTAGTATTTGTACAATTGTCAACACAGCAACTCCGGTTGCTTATTGTATTGTCTGTACCTACTTTTTAAAAAAAAAGTAAAATGTATACGTGTATTTGATATGCCAAAATTATAAAATATCGCCCTAAAATGCACGAATTATCCGCAGCTAGCGCTAGTATCGCTTTTGCTTCCCTTTCCATGACTTCGCAAGGAGCGAATAGCTTAATGACAAGTATAGTATGCAGAAAATTTAACTTAAGCATAATAATTAACAAATAATTTAACTAAATCCCACTAATATTATAAACTAGTGAAAATCCTGCTGTTTCACCCTCGGTAGTTTTGTTGGGGTAAGAAGTATCATATATGTATGTATATCGATGTTTGGAATGCATATATTCCAATTAACACATATGATTTTTATCCTTATAATCCCTCAGGAACGGAAAAGCTGAATTAATGCAAATGAAACCAATTTTGACTTGTACCAATTATTAAAAGATATTTAAAATGTTCATCGGTTGACTTACATCTGTAAACATACTTTGTGTACTTCATTTTGGAGAACGTTTTTTCACACAAGTAGTGCCAAAAAACAGAAAACATCCCAGGAACAAATTTATGAAAATTATTAAATTGTACTGTTACGGTTTTAAAAACAATACCGCTTATTTTAATTTTTATACCTACAAATAAATCTTTAGAATAATAATTTAAATATAAATTTAATAAACTATGAATATACTTTTTTGTATCATAATTCCTTATATTTAAAATCAAATACATTTTGTAAATTAAAAATTATTTATAATATAAAACCATAATTACATCTCTGAAATCTTTGGATTTATTTTTTTTTTTACCAACAGCCATTTATTTCGACCGTTTTGTTTGAATTTAATTATCATAAAACTATTAGTTTGTTCTTTTCTTCTTTTCTAAAAATTATTCAGATCAACCACCTTAGAATTTATAAAAATCCCTGAAACTTACTTGATATTTGCCTTTTATCTATTTAAAAGTTTTTGCCTTTTTTTTCTATTTTTTTCTTTTGGGCTTTTGGAATTGAAGCATTGAATCACGATTTTTCGGATTTTCAAAAGAAAGTTTATATAGAAAATTAATAACATAGTATTTAGGAGAATCTAACTCACCAGAAGATTTTGTTGATTTTCCATAAAAAAATCTCTCATAGGCAACCCGTCACCTCTTCGGTAAGTAGGGGAAAGTGGGGTAATACCACGCATCTAAGGGAAATTTATTCCCAATTTTCCATTTTTTATAATAAGCCGTTGGCATTTTGTAAAATATTTCTCAAAGATCTCTAGTAGTATATGATGGTATATATGTTATTTGAGTAAAATACTGGAGAATTGGAAAATTTTCAAATTATGCAACAAATGCATTTTACGGTATTGCTCCACCCAGTGGGGCAATATTACGCAACCAGTGGGGCAATACCGTGAGTTTTGTTTGAGGCTTCGGAGTAGGATGATAAAAAAAAATGTTAAAAGAAAATATGATATAATGAAATTAACAACAAAATTCTCAACATAAGAACATTTCTAAGAACTTTGACAAGCTTTTTTGGATTTATTTAAATAATTATCGTTTTGCTTTCTTTTTTTGGGTTGCCTTCTATACATTCATCACATGTATATTCCTTAGCTGATTCCCAACCTGTACACTCGGAGTGAGCCCATCTTCCACATTTTACGCAACGGAACCAGAGTTCTCTATTCTTTTCGAATTCGCCGCATACTTCGTTTGTCACAGAAGGCCTTTCGTACAATGCATATTCATTCATATCTGAATTGCTGTCTTCAGACAGATCCAATTCCACTGATGAATCAGAGTTATCCTCTGACATTCCCTCCTCCTTTTCAACACGCTTTCTTTTTATGTTATTCCTCTTCTGGTTTTCTTTTCCATGTAAATTTACTTTTTGCTTGCATGTTTTGTTTTGAGTATCATTTTTCTGGTCTCGTTTTGCTTGGTTTTGAACAAGTATATGCTTCATTGGTGTAGAAGTCAAAATTTCTGACTTTTGCTTCTTTGCTGTCCTTCTTTTTGTGAATTTCTTATTTGTTCTCATGGGAATAGGAGCAACATCTGATATTTTGGTAAACGAATATGATGGTAAAGGTTCACGAATTGCTGTTGTTGAGGGTGTCGGTTCTGGAATAGCGGATAGTGATGGTGTTGGTATCACAATAGCTAAGGATTCTATTGGTGTCTGAGGAGAAATCATCTTGAAGGACCTTTCCCCTTCATCTGTTTCTACATCCACAATAAATTCTCTAAATTCCTTAGCTGGTGCGAAGTCTTCTGCTGTGAACTTAGAGGGACTGAAAGGAAATATTCCGGCAGCTCGGAATCCTGAAATACCTTTATCCATAGTTGTTACTTTTATATATGCTTGATTAAACAAACGAGCCACATAGTAAACTGTAATATTCTCGTGTGCAGTTGAAATCATATGGGAATCATAAACAGCAAGGAGAGATTTTTTAAGAGGTCCAAAGAATGTTAAATCCAGAGGCTGAAGGTGATTTGACGTATGAGGGGGTATTGTAAGAAGTACGATATGGCTATTTCTGCAGAACTCATAAATTTCCAACAAAATGTGGCTTCTATGATTGTTTAAAATAAGTAAAATCGGGTCGGTCGCATTAGATTTCACATAGCTTTGGAAATGTTTTTTGACCATTTTAGAAATAACTCATTATTTGACCACCCATTGTCAGAGAATGAATAAATGGATCCAATTGGGCCATCCTTTTCTAGTTGTGGAGACATACGTTTCCTTGGATAAATAAACATTGGAGGGACGTAGGAACCAGCTGCACTGACAGCACATAAGAGAGTGATAGTTTATCCTCGTTTGGCTAAAATGGCAATTCCGACTTGCTTTTGTCCTTTTTTGGCGTATATTTTTCCAGACTTTTTCTGGACAGTTGTTATTCCAGACTCGTCAGCATTCAAGATTCTGTCTTCTGTAAATTAATGCTTTTGTAACAAAGTTTCAAGATTTTTGAAAAAAAGACCAAAAGCATCGGCGTTGAACGATGAAATACGATTAAGACTTGTTCCTTCTGGCTGACGAAGACTAATTTGAGGATTTCTTTTAAGAAAAAGCCTCAGCCAGTCTTTGCCAGCTAATTTTGTTTCTTTGTTGAATTTATGGATTAGATTATTAGCTTCTGCAAAGTCAAAAGCCATACGCCTTAAGTGCCGCGGAGTTACTCCATAAAACAAATACGCTAACCTCATAACGTGATCTGCTAGCTCTTGTTCTTGTTTTTTCGTAAAAACTGGTGTCCGTCCCAAGCCATGCGTCTCATCAAGTTGAGCTGGAGCTTCACCGTCTGCGCCGGTACCTCTTTTTTTTAAATGATCACGAACTGTCGATTCTGGAATATCGAAATTTCTTGCCGCCTCACGTATTTTTGAACCTGAGCGAACAGACTGCAGCTATTGCATTATAGAGTTGTTCAAAAGACCAACTTTTTCGTTGAGTTTTTCTTTTGTAATTTCTAACCATCTGAAATAAAAAGTGGAAATATTTTACCAATGAAATCAACGCAGAACAATATTTAGCAAATTTAGAGGTGATGCAATACCGCTCATCTTACCATTAAAATCAATGTGGGATCATTTCGCGCATATGTGGGGTAATACCACGCGCGGTGTTGCCCCATATCGACACTGGTTCTATTTTCTAATCTCACCTCGGTTGTTTACTGAAGAAAATTAAAAACGGTAGCAGGTAAAAATTAGTAAAAGAACCAATAAAATATCTATATTAGCCGATTTTATATTTACCTAATATTTAAACTTACCTCGCTTATCTCCTGGTAGCTCTAAATTATAATAAAAGCAACGACACTCACGCTTTGATATACTGCGAAGTACTGGATGCTTCGATCGACTGCACAACATTTGTGGCATAGTTGCCACATGTTCCAGGTAACGTACGAGTAGTCAAATTTATTCTGGGTTGCTCAAACACCTGTGTTTCTGTGTGCGCGGTATTACCCCGCTGCGCGGTATTAGCCCCCTTTCCCCTACAAACTCTTTCTATTTTCATTTATATTTCATATATTTTATTTCTTTTTTAAGCCTTTTCCTTTTCGTTTTCTTCTTTCTTTTCTTTAAACCTTTCCACTTTTAATTTGACTTGCTACTTTTTACCGTTGCACATTCAAAAGTGGAGCTCCCTTACATCGAAGGACGATCCTCTAGATTTAACCTGCCGTAGACAGTTTAACGACCCTTTTATTCAGTATTCGGAACCTCTATATAGCCCCAAATACTTCTGTCACCTGGTTGGTAGTTAGATCACTCTTCATTATTCGATCGCTGCACCAAAAACGGCCCATAGGAGATAACTCCAAGGAAGAAGTTTACTTTTTGTGTTAGACAGTCATTGGTTTAGCTTAATAATCTTCAATTTGTTGCATGGTGCACTAAAACTTAAAACTGGTTTTACCGAAGAAAATAGTTCCCAGTTTTCCTTAATTTTAACATTATAATATATACTTGTTCATTTAGATAATAAGATATTACTCTAGCTCCCATCATCGGCTCGAGTATTTAATAAAATCTTTTAACAGAAGTCATCTTTGACCAAAAGTTCCTTTTAACAGTACCAAACTCCAACAAAGCTGAGCTTTGATATTTATTCTTAGTTATATCGCTGCACTGTAAATCAATAATTTTCATTTAAAGTTCCGGGCCTAGGGTTTCAATGTCAGTTTCAAAATTATTTTGAAAAATCCTAATTCATTCGCAATGATATCAAAGTCTGAGGAACGAGTATCAATATTTATCTCCAATGAACTAAAAGCTTCGATTGCAAAATCAACGTGAAACTCAGTTTCAGAAATGTGGCTGAATATTTTATATGTTTTAAAAAGTGTGAAATATTTTGTACGTAACTGTGATTGAATCAGTATTATTTTCTACTGAAATAATTTAATAGTATATAAATCAGGGAGAAGCTGGTTTTTTCCTTGCAATATCAAACTCAGTTTGTCAAATAAACATAGAATGCTAACTTCTCAAGCCATTTGTTATTTTGTAATTGGGTGAGAGGCCGATGCTTTTCAATCAACAAAATTTCGATCACTGCTCGAAGTTCAAAAAAGCGCTAAAGGACTTTCCCGTAACCAAGCCAGCGTACAACAGTATAATATGGTAAGTCATTTTCTCTTCAATAAACTTGCGGTCATAACAATATATAATAGTAATTCAACCAGCGAATTAGCAAGCTTATGTTTGCTCAGGGCGCGTACTGGACGACTAGTCTAGAAATTATAAATAATTGCAGAAACATTAAAACGGTTTTGGTCCTTGTAACCTACTGGAATAATCAGTATGGCCCTGCCCCAAGGCTGAACAGTTTAGAGACCCCTGATCTAGACCAACAAGAATAGATAGTAATTAAAAAAAACCATTTAGGCGGAATACCTTAATAACAATAAAAACAGAGGAGCTAGATAACATTTAACCATTACTCAATTTTAAGACATAAAACAAACAAACAAACAAACAAACAAACAAACAAACAAAACAAACAAACAAACAAACAAACAAACAAACAAACAAACAAACAAACAAACAAACAAACAAACAAACAAACAAACAAACAAACAAACAAACAAACAAACAAACAAACAAACAAACAAACAAACAAACAAACAAACAAACAAACAAACAAACAAACAAACAAACAAACAAACAAACAAACAAACAAACAAACAAACAAACAAACAAACAAACAAACAAACAAACAAACAAACAAACAAACAAACAAACAAACAAACAAACAAACAAACAAACAAACAAACAAACAAACAAACAAACAAACAAACAAACAAACAAACAAACAAACAAACAAACAAACAAACAAACAAACAAACAAACAAACAAACAAACAAACAAACAAACAAACAAACAAACAAACAAACAAACAAACAAACAAACAAACAAACAAACAAACAAACAAACAAACAAACAAACAAACAAACAAACAAACAAACAAACAAACAAACAAACAAACAAACAAACAAACAAACAAACAAACAAACAAACAAACAAACAAACAAACAAACAAACAAACAAACAAACAAACAAACAAACAAACAAACAAACAAACAAACAAACAAACAAACAAACAAACAAACAAACAAACAAACAAACAAACAAACAAACAAACAAACAAACAAACAAACAAACAAACAAACAAACAAACAAACAAACAAACAAACAAACAAACAAACAAACAAACAAACAAACAAACAAACAAACAAACAAACAAACAAACAAACAAACAAACAAACAAACAAACAAACAAACAAACAAACAAACAAACAAACAAACAAACAAACAAACAAACAAACAAACAAACAAACAAACAAACAAACAAACAAACAAACAAACAAACAAACAAACAAACAAACAAACAAACAAACAAACAAACAAACAAACAAACAAACAAACAAACAAACAAACAAACAAACAAACAAACAAACAAACAAACAAACAAACAAACAAACAAACAAACAAACAAACAAACAAACAAACAAACAAACAAACAAACAAACAAACAAACAAACAAACAAACAAACAAACAAACAAACAAACAAACAAACAAACAAACAAACAAACAAACAAACAAACAAACAAACAAACAAACAAACAAACAAACAAACAAACAAACAAACAAACAAACAAACAAACAAACAAACAAACAAACAAACAAACAAACAAACAAACAAACAAACAAACAAACAAACAAACAAACAAACAAACAAACAAACAAACAAACAAACAAACAAACAAACAAACAAACAAACAAACAAACAAACAAACAAACAAACAAACAAAACCCTAATATCCTTTGGAGTTAGTAACTCTTTATCAACACTTTTTACGAGCTATCTCAAAGATATATGGCAATATGTTTAATTTAAAGGAGACAAATCGATTAGCTACCTGGTTGAGTCTGGGATACCCCAAAATTCCAATTTAGGGCCACTACTATTTTTATTATTTGTGAATAATTTGCCAGAATGTATAACATCTCAGTCTTTATTTTCAACTGCAGAACGATATTGATAAGATCTACGATTGGTCTTTGAAAAATAAATTACATTTTAATATTGACAAGTGTGCTGTTGACTTATAGTCGCCAAACTAAACCTACTCACTTTATCTCTACATGATGGGAAACGTAAATTTAGAAAGGGCAAACGAGGTAGACTTGAGTATTACATTCTCTAGTACTCTTAACTTTACTTCACTTGTCCAAAAATCGTCTCTTTGGCAAATAAGTCAGTAGGATTTGTAAAACGTACATCAGAATTTAATAATATTGATTCCATTAACTATATAATCTGCTCTCTTGTAAGAAGTAAACTAGAATTTGGTAGCGTAATCTAATAATATGATAAATAAAACTCAAACTGGCCGAATTGAAACGATTCAAAATAAATTTTTGAAATATTTATATTACAAGAATTACAAAACCTCTCCCGGTCATATGTCTTACTAACCATTAGGATCACAGTTCAAAACTGGAGAATAGAAGACTCCATCGCAGTTTGATACTTCTATATAAATTATGTAACCATCTAATTGATTCTCCTAATCTATAAAGTAAAATCAACTTTTATGTGGCTGATCACAGAATTCGTCCCAGTGCACAACAACAACAACAACAACAACAACAACAACAACAACAACAACAACAACAACAACAACAACAACAACAACAACAACAACAACAACAACAACAACAACAACAACAACAACAACAACAACAACAACAACAACAACAACAACAACAACAACAACAACAACAACAACAACAACAACAACAACAACAACAACAACAACAACAACAACAACAACAACAACAACAACAACAACAACAACAACAACAACAACAACAACAACAACAACAACAACAACAACAACAACAACAACAACAACAACAACAACAACAACAACAACAACAACAACAACAACAACAACAACAACAACAACAACAACAACAACAACAACAACAACAACAACAACAACAACAACAACAACAACAACAACAACAACAACAACAACAACAACAACAACAACAACAACAACAACAACAACAACAACAACAACAACAACAACAACAACAACAACAACAACAACAACAACAACAACAACAACAACAACAACAACAACAACAACAACAACAACAACAACAACAACAACAACAACAACAACAACAACAACAACAACAACAACAACAACAACAACAACAACAACAACAACAACAACAACAACAACAACAACAACAACAACAACAACAACAACAACAACAACAACAACAACAACAACAACAACAACAACAACAACAACAACAACAACAACAACAACAACAACAACAACAACAACAACAACAACAACAACAACAACAACAACAACAACAACAACAACAACAACAACAACAACAACAACAACAACAACAACAACAACAACAACAACAACAACAACAACAACAACAACAACAACAACAACAACAACAACAACAACAACAACAACAACAACAACAACAACAACAACAACAACAACAACAACAACAACAACAACAACAACAACAACAACAACAACAACAACAACAACAACAACAACAACAACAACAACAACAACAACAACAACAACAACAACAACAACAACAACAACAACAACAACAACAACAACAACAACAACAACAACAACAACAACAACAACAACAACAACAACAACAACAACAACAACAACAACAACAACAACAACAACAACAACAACAACAACAAACAACAACAACAACACTTTAAATCAAATATGCCAGTTAGACAACACATACATCACAGATCTCTGTCCTGGATTATTTGGAATAAAACTGTCCTTGTTTAAAAAGTATCACATCCAATATACGGATTACCTAATTATACAAAATATCTTTGCCTTTGTACTAGCCTGTTATATTAAACTAGATCTTAACACATATATTATTTTAATAGTATAATGCAGAAAATTACTACGTCAATATAAAATAATTTTCGTTTCAGGAACATGTAATTAGAGCAACCTGTATGTTTCTGATAAATAAATAAATATTAGTAGAAGGTATGTCTACTTCTCGGCCTGAAACGGAGACCTCCTTTCTGTATATCTTATAACTCCGGTTCGTTGAGGTGACACACACGGCCATTTCCTAAGACTTGATTAAAATTTACAAACAAATTATGATACTTCTTGGCTTTGTCCTCTCATCACCTTGCTTGGAATTTCATAACGTTTTCTGAAGCAATTAGAAACGTAGCCAAATTCAGAATTAGGTTTATAAATTTATGATAGGTATGATATTAATAACGTGAAGTCTGTATAAAAATAAACAAATCATATTTGAAAGAACAAAATTTATATATTTAGTATTTTCAATTATTCAGTTTTATTCCCGCTCATCAAGTGTTAAATCTGGAAAATGCAAGGGATAGGTAACAGTTTTAAAGGTTAACTTTTGGGAAAAAAAAAAGAGTAGTTTATCTTAAATCTATCTATAGACGCTGTATTTATACATTATTTCTACAAGCTTCTTTCTAATCCTTCCTAAACATATTTAATATAAAAACTAAATTGTCGGTGTACTTTGCAGGGCTTTGAGCAGCTTGCCGGTGTGAGTAAAATTACTTTCCTTCCTTACAATCTTTCATAAAAATAATAAAATTTAAACCAATTTCCGGACCCCAACCTGTAGTATCCCATTCTTTATGTAGTAACCATCTTGTTTTAAAAGTTTGCAGTCTGGTGATGCGGTGCAACAAGCTATAACTTATTAGCCAATACACTGCCTGTCATCTTCTCAGCTTGACTGAGAATGAATGGCGCCCCAGAGAAGGCAAGTTATTATCTTTTTGACCTAGATCATTCCCTTTAAAAGGGTGCTCCTTGTTATAGCCGATATTGTTCTAGAAAATTCGTCAGGAAACCTCGTTTAAAACTTCGGCGTTGTGTGAAAAAACTGATTGTTAGAGAAGGTTGAATTTTAGATATCATTGGAGACAACAAAAACGCTTTGGTATCTTTTCTGTTTTCCGTTTCACAATTTTTTTATTAGCTGCGTTTGTTAGAGACAAACACGAAGTTTTTTAAAATATAAAATATGTTTTGTAATTCTGTAAAAATATCTAAAATAGTGACAGCAAAGATCGGATGCTTCTTTGAGATTGCCAAGAAAATAAGAAAAACGGATATATCAGAAAATAAGTAATGTTATTGTCGTACAAAATCATTGATATAGCAACCTGAGGATAAGTCATTTGTAACTATGTTTGATATACAGGGTGTCCCGTTAGTGCATAATTGTTACATATTGCAATTTGTGTTATAAACACACAAATAAGTTTTAAATGAAAGTTATATGAATTTAAAAAATACATATTATCCTGTGAAACTACATACTAAAAGATTTAAGAATTTTTTAATAAAATAAGTGACATTACTTGTTATCTTTTTGTTGTCAAAATAACTTAGTTTGCTTACTGATAATTCTGTGGTCAATTGGATTAAAAAGTGACAGTTAAGAAACTAAAAATTTAAATTGGTATTATAGGTGGAATCTGACTAGGGAAAAATCAAAATAATGTGTTTTAAATTATAAGAAATGACCAGAAATGCTCAGACAGTAAAAATAAAACTAAAAATTACTTACTTTGAATTGTATCAGATCCATAAAAATCTTTGATTGGAAGATTGAATATCTAGTAGCGGTTTAATCGGTTGTTAGGCAACGAATTTGTTGAATAAGGGACTCCATTTTGTGGTTTTGAAAAAAGGGTTTGAAAATTTTGAATCTAAAATTAATTTAAAAGATTTTGATAGAATAATTCATTTATATAACTTTCAATCATATGTTAAAATGTACAAAAGTAATTAAGGATCGATTTAAGCTAAATTTTATGGAGGAAGACAGGTAAATTAAACAAATCTACTCACCAAGAAAACTCATATCGAGACCGGTATGATAGAAGCATCGCCATCAAAGAAAATCTGACTCTGGACTCTGGTTTATACTTGGAAACCAGAAAGTGGATTCTTCAGAGTGCAAAGTACATGCACTATTGTAAGTAACTTTAAGTTTTAACTATTTATCAATGTGAAGAAAACAACGAGCACATCACACACCAATAAAATATAGTATTTGGTACTTATAAAAACTTTCATAGTAAAGTCAGTAAAAAAGGTACTATTCCTTTGCATGACAGTTTGCAGATCGCCATCAGTGTGATTTATTTAGAACTTTAAAATAAAGAAATAGTTATGTGTGGTGAATTACTTTCGTTTTGACTATAAGTTTCGTATTACACAATAGAGGGTGCATATACTATTATACTCGACGCCATCTTTTGTCCACTATATATTTTAAGTAATAACAAATATGCAGATTTATGGTTAAATAAAGACTATTGAAAGAATCACGATTTCATTTTAATATCAATAACAATGAGGATTTATTTCTAATTAAATATAATATGATTTCTTTTATGATTGTATATAATTGTTTGGTTTTTTGAAATTGAAATTTAAATAAATTTGTTAAATTTGATTTTTATATAAATGAATTTTTTTTTTAAATATATACAGGGTCAACAAGAATATAAATACAAAGAAATAAAAAGGTAAATTAAATTTAAAATAATATTTTATAGTTTGGGAACCGACTCCTGGGACGAGAGCATATCATGCGAAATATCAGATAATTTTATTAGGGTATTTAATAGAAAAGCATAGCCGGAGTTGAATTAATTTTAATAGAAGGGTAATAAATAGAAAATTATTTAAACAAAAAAAATAAGTAAAATATTGATATAAAATAAAAAATAAACAAATAATAAATAATTAACAAAATGAAAATTGATAAATATAAAATTAAATAATCAATGTAATATATTATATACATTTTAAGATATACAGGGTGTGGTGTTTTTGCCTGGCAAATAAAAATGTATGTTTTTCAAATATATTAACCTGTGCTTATTTTTTTTTATTTTTAGGATAGCTTGGTAATACTGTATTTAACCTTAGAATGATTTAAAAAAAACTAGGCCAAGAAAAAATAAAATAATACTAACCGAAAGATTTTCAATTTGAAAAAATTTAATCTTTGCTTTTTTTGCTTCAGCTTCTTCTGATTATTGCTCTAACTCCTGACTTTCTATACCTCTTGTTCTTTTGCCTGGTCTTCTCTCGCTGTTTTCCTCTACGTTCTCCTTTTACTCCTTCTTATTCTGCTAAACTCTCTTTTTTGCTAAGTTCTCCTTCATGCTATTTAATTCACACTTATTTCAATGCGGGCGTGGGCAATGTATTTAACATAGGCATACACAACGTTCTTTCAATGACTTTTTAGCTGAAACTACAACAAGGAGAAAAGTGAAAAAATTTCTGCCGATAATAAATATATGCTGCTGTTCAATAAAGGTTTTTGGTGTCTCTTATTTTAAGGGATAGTTTATAAATAATTCCCAAAATACGGTAATTTTTACGAACAAATAAACCTAATAATATACTATTAATAATTATCCTATGGCGAAAATAATTCTTCTTTGAATAGGTTATATATTAAAGCAACAAATGACACTTTAAATATCTAAATTGTTTGCGTCAATTTCCTTAAAAGCTCATTGAAGTAAATTTTTGAAGAAATTTGAAATACCCATTTATGTGTAACAATTATCTAGCATATAAAAGAAAACTTCGTAAAACTGCATACGAGTAGACACAGGTTAATTCAGAGCTTCTCTAATAGATGGCGCTAAATTTGTTTCAAAGATAAATTCAAAAACGCAGGTCCTTATTTAGGAGTTTACTAATATGCATATCATTTCAGTTATTAAGTTGATTTGTATTCGATTTTTTTAATTTTGCAGGAAAACCTCCCTTCTACGCAACCATGCCACCACCCAACAAAAAGATAAAGGATCTGATTGAATATTTCCTGGAACAGAAGTTTGAGCTGGTATTAGGTTGCGACTTAAACGCTCATCACTTCAGTTGGGGCAGGCAGTAGGGATAACTACGCTAGAAGTAAGTCACTTTATGATTATATAATTACCAAAAATCTTTGTATTTTAAATAAAGGTACCACATCAACATTTTTAAACTCTCGCAGTCAAACACTAATAGATATCACTTTATCCACAATTGGTATCTATAAATCAATTCTAAACTGGCAACTGTCTGATAACATTTCGATGTCGTTCCACCAATGGTTAACATTCAAAATAAACTTGATGTTGCCGACCTACATGCTATCTCGAAAGCCTAGGAAGACGGACAGGGCAACCTATGCCCACCTTCTTCAAGAGGCTCTGAGAGAAATGGGCTGAAATACCAAACAATAATACTGCTTTGGAAAAGTACACTAACACTATTCAAAGCACAATAATCAATGCCTATAAGAACTCCTGTCCTTTGAGACTGGTCCAATACGATCAGACAACTACCGCATGGTGGTGTCACGAGTTGGACCACCTTAGCAAGACGGCTAGGAAATCTTTTAATGAAGCAAGAATCACAGGACTGGGATACTTAAAAATCTCACCTCAGAGAATACAAAAAATCGTCAGACAAAAACAGAGAGATGCATGGAAATCACACTGCAAAGAAATCGAAGATTTTTAGTAGGCAGCGAGGCTTCAAAAACCTCTCTCAAAAGATCTACACCGACACATTGGTGCGTTAATCAAAGATGATGGCAAAAAAACTGCCAACCTCGAAGATAGCATCAAACTTCTAATGTCAACACACACACTTCTCTGACTCGGTTATCACAGACGTGGCGGACTGGGCAGAACAAAAATAAAATCCATCTGTCTACGATTGGCAAACTGCTAAACACATTGTAGACGATGGAAAAATTAGATGGGCAATATCTAGCTTCTCTCCATTTGAATTGCCAGGACCTGACGGTATCTAACCAGCCCTACTTCAGTGGGGTCTGGAAATACTCACACCGCACCTGGTGGGTATATTTAGATCCTCGTTGGCTTTGAGATATATTCCCAAAAAAAGAAAAGAGGTAGTAGTGATATTTATACTCAAATCATGGGGGCAACAGGAATGTTCCACAAATGGTTAGTGGATGGATTCATAACGTGCTCTCAAAACGAGCAGTAAACATAAGAGGGTTGGTTGCGAAGGGATGTCCACAAGAAGAAGTGCTATCACCTCTACTGTGGAATATGGTCCTTGACACCCTCATCAGCCGCCTCAATAATGACAGTCACTACACAATAGCATATGCAGATGACCTGGTCATTTTGCAAACAGGAAATTTTGAGAACATACTCTGTGAAAGAATGAAAGTAGCTTTAACAATAATCGAACAGTGGTGTTTATTCTTGGGAACTGGTATAGGCAATGCTATCTTTCTCCGAAAATTCGACATGGAGCCACCCTTTAAGTGGCATGTGTACGTGCCGATAAATTTATATAAGAATATATAAAAACCTGTTAGTGACTATGTCCAGGAAAAATAAAGTGACATTTTATTTTACTTTTGTATATATGTATACCCACCATGTAGCAGTTATTTGTATTTGTTACATTATTTTTATGTTCTGCGTTATATGAATAAAAAACTATTTTTTGGTATCGTACTTACACATGAATCCCATCTTTTTATACACATATACCCATTTGCATGTTAGGTTTGTAAGGATATTATAAAATATTACAATCTAAGATATTTTGATAGGTATCAGGGTATGGTGTAATTTTTCGATTACAAATATTTATAAGTTTTCATCAAAATATTGTAATATCTAAAAATTTGACTCGTTTACCTTTACATCCTGCCTGGAAGCTTTTTCTAAAGTAATAATAAATTATTAGTATTATGTACACCTATGCATATATATTTATCCTTAAGTAATTTCTGAAATCCTGAAATTAAATAATTGAAAAGTAACACAAACAGAATTAAAAAAATTGTATATTTATTAAGTTTAAAAAACTTTGTACAATTATTAGTTAAAGAGACCAAGACCCATATTGTCATCAGATTCTTCAGGTTCGGACTCCTTCCTATTCTCCTCTTTGGCGGGAGCTGCGGCAGCGTCAGCTGGTGCAGCTGCTGCAGGAGCTCCAGCTGGGGCTGCGCCTACACCAGACCCAATATTGGTGATGAGTTCCTTGATATTTACACCTTCAAGGGCTTTGGCGAAAAGACCTGGCCAGTAGGGTCCGATTTCTACATTGGCGGCTTTTAAGATGGTCTGGATTTTTTAACCCTAAAAGAAACAAACATTTACAATCAAACACAATAAAAATAACAGTAAATCAGGCCATTGTAATTATTTATAATTTGTCTCAAATCTTCCTTTGATGGTTTCAGATTTATGCTGAGCCATCATACACTAGAAAAGACATTGCTGTTCCCATAGCTAGCACACCTCTCACTGTATCGATAACAGAGGAAGCCGGCTTATAAGTATGGAGTACAAAATAAAACAACATAACCACCAATTTTTAAACAATACAATAGTTTTTCACATAGAATAACGAAAATATGTCTAAAGACGAATTAAACATTAACAAAAGTATACTTCCTTACACAAATAGAATAGAATAGTAGTGTAGTAGTTAAGTATATTCATTTGGGAAATATAATGTAGGTAAATGAGTCAACTGTTGCGAATCCTAATCAGTTAAATACTTCCGGTGTCCCCAGATGCAAAATTTTTAACAAGGATCCCAAGTTGACAAGTTCCGAGTTATGAATATACCTTTCTCATTATCCTGAATATAAAAACTATTTCTTAGAAGTCGAATGTTCTCTAAAATTAAAAACCTGCATTTGAATTTGTATAACAAAAATAAATCAATGAAAAGAAAAAGAAAAAAAACTGTTACTTGTAATACATATTTCTTTAATGTATGTATTTGCATTTATTTTCCTTCATAGCTCTTTCTCATATTAATTTCCTTAAATATTTCAAATAATTCATAAAATACTACCCTTTAATATTCAATAAATTTCTGTAAATAACATATTTTTCTCACACTTCGTCAGTATTTTTAAATTCGCATCTATACTCTAAGCGTGACGTCATGTGCGTAGCCGTCCTTTTCTTATCATAGTTAGTATCCTCCTTTTTATTTTTTTGTACCATGTTATTTATTGTATTGACAGCATACCCATAGCAGTATCTACACTTTCTAAGAGTTTTGCTTCTCTCCCTACTACCTCTATGGGAATAACCGAAGTGTTTTCTGGTTCATCGTTTGAAACGGTTCAAGTGCCACAGCATAATTTAAACCATCCTCGTAGCAGGCCGATTTGATCTATGCCGCTGTTGGCCTTCAACTCGACATTCACAACATAATTGAAATTTTAAAAATGGTTTCATTTTATGGTCAATAAATTTCGCATTAGGAAACGTGATATGGCCCTTTTCATTCAGGAGAAATAATCCTATCACACCAGTCGAGCATTTTTATATTAAACGGTTTCCAGCCAGGAGTTTTTTATTGTTATAATTTTTTTATGTCGTTGAAGTTACGAAAAAATAAGGTCACAATGGAGAATAAATATCCTTGAATAATATTATACGTATACATTTCAATTTTTATCACTGTCAGGAAAATGGGGTATTTTTCCAACTGAATTAGAGCTGAACAATGGCATTTTCATTTAAATATTATTTTTTTTTTAATATTTTACATTCAAGTTTAAAACCATTGAAAACAAAGAACAACAGAATTTTTAAAACCTTTTATAAACGAGCACTTTTGTAAATGATTGATTCTGTAAAGATACAAAAATGATTTATTTTGTTATCCATGGTAAGATACATATTATGTCTTTAAGTCGCTTATGTGTTTCTTTAGGCATTTTAAGCGATTTATTTGTAGTTTTGTGAAAAAAAACTCCATAAGGGGTGTTTATTGTGTGTCTGAGAGAGAATGGCATTAGACTAAATCTGTTTGCCACGAAATGAGGAATATATATACAAAAACTTTATTAAAATGATTTTTAAAACCAAATTATATTAGTAGGTTAATTGATGATAGGAACTTAGTGAGATATGTATAAATTGATTTATTTTCAAGAGCAAGTAGGTACGTAATATTATAGGGCGGGAATATATTTATATTAATGAGCATTTTATACAATTGGATAATTGAATTATAATTGTTTGAACAATTGAAAAAAATATGATTAAGATCTGCAGTGGAGGAACTATTACATGTACATATAGGGGAATCCAGTAGGCCAATTTTAAAAAGATGGGCAGGGAAGCGCCCATGGTTAAATTTCAACCTTATAATGTTCCCAGACTGCAATTTATTTTTTCCAAATATATCAATATGAGGAATTACCCTAGGCAATTCTTTATGGATAGTAAAATAGTGATTATTAGAGTTGAAGCTGTATTTTTTGTAATTTGCTTCCCAGTTTTTTCCTATTTTTTTTTTATATGTATTTACTAAATCTAGATAAACTGGCACCTCCGTCAACGATTCCTTATCGCATGACTTTTTCGCTTCTAAATCTACACATTCATTGCCGACTATACCAGCATGGCCTTTTGCCCATATAAAAGTTATATCTTTATTTGAAGCTTTCAGGGTGTAAAGTCTGTTTTTTATGAGATTTAAGAGCGAATTTTGGTAATATTTATATGCAATAGTAGAAATTACCTGTAAACAGGATTTAGAGTCAGTGATAATCGCTACTTTCGTTACTGAATTTAATTCGCACCAGTATAATGCTCGTTCTATTGCAAAACATTCTGCTGTAAATATAGAGCAAAAATCCGGAAGACGATAATGTTCGACGTAATTTGACGAAGGAACGAAAAAAGCACATCCTGTACTTCCTTGCCTTCTTGATCCATCTGTAAATATTTTAGTTAACCTACCACCTAATCTATTAAAAATTGAATTTAATATAGTATTGTTCAAAAAATAACGGATAGATGATGGCGGGTTTTAAAATGACACTTTGGTAGTTATATTAATAAACGGGGTATTTCGGACAAACAGACATACAGTTATTAATTTGACTTGTGTCGGCAAAAGCATCTGCTAATGGAGGAGTGTTTTTTTTCCTCCAATAGGTGTTTGTTAAATTTTCTATGTTTACTATTGATACTTTATTAGTTAAAAATGTATTAAATGATCTATATTTCAGGATCTGTTTACTAGACAGATATTTTCTACGTAAACTTAAAGGAGGTTCCTGTGATTCTGCCAAAACTGCATGGTTTGGTGAGGACTGCATGGCTCTAAGACATATTTTAAGAGCTTTATATTGAATACGATCAATAACTAGTAAGTTACTATTAGAAGAAGAAGCGTATAAGGTACACCCATAATCTAAGATCGATCGAATGTAGGACCTGTAAAAAATCAGAGATATGCTAGGATCTGCACCATATTTACGCTTAGACACATATTTAAGAATATTAATTCCTTTTTTACATCTCTGCTTTACGTATTTAATATGTTGAGTTCATAAAAGTTTTTTGTCAACTATGACCCCTAAATATTTATAATGTTCGACAACAGGAAAAACATGATCACCTATGGTTAATGAATCGTCTAGCCTCAGTCTGTGTCTTGTGAAACACATCAGTGCTGACTTTTCAGGAGACATGTTAAATCCTAATTCAAACAACCACTTTTTAAAATTTAGTACAATTTTTTCATGTCTTTTAGACAACGATCAAAAGTATTATGGGTAACATATATACAAATATCATCCGCGTATTGTATGACATTTACAGAATCCTCAAATAAACGATGCACTTCTGCGGAGTATATGTTAAATAATAATGGACTTAAAATTGATCCTTGTGGAATGCCTTCAGAAACAGATCTAGGACCATGCAATAAATTTTCCTGGTCTTTATTGTAAATTTTTCTGTTCCAAAATAAATTAATTTTATTAGCAGATATTTTTGATCCTATACCCAAGTCACGCATCTTATTGTACAAAATATTTAAATTGACCACCTCGTAAGCCCCCTGTAAATCAACAAAGAGACAAAGCATGTATCCGTTATTTGAAAAGCAAATTTGAATATCTGAAACTAAATGCGTAATGGCATCTACTGTTCCAAGTCCTCGGCGAAAACCATACTGGGATTTGGGCAGTAGAGATTTGTTTTCTATAAAGAATTCTAGCCTGAGTTTTATTAGTCTTTCAAAGGTTTTTGTTACACATGATAAAAGTGAAATGGGACGATAAGAAGAAGGAAGTTCAGGATCGCGTTGATGTTTGAGTACTAATCTAATTACAATATCTTTTAATTTACTAGATTTAAATAAGATTTTGTATGTAAAGCTGTCTAAACCTGGTGCAGTACTTTTGGAGTTTTTTAAAACTAAGTTCAGTTCCGAAAGGGAGAAACTCTCAAGACAACTGATCTTTTTTAGAATTAAATATATAACGATTAATAGGATTAAAATCCGATGCTGTCGGAGGAGCCAATTTATCTAAAAATTTTCCTATTATTTCTTTAGAAATTGGATTTATTTTTGGTTGATAATATTTATTATTAATTTTTTTTTAACGAACACCAAATGTCTTTTAAAGGAGTGTTTTTATTTAAACTATTTAAAAAATTTATCCAACTAGATCGTTGTTTCTGTCTAAATATTTGTTTCGTGCTGGCTGCAATATTTTGATAAGATAAATAATTCTGAAAATTGGATAAATTTTTATAGGTTAGTAAAGCCGTTTTCCGTTTATTTACCCAATCAGTGCATTCCTGATCCCACCAACATGCTTTAGGAGTTGACGGAACAAAGTGTTTTTTAATTGGCATAGACATAAAGGCAGCTGACGAAATAGAGTTAAATAGAAAATCAATTTGGTCGTCTGTATTAGAATAATTATTGTTATTATTTGCAAAAATTTCCTCTATTTTGGTTTCAAATAAATTCCAGTCTGCGCGCAAGTCGTTCCATTTAGTTGAGGGAGAGATATGGAAAGATGAGAGATTAATTTGCAATTCTAACTTAATTGGAAAATGATCTGATCCCATAGAATCGGTTAGTACTTGCCAGTTGACTGAGTCGGCCATATGAGGAGATGTTATTGTAAGGTCAACTGCAGAATTACAGCCATTGGGAGAAATTCTGGTAGGAGAACCTTCGTTAAGGGTAATTAGGTCCAAATTATCTAAAGCCTCTATTATAAAGTTTTTCCATTAGAGTCTTCTGGAATCTGGCTCCAAGAGCCGTGATGAGCATTATAGTCACCACAAAAAAGACAAGAAGTGGGGAACTGTTCGAAGAGATTTATATAATCGTTTTTATTAATTTTAACATCTGGAGGCCTATATATTGATACCAGAGAAATGTTTAATGAATCAACGACAATTGCACATACTTCCAAGTTATTATTAAAATTCTGTGTTAAAACAATTTCACGGAATGCTATACCTTTTGCAACGAATATACCTACTCCCCCGTATCCGTCTGCTCTAGGTTTAAGAATTGAATTAAAACCTTTTAAGTAAAATTTATTTTGTGTAAACCACAACTCTGAAATAACTACTATATCATATGAGTTTGTATTGAGAAAATTTAACAAACTACCTTTTTTGTTTACAATTGAGCGACTATTCCATTGTAAGATGTTAAGCTTCTCTTTAATCGTACTCATCATCCATACTTTCGTCATCCACGGGAATTTTGTTAAATATAGGATCAAAACAATTATTTAATTGGTCTAAAATTTTTCTATCATCTAAAGACTGAGGATTATTAGCAACCTGTTTAACCAAATTAAAAAAATCATTGATGATTTTTTCCTTATGAGCCAAAAAATCTTCTCTGTAGGGATTTGGTAATATCGAGGAACGACGCGGTTCTGAATGCTCTTTTGGAAAGACTGGAGGTTTATCTAAAATTTGAGTGGGTGGGGAGGCACACTTACGCTTTTTTGATTGAGTTGGTTTTTGCGAAGAAGACTGAGGCGTTCTAACTGATTTTGGTTTTATCAAAGTAACAATATTTACATTTCTGGGAGTAGTTTATCTCATTGTTCAGAATGGAAAAACGGTTATTTGTAACCACTTTCGAATATGAGGGGTTATTGTTCAACATTTCCGCTTCTTTAAAAGAAACATTTTCTTGTGACATAATTTTTTTTATGTTATGTTGCTTACTGTAAATAGGACATTTTTTAGAAATAGAAGGGTGATCTTCACTGCCGCAATGAACGCAATACATTTGTGATGTCTCACATTCCGAATCAGATGGATGCTCGAGACTGCATTTCGGGCATCTAGGTTTTCCCTTGCATTGACGATTAGTGTGACCGTAACGCAGGCATTTAAAACACTGTACTACTGGAAATATGTAAGGTTCGACGAGAAAACTTGTTAGGTTAATTTTTACCTTATCCGGTAGTCTATTTCCTAAGAAAGTTAGAGAAACTATTTGTCTGTTAATATATTTTATTTCTTTCGTTTCTGGATCTACAATTTTACGTTTAAAACGTCTTACTTTAGTGACGGGAATGGAAGATTCTGTTTATATTCGGCTGTCGATAGGTGAGGATGTATGTTTATTAACATTACTCCGTATCTAGGTCAGTTTCGTTTGTGTATGTAGTGTAAATATTTTTTAATAATAATAATAATAATAATTTATTTTCCACAAAAAAATATAAATATAAGAACAGATTTACAATAGTAAATTTAAATGGTTGAGGAAAATAAACTGAGCACCCACAGAAATCTCAAGGAGAGATTTGTGCGTGAGTTTTGCGTTTACTTTACGGAAATATTTTTAACATTTGTAATATTTTATGCTTAAGCCCTAATTCAAAAAAAAAAAACAAAAATTCTTTATAGACAACTTAAACTAACAGAGGAAACAGAAAAAAAAAGTATACATGAAAGAACGGTAATATACGTAATCCCTATTTATTTAGTGAGTAGGTAGTTTTTTTTTAACATTTTTTTTAACCATTTTTTAACAATTTTTTTTTTATTTTTTTTTAACAATTTTTTTTACATATGTTTTATATATATATATATATATTTTTAACATGGTATTTAATATCTTTTTTTTTACATAGCTTTTTAATTTTTTTTATATTCGTTTTTTTAAATATCCCAGTGCTAGTTAAGAAGGCGAGTAAGACATAAAATAAGGTAATTTAATAAATTTTTTGATATATATTTTTTAATATTCAATTATTTTTATAATTTCTGATTTGGGCAGTGTACTCATAAATTTCTTTACTTTATTTTTAAAAAGGTGTGTTTTCTTAATTTCTCTTATATTATCAGGTAATAACATGTATAGTCGAGGTGATATATAACTAAACGACCGTTGTCCTAGTTTTTTATTCGCTTTCATTGTCGCTAGAGGCTTTGTTTTTATATCGTGTATTATATGAATGTTTTATCATTTGTAAGGAGTTTTTATTTTTTTGTTGTAGGATGAGCATTCTGTAACATTGCAGTTGTCGAATGTCGAAAATAACTGTCTCTTGAAATAAGGCCTCAGTTGGGTAAGTTCGTTTTTTATTACTCATTATTTTAAGAAAAGTTTTTTGAATAACTACTAGCCTTTTTAAGTTTGTTTTATATATTCCTCCCCATGCCGTTATTCCATATTGAATAAGCGATTCAACTAAGGAATAGTAAATCGTTTTCAGATTTTTATAAATGAGAATAGCTGCTAATTTTTTAAATTTAAATAAAATATATCGTAATTTTTTTAATAGTTGTTTGACATGAGTTTTCCAGTTTAAGTTGTTATCAATTTCAATGCCCAAATATTTAATTGTTTTTACCTCTGCAATTTGAAGATTTGGTCCTATATGTAAAGAACTATATTGTGGTCTGTTATTATTTCGACAGGAGAAAGCTATATATTTTGTTTTATTTATATTAATTGTTAAGGACATTTCATCGAACCAAAGTTTAATATTTTTTATATCATTTTCTAAATTAACTCTTAATTCTTTCCAGGTATTAGCTGTATACTGTATAACGGTAATCGCGACTGTTTAAAAAATCAACAATGCTAAACGTAATGTTTAAGAACAAAAATAAAAATAATAGTGTGCCATTAAAAATAGTTTTCCAATATGTAGAAAAAAATAATAAAACAGAATCAACACCTGCCACAGTGCTTTGGGAGCAAAAAAAAACAGGACCTGCTTCAGGTAACTCAAACAAATAATATGAAAACAATGGAAATGGAAGAAAATCTCCTAACCCAACAATATTAGGCCTTATTCCATGAAAATCAAGCTAGAAGTCAGAAAAAACAGGCATTTTACAATGCTTAGATACAGGAAAAAGCTGAAAAACAGCAACTAGAAAGTTCATTGCAACAAAAGCAAAACAATATGGAAAATATGCAAAAACAAATTAATATTTTAAACAAAGAAAAATCTATAATTCCAACGAATTATGAAACTGATGAAGAAGAACTGGCAAAAGAAATCAGCGATCAAATTAACAAAGAAGTAGAATGGATAACAGCGGAAAGCAGAAACAATAGAAGAAAAAACGAAAAGCTCCTGAAACCTCTCTTGGAGGTAGCAAAAATTAACAATAAGAGAAAGAAACAGTCGAACAAATAGTGAAATTTCCCCCGATAATAGCAAGCAACATCAATAAGTATAAAGAATTGCGCCATACACTGGCAGAAAATAATATTTCCTTTTAAGCCACAGCTCTAAGCAATAACCAGTTTAAAATTAATACTAAACAAAAAGAAGACTTTAAAAATGTCATATCAACCTTGAATGCCAAAGAAATAAATTGGCATTCCTATGAAATTAAACAGAACAGAGACATTAAAGTAATGGTTAGAGGTCTACCATCTACATCTAAACCAGAATATATTGTTGAAGACTTGCAAAGTCAAGGATTAAAATGTAAAGAAGCTGTCAATGTAATAAAAAAGGAAATAGAATTAACCGAGGATAACACTCGTAAACTAAATAAAAAACCATTACCCCTATTCATGCTATCATTCTAAAATATTGAAGATATTAAGAAATTATACGAAATCAAAGCAATACTTAATCTAAGAGTTAGAATAGAAACCATTAGAAAGTCAAAACTAGTTCCGCAATGCAAAAACTACCAGCTATTTGGACATACGCACAACTTTTGCAAAAGAGAATCAAGATGCGTAAAGCGCGTAGGAAAACATCATACGAAGGATTGTGTAAAAAGTCCAGAACAACAACCGAAGTGTATAAAATGCCTACTAGAACATCCTGCTAACTACAGAGGATGTGAGGTAGCTAAAACCTTTTAGATAAGGAAGGATAACACCACTAAACCTAAAATAATGACGAGGCTAAAGAGATCTATAAACGCTTTTTCTACTGTCAGAAATGAAATAACATATTCTCAGGTAACAAACTCACATGAGCAACCAATTCAAAGGTCACAACCAGCCATGAATCCCACGCCACAAATTGCGCAGCATACTTCACAGTCAACCAGCTTAGCAGAAAGTACTACTCATGAATTAATATTATCCTTAATAACCAGAATAGGTTCACTCTCTGACAGGATCCAGAAGCTAGAAGAATTAAATAAACCTTAAACATATAACAAAACCACCACTGGACAAAAGAGATTTTAGAATAGCCACTTGGAATGCCAATGGTATTCTCCAAAAACAAACTGATATCCAAGTTTTCTTGGACGTACAAAAATAGATATATGTCTGATTTCTGAAACCCACCTTACAACAGAGTCATACATTAAATTTAGAGGATATTACTATCCATCCATCAAATGCAGCAAGGGGAGGAAGTGCGTTAATTATTAAAAATAACATTTCCCACTATGAGGAACTAGGTATCCAAGACCAGAAAATCAAGTAACCATTAACACCATTAACATTAAGGGAGGCAAAATTACAATAGCTGCAATCTATTGCCCACCAAGATACAACCAGAAAAAAGAAAATTATCTCAATGTACTCAAAAAACTAAGTAACAAATTTATAATCGGTGGAGATTACAACTCCAAACATACAAACTGGGGTTCAAGATTAACCACAGTCAAAGGAAAAGAATTGCACCGAGCTGCATCAGAACTTGGTTGTACATACCAATCTCCTGAAAAATCCACCTATTGGCCCACCGACCCAAATAAGATTCCAGACCTTTTGGATTTCTTTATTCTGGGGAAAATTTCACCAAACAATACACAAGTAGAAGAAAACTTTGATATGGATTCAGACCATTCTGCAGTAATCCTTACTCTAAGTGATAATGTTATTTAAAGAGAAGCCAAACCGACCCTATCAAATCGGCAAACTAATTGGGAAGGTTTTTAAGAGGACTTAACAAATACTATTTAACTGACCATAATACTAAAAACGAAAAATCAGCTAGATGAAGAACTGGAAAGGTTTATAGTTGAAATCCAGCAAGCAACATGCAGAAACACACCAAATATAAGAAGATTAACAGCTGGAAAAAACTATCCTGTCGGGATAAGAGAACCAGTAGCAGAGAAAAGAAAACTAAGAAAGAAATGGCAGATGACAAGATCACCAGAACTTAAAAATATATTAAATAGGGCTACCCAAAGACTGAAAAGAGAAATCCTAAATCACAAACAAGAATCCTTCCCTAGTAGAGCTAACAGATGATAAAGAAACTGTTAATTTACTCTGGAAGGCAACTAAAAAGATGGAAAATTCGTGTAAACACTCTCCTCTTATCAGAATAGCAGATAACAAATGAGCAAGAGACAATCAACAAAAAGCAGATATTTTCGCTGACCACCTACAAAAGACGTTCCAATTAGATGAAATTCAAGACACTCCTAATGAGACCATCCATAATATGAAACAACTTGAAATTAAGCTAGTTACTCCCAATGAAGTTACGAAAGAAATTCAGACAAACATCAACTCACAGAAATCTCCAGGATATGACCTTATTACTTGAGAAATATTAAAGATACTACCAAAGAAGGCTATTGTTAAATTGACATACCTCATAAATGCAGCATTTCGCCTTAAATATACCTGATGCGTGGAAAATGGCTGAAGTTATCCTAATTCTTAAGCCAGGAAAACCTCTGAATGAAGTGTCATCATATAGACCTATATCATTGTTACCGATAATACCTATTCGAAAAACTACTACTAAAACGATTAAAACTAATAATTGAAAATAAAAATCTGATCCCTTCGCACCAATTTGGTTTTAGAAACAAACACTCGACAATAGATCAAGTACACAGGATAGCCGATATCATTGAAAAAGCTTACTAAGAAAAATATATATGCTCAGCTATATTTCTTGACGTAGCCCAAGCATTTGACAAGATTTGGTACGCTGGCCTAATATAGAAACTTGAAAAAATGCTCCCTAGACAATATGTCGACATTCTTTAATCATATTTAACGGGAAGAATATTTAGAGTAAAGCAAGACGAGGCATACTCCGAAATAAAAGAAATTAGAGCAGGTGTCCCACAAGGCAGTGTGCTAGGACCGGTTCTTTACTTATTATACACCAGCGATATCCCTCAACAACAATCTGTTAAAAACTAAAGTTCTACTCGCTAGTATACCTTACGGTCTAATAACTTAATTACACTAAAATAACGTGTAATACTAAACCACACAATGCTTTGCTTTGTTATAAACACAATCACTTGGCTAACTCAAAGGATTGTACTCCCTTGTCAGGTTCGTGTTGTCAAGAATCTGGATCGCCTTAACGTTCACATGCTGGTGGAGCCACTGTTCATGACTCCTAGCGAATCTGGTAATAGTCTGAATTTATATAATTTTGGGGCAAAGAATAAGAAAGTTCTTTGCGCGATGGATTTTTTATATGTATTAATATAAAAATTATTATTAGTTATTGATCTTGTAGAACAGGTATTGTTTTGTTTATATACATTTTTATTATTATGAACTCTAAATATGCATTGGTAAATATAAATTAAATTTATTTTAAAAAGGTTCGTTTCTATATAGAGGAGTTCCGTGGAATATAGTTTATTTTTCTTTAAATATAAATTTTATAATTGTATTATGAGTGATTTGTAAATCGTTTAAGTTGCTCTTAAAAGTGCCGCCCCATATTACTTTGCCGTACCTCATAATAGATTTAATTAGCGAGTGTTATAAAGCATAATCAAAATTTTTCTTGACAGTATGTCCCTTAGAATGTAAAGCCTATACATAGGCCGTTTATTTTCATTTGTTATATGTTCTTTCTATCGTATATGCTGACCTATGACAATACCTAAATAATCATGACTGTTCATGACTCCTAGCGAATCTGGTCTACAGTTTCCATCTGAAGGTCTCGATGAAGGTCGCTATTTCTAATGTACCAAGGAGCATCGACAATGTTCCGTCATACGTTTGAGTTATTAGAATTGGTTTGAGAACTTGTTTATATAATAGAATTTTGTTATACCAGGTCTTCAACAATACCCGAAATCTACGTGATCTGATAACCATCAAAAACCCATCGAAAGGGCCTGATTTGACGTAAAAGGAACTGAACTGAACTGTCAGTCCTATCAGAAATATCACTGGCGTTCATTTGGAGACTGACGATATGTATATTATATTTGTTTACATTTTATCAACACCTTCATTCCATTTTTCATTTAATATTAATAAAGCAATCAGTTGGGTTTAGAGATTATTGATGGCTTAATTATTTTCTGTTGGTTAGTACACATTTGTTTACTATAACTCGTCAAAGTTAATAACTGCATAATTTATTTCAGGTAATGTTTACACACGAACAAATTTATTTTATATTTGTAATTACATTTGAAAATTTGAGGAACGCTTTCCAAGTGAATAAATGGAATGTTATTCTGTTTTGTCGTCATAAATAAATACTTGTTCAAAATTATAAAACAAAAGCTGTTGAAGATATGCAAATTCACATGGTGCAAATTCCCAAAAAAATAGTAAAAAAAGAATACCTCAAACAGGTATGAACGATACCTCAAACAGGTATGAACGGTGTTTCAAAGACTGAATGACGAGAAAATTCAAAAAATATTTATTTTAGGTTTGTCGGTACGAACTAGCCATACAGTATTGAGAACTTTTCTGATAATGCATCCCCTATAAAGTTTTGGTAATAGAACAATTGTTTTACTTTAATTTTGTTAAACCAACATCTTCGTTGGTCAGATCATATGATACATATTAGTAAGCATTTAAGAGCTCTAATACATCAAATCAATATTCTAAGAGACATCTTATCTAAAAAAAAATTAATAATGCTCTATAATTCTATAGCCGAATCAATTCTAAGATATTTTATAACTCTATGGGAAGGCGCCTTTAATACCACCCTATAAAAATTACAAACAATTCAAAATATACTATAAAAAATCTGATGTGTCCAACACATGACTTTCCTATCTAGTTATTATAGGCTTTTTCCGGTTATGTTGTACAACCTATTGTAGCACCTCTATAAATATTTAGAGAATAATCTAACTTTATAAATTTTCCATATACATCTAACTCGAAACATTGAAAACGAAAATACTGAAAAATTTAAATTTAGCTCTTTTTCTCCAATTTTTCCATTACGGTTTATTTTAGAAAAATCATGTAAAAACAAAAATTATAGAGATCGATATCGCAAACAACTTTTGGTTTAACAATTTTCCTAAAAATCAGAATTTTGCACATTTTGTCAAATTTCTCGAATACGGAACATTTCAAGAAAATTTGACATATGGCAAAAATTATAGATAATAATATTAAAAGTAACTTTTATTTAAACAATTTTCTTCTCCAAACATAAATAACATATATTCCATAAAATATAAAAACGGCCTCCCATAAAGTACCCCCCAGATGTTCCGAGTTTGTCCAAAATCTCATTATTTCACGTCAAGCCGAAATAAAACTTAAGTTTAAACTTTAATATTTTTTCCTTTATCCGTTTTTGAGTTTTCTTTAAAATTCGAAATTAACACATTTTCTCAAATATCTCGAATACAGTCAATTTTAGAGAAATTATGTATGTAACAAAAATTATAGAAATTTATATTACAAACAACTCTTAATTAAACAATTTTTATAAAAAATTATTTTGACATAAAACAAAAATTATAGATAATAATATTAGAAGTAACTTTTATTTGAACAATTTTCTTCTCTAAACATAAATAACAGATATATTTCATAAAATATAAAAACGGCCTCCCATAAAGTACCCCCCCAGATGTTCCGACTTTGTCCAAAATCTAATAATTTCACGTCAGGCCGAAATAAACATTAAGTTAAAAATTTAATGTTTTTTTCTTTTTCCGTTTTTGAGTTTTCTTCAAAATTCGAAATTTACACATTTTGTCAAATATCTCGAATACGGTCCATTTCAGAGAAATTATGTATAAAATAAAAATTATAGAGAATTATATTTCAAACAACTTTTATTTGAACATTTTTTATAAAAAATTATTTTTTTTTACATTTTGTCAAATTTCTCGAATACAAACCATTTTAGGAAAATTTTGTATAGAACAAAAATTATAGATAATTATATTAGAAGTAACTTCTTTTTAAAAAATTTTCTTCTCCAAACGTAAATAACAGATATATTCCATAAAATATAAAAATGACCACATATAAAGTACCCCCCAGATGTTCCGACTCTGCTCAAAATCTAATCAGATCATAAGACGCTGGAACAAAGCTTGTGCTTTTCTGTGTATCGGTTGATGAGTTATGCGACCTACACACACACACACACACACACACACACACACACACACACACACACACACACACACACACACACACACACACACACACACACACACACACACACACACACACACACACACACACACACACACACACACACACACACACACACACACACACACACACACACACACACACACACACACACACACACACACACACACACACACACACACACACACACACACACACACACACACACACACACACACACACACACACACACACACACACACACACACACACACACACACACACACACACACACACACACACACACACACACACACACACACACACACACACACACACACACACACACCACACACACACACACACACACACACACACACACACACACACACACACACACACACACACACACACACACACACACACACACACACACACACACACACACACACACACACACACACACACACACACACACACACACACACACACACACACACACACACACACACACACACACACACACACACACACACACACACACACACACACACACACACACACACACACACACACACACACACACACACACACACACACACACACACACACACACACACACACACACACACACACACACACACACACACACACACACACACACACACACACACACACACACACACACACACACACACACACACACACACACACACACACACACACACACACACACACACACACACACACACACACACACACACACACACACACACACACACACACACACACACACACACACACACACACACACACACACACACACACACACACACACACACACACACACACACACACACACACACACACACACACACACACACACACACACACACACACACACACACACACACACACACACACACACACACACACACACACACACACACACACACACACACACACACACACACACACACACACACACACACACACACACACACACACACACACACACACACACACACACACACACACACACACACACACACACACACACACACACACACACACACACACACACACACACACACACACACACACACACACACACACACACACACACACACACACACACACACACACACACACACACACACACACACACACACACACACACACACACACACACACACACACACACACACACACACACACACACAGACAGACATCATCGTGAAAATAGTCAAAACGGATTCAGGGGACCTCAAAACGTAAAAATTCGTCGAAAACTCGAGGTCGAAAAAAATCATGATTCCTATACTTTCCTTATATCTGTATACAGATGGGAAAGTAAAAAGAATAAATTGTTTTACACCGACAACTCTTACAATGAATAACAATTATAAACATAAGAATACTTTTTACTCTTCAATTTTTAATAAGAATACATAACTCTACTAAAAAATATTAATTTAAATATAATCGTAAAACACGAGCCGCTAATAATATGGAACTCTGTGTCCCGCTTCTTTAAAAGCAGTAACTCAACGATCTCATTTTCACCACACCTAAAAAAGGTTATAAACGAAAAACGTTTTAAGCGAGAAACAAAGAGATATATAATAAATTCCCCAAATAATTTTTACCCCTTACTCTTGTAAGCTTACCAATAAACATTACTAGTCATGTGCAAATCATTATATACGTATATTCATGTACAAATCGTTATACAGTGAGCATCATAAGTCTTACCCCCCTATCTAACTCGTTACTGGAGTCTTGTTAGGAAAATCACCGAGACAGGTCGATTTTTGATTTTTACAATGTACATTTTTGTATGAATAGTTTACCCTTAATTTCATCCCTTACTGGAGGGGAGCAACCCTTTCGAAAAATATAAATGGCATGGGTTGGTGAGTGATAGCTCATTTGAAAGGGGGTTTTATTCTCTATTCAAGCGTGCAAAAAAGTTTAAAATTTGCTTAATTAATTCTTGTTTTAGAATAACGGAAATTAACGTAGCGCACTCATCCTTAGAATTAAAATTCGGTCCTGCATGATATCGGTTTTGGATCAGACGTGAAGTAAGACTTTTTGCCATAAGATAAGGTCACTTATTTAGTTGCTTCCTATTTTTGAGGTTTTGTTATTTTTAAACATTAGTAAATCAATACGTAATAAAGAATATTATACATATATTATATATAATTATATATGATTTGTGCCAATATTAAAGTTAAATAAATTAATACATAATTGAGAAGGCGTCCGGAAATAAACAGAAAGACAACAAAGGCATTTTGCCTATTTTTTTAGTTTGTTTTCGTGCTCCTCACCTAACACTTTTATACTATTCTATAAAAAAAATTGTAGACGAATTACTGTATTACTGCATTAATTAAAATTGAAATTAAAATTAAAAATTAAATTTATTCTAGTTGAGGTATGTCTAGTATGAGGTATGACACATCAGATACTAAGTGAGTCCCAGGACGCTTCCTTGCGGTAATCCTGCTTTAATTTCTTTTAAATTGGAATATGCTTCATATTGTTTTAATCTAAAGAATCTATACGAAATGTATAAATCCAGTATCTCTGAGTATGGCTGTGGAAGTAACACATTTAATTTGTATTTTAAGCCATCAAGCCATATTTTATTAAAAGCCTGCGCAACATCGAGGAAGATGGCTGAACATATTTTTTTGTTTTCTAATGCTTTTTCAATCGCATTTGAGATTCTATGAACCTGATTTATAACGCCAAACTGATACGCTCTGGAATTAGTTTCCTGTCTTCATTAATGGGTTTCAGTCTTTCTATTAGTATTTTTTAAAATAGTTTCGACATTATAGACAATAGAGATATTGTCCTTTATGGCGAAACTTCTTTTGGAAGTTTTCCTGGTTTGTGGATCATAATGACTTCAGCTACCTTCCACAACCTAGGGACATACCTTAGATTGAATGAGACATTAAAGAGGTAAGTTTATTTATGGCTATCTTCGGATGTTGTTTTAATCCCCTGTAATTAAATTAGTAAATCTTAGTATTATTATTTGTTTTTATATCTTTTGCAATTTCCTTTGAAGAGGTTGGTCCGATGATTGAGTCATATCTCTGTGAAAGAGATCAGTTCGGTAATTATTTGGTTGGATGGTACTTTGTAAGTGCTCTGCGAATCTATTAACTTTGTATGTTACTTCTAGCCCAGCTGCCATTTGTATTTATGATTGGAGCATTTTATACAGTGGACCTTTTAAATCGCTTTGTGGCTTTCCATACAAAATATTCAGTGGATTTATTGTTTGTTAACTCACTAAGGCACTCACACATAGATACATTTTTAATTTGTTTTATCTCTCTTTTTAACTGCTGGGTGGCGTTGTTAAGTTTGGTTTTATCTAATTGAGCTTTAATCTGATGCCATTTCCTCCTTAGTTTTCTTTTTGCAGATATTAGATCCCTTATTTTTTTAAGACAGTTATTTTCTGTTGTTTGCTGAAAAATAGGTTAGTTATTATAACCTATTGCTTGCTGTATGTTGGACACAAGTAGTTCTACTTCTTCATCTAGCAGTCCGTTTGTTCTTAACGGAACTGATAGATTGATTTTATTTTTAAGGTCCAGTCTGAAGCTTTGCCAGTCTCTTCTCCCATTTTTTAGTCTAATAGCGCTTTCCTTTTGGATATTGGTGTCACTAATAGTAAAAAGAATGGGTAAATGATCTGAATTCATGTCCCATGCCTCATCAACTTACATGTAGTTTGCTGACATATTTCATTCAACAAAAAGCTCTATTAGCTCGTGTATTTTATATCTATCTGTGGGCCAATAAGTTGGTTTGCCAGTTACATGCAACTCATATTTTAACTATGTCGTTGTTTCTTTTCGGTTTTTATCCTAAGTTGGTTTTAGTCTGCAGTCCCGATGGATGTGTTTTGTATTGATGTCGCCTCCAATGATGAATCTAGGTCCTTGACTATTGAGAAAGTCTAGGTATTGTTCTTTTTTAACGATATGTTTTGGAGGACAATAAAATAAAGTGACCATAATTTTATAAGTTTTAGATTTTATCATTACTAAATTAATTTGAAAGTCTTCAGTCCTGTATCCCGTTTCTTGATGATGTTTAATTGCTTCTCCAGGTATTACTGCGCTACCCCATTTGCTGCATTTTGAGGATAAATATTATAATAAACCTTATATCTCTTAAATTCAATGAAGGACTCATTAATAAAGTAAGTCCCTGAAATTAAGAATGTGTCTATGTTTTCTATGTCTAGCATAAATTGCAATTTCTTGTTGGTGCTACAGCAGTCCATTATCATTCCATTCCATTAATATTCGGTTAATACTCATTAAATTTTGTCTTAGGTATAGCTCCTTTGCTACTATATTCTAACCTAGTAGTTCGTTTGCCCATTTTGTTCAGCTTTACCAATATTTGATGGAGAGTATTGATAAGGGATGCATCTTGATTGTTATCTATTTCTTCCTTTTTACCAGATACCGTCTGGCTGAATGATATAGATTTATTTTAGATTGTTTCTATTAACAGGCTTATATTGAGTTACTCGTTGTGGCTGTTTAGGTAAGTATGTTTTTTGCTGTGCTATTATTTTTTATTTTTAACATTTCCTTGACTACTTCACATCCCCTCTATCCAGCAGAATGTCCTTTGCCGCAGTGAACGAATTTAGTTAAATCATCTTTCGGTTTTGGATAGTTTACAGTTTAATGTTTCCCTTTGCATTTTACGCATCGCGCTTTTTAGTAGTACCTTTGAGTGTGACCGAATGCTTGACACTTTTTGCATCGAGGTAATAACTTGGATTTTCTGAGAGGTATAATTTCTACATAGCCTACCATAATTTCTCTAATTCCATATATTTTCTCAACACTTTCGTGGTATTGGAATGTAAGCTAAGCATGAATATATTCAATGATTGTTTGGTCCTATATTTAAGTTTTGGAGTAGCACGACTTTTCAAGTTCGCAAGAGTTGTGCAGTTTTTATGCCATTACTTTAATTGGTCTATTCTGTTTGTCTTTATATGAGTACCAAGTATACTCTTGTTCTGTTAATTCTCCAGAAAACATTCTATATTCTGGTCTTCAGGAACGTTAATTTTGACATCATTGTCGTTGATGACTATAATTTGGGAGTTTGGGATTTGTCTCACCATACTTTGAAGTTTATTAAGGTTTTGTATGTTATTCATTATGATAGGTGGTGGGGCTTTAACTTTTACAGGTTTTTCTGTTGTAATGCTGTTATATTGTTATTGTGGCTGTGGTTGTGGAGGTTTCAATGAGGTATCCATTTTCTTTTTTTGTTTTTTACGCGGATCCATTCAGTCTCTTTTGCCAGATCTTCTTTAATTGTAAATTATTTGGTGGACTTAGTTGCATTGATTATATTGCAAGCCATACTTTCTTTTATTCCTGTATACTTTTTGATTAATTCATCATTTGTTTCCATGATTTTATCTGTCTTGATAAGGAGCAACTGCAGCAAGATTATTTTTCTCCATTTATGTTTATTTAAGAGCATTGTATAATGCTTCTTCATTCTGTGACCTTGCGGCACTATTTTCTTGGAAAAGTTTCATTTTATTTCTATCACTATCAATTGCTTTTAAAAATATTTTTATCGGCGAATTTTTAATATTTTTAAACATACCTAGGTACTAGTGTTTATATTCTTGTTTCGACATGTTAAACTATATTAAACACTGTACACCTTAACCTAATATGAACTTGACCCACTTTGATCGTCGCGGCGAATAATTAAAATACATCCGACACCGTTAGCTGACTATTTTTAGTTGTCACAAAAAAGACTGTTGACCTCAAAACTCACTTCTTTGTAATATAATCACGGTATAAGAATTCTTATACCGTGATATATTAGGATATATTTCAGGCGCTATGTTTGAGTACTAGGTATACATTGCAGGCGATTTTTAAGGTGTATAGGGATATGATAATGTAAGAAATATGACGACGACGGTATACTACGGTTGTGCTCTGGTATGCCCTGTAACACGATAACCCAACATACTTGAGACGTTATTTATGGGACATCTGGAAGGAATTCATTAAATAAGTCGTTAATGTTAAGAATGTATGCTTACCTTAAGATAGAAAAAGGTTAAGTAGGGTAGTATTGATTGGTAACTGAACCAAAGCGAAACGTTATCTTAAATATTATATTCTTAGTTCTTAATATAAAAATATTGTTCTATAAAATCATGTTGTTTATTTTCGACACTCTTACAATAACTTCTGTAAGAATGATTTTATTTTCTATACAAATTTAAGTTTTATTTTACGAAATATGCACAAAATATTTGTCTCCCAAAACAGTTACAGCCTATTTTTATGTAAGCACTATTAAGATACGGAGGTATCGATTACAAATATTGGAACTAAGGGTAAAAGATCAAGCAGGCATAACAAACAGATCATTTTAATAGAGATGTTCAAAACAAAAAAAAGTATCGGTACTGCGTATCGATTCAGATCGATGTTTAATGTATACACTTTAATATGGTAAGCAACAGTGTCGATACTCAAAATATCGAAATGGTATACTAATGTAGTAAGTACTATAAGGTATAATAATAATAATTTTTGAGGATTCTATAAATTTTTTGCATAGATTATTAATGGTTTGTGCAACTGCTTCAGGGTTAATAAAATGTATTTTTTTGAAACGTAGATCCGAAAAAGTGAAACAAGCTAGTAATTTTACAGATTCTACATAACCAAATCTTTTTAAAATTTAATTTCTTGTTAATTCTAAAATATTTTTTCCTTGTTCAGTATTAGGAGAAACATTATTGAGCTGCTGTTTTAAACATTTACCTAATGAAATTATTTTACTACTGGATATGTAATGTTCTCCTGAAATTTTCTTTGATACTGCTTCTGTAGGTTTTAAAACTAATAAAATTTCCTTCAAAGCTTCAATTTCGTTTGAGTCAGTAATAGGTGGTGATTTAGGTGTATTAAATAATATTGGCACTAGGTATCTATATATCATAAGATACCTTTTAATCATGTAGAAGGTAGAATTCCACCTGGTAGGCACAAATTGTATAAGTTTGAGTTTGTTTTCTTGGGGTTAGGCCTTCCTTAACTCATCTGAGGCTGCGACACTGTGTTTAAAATATGTGACAACATTTCCCACTTCTGTCATTATTTTAGTTGCTAGCAAATCTAATAAGTGGGCAAAACATGGTAAATGCTTATTTTTACCAAACAGGAGTGTTATAGCCTTTACCATGTTTGCACCATTATCAGTAACTACTGCACTTATTTTGTTAATGCAAATGCCCCAAGATTCACAAAATTTCTTTATTATATCTGTTATATATTCAGCTGTATGGTTTGAAGAAAGTTCATATACAGCTATAACTATAGATTTAAATTTATCTTCATCAATATAATGGCAAGTTAATCCTAAAAAGCTTTTTGTATTCATTGTTTCAGTCCAAATATCTGTAGTCAAATTAAAATGATTTATATTGCTAATTTTACTTTTCAAACATCTTACAAGTACATCATATTTATCGTCAACTGGCAGTTATAGATTTTCGTTCTGGAATTATATATAGAGGCGCAGTTGTTTGAATAAAATACTTGATTCCAACTTGTTCTATTGTGTTTAGTGAAAGATTGTCTTTAGCAATCATATAAATTAGTGCATTTGTTATTTGACTTGATTTACGTTCACCATCTAAAAAACAATAAAAGATATTTTTGGTGGCGGTCTGGTTGTAAATTAATAATATACTAATGGTACTTTAAAAATAGTAAAATTACCTTGAAATGATTTAATTTTTGCAATCGTTTCTGTTATAAGAGGTTGTCGTACTTGTCGTGTGTGTTCTCCAGTATAGTAATTAGATTTAGATGAACATGGTTGAGGTTCATAATCAGAATTTACTACCTTATCCTACAATTCTAAATTAGAAGTTGTTTCTGTTGACTCAGTTTCCATTTTCTAAAAACATATGTTTATTTTTAGTTTATTTACTTTTGGAAAATATATCTTTACATATCTAGTACACTTACAGTTACGTCTATTTGTAAAGCACTTTTCAAATGATTTTCCGAAATCTATATGATGTTTTCGTATTAAATACATAGATATATTAGTTGTGGTGCCGGTAGACTTCACATCACTTCTACAGAGTTTACAGATTTCACCTGTTTTAGTTTTTATGAAATAATTTCAAACATTACTTTTATTTTTGAAACGCGGCATTTTTGAGCAATAGATAAATACTAAGACAAAACAGTAAAACACACGACACAACTAAACAGTGGACTAATAACTAATAGACAAGTCCGACAAGTGATAAAAAAATTATGTGATTCCCAATAGGCAACATATATACGCCATCTCCAAGAAACAAACGTTACTCAGATCTCTAAACCTAAATACTGTTTGTTTAAATTTAATACCTTATTACTAGATGGCAGACCTAAAATTCGAAATTAGTGTTGCATAATGTTATCTTTATTTTCGATTCGATTTAACATAAAGATGTATCGATACGGGGTATTAATGCATCGGTGAATATCGATACAAAATATCGAATTTTGAACTTCTAAATATCGATACTGTCAAATATCGTATCGTATCGCACATCTCTATTTTAAATTTGGGTTAGTTGCTTTGCGGAACAAAATTAAAGTTCATTCCAATAATAATAAAATAATGAATACTTGTAATTTTTTTGAGTGGCTGTTTGCTGAACAGGGTGAGTTTTTCTCACTGAGTAATTATGTTTTATCAGTTTTGTTTTAATTTGTAATCAAGTTATTTTGCAAATTATATTACCCAATTATTATCCATCAACCTTTTATAGTTAGTTTGTCGATTCTGACGTAAAGATTTTTGTCAAGTATTGAGAAAACTTTATATCCCAAATTAACGGGGTTATATTAAATAATTTAAACTTATTTGAATTTGACTATTTATTTGTTTTCCTCTACGAGGTGCAATCAAAAGTAAAGTGAGTTAGATTGTCTGTTCTAGCGTAGTACATTGCGTTCAGTGTATGCGTTTATTTTGGGATTACTGTGGTCAGTTTTCTCAGAGTCGTCGCACCATGGTTGGTGTGGGCTAGTGACATTGCGGTCAGTGTGCTAGTAATGGCTTGTTTTATATATCGATTGATGATTGGGCATTGCGGTCAGTGCCAACGGAATTGAGAATATAACTTTTTGTCAATTATGGAAAATTTAAAGTTGTGTCAATTATATTTTTTTATAATCAATATTTTGACATAAAGAGTTATCAGTATAATTTTCTTGATAATTAAAAGAATAATAAGTATTCTGTTTATGGATATCACCTTTTCATGACTTTCTTTAATATAAAGCTGCTTTTGGAAAACTTGATTGCTCATACTTGTTTTTTTTTATTTCAGGTACGCCATCTCATACGAGCATTAATTAAGTATTTTATCTATTTTATTTTACTATTATTATATTTGCGTTTTATTGTTTTTAATCATTTAATACTTATTTCTAACTAATTTTATTTTGTTTTAAATTTTACCTTTCAATTAAAAGTTATTAAATATTTTATTGAATTAATTTCTAGTTTTTCCTGACATTGATTAAATAACTAAATATTACCGCCCAAGTTTATAATAGATATTTTTAAAAAACAAATATCGTCCTATACTTCCTTTTCTTCATTTTTTTATCTCATTTCTTGTGTATTATTTTAACGATGTTGCACTTGAATTTTTATTGTTATCAGTATTATGTCTGTAAGATAAATTGACTGGAAGGAATTATTAATAATTACTAAAAAATAGTTGCTTTACTAGGACTTATCAAACACCCTCCATATACACAATTACCAACAGGTTCAAAAGCGCAGCGACTAATTTTCGTTGCATTCTTTGATAGTTATTACGAACAAATACACAGTTGACAATAAAAGATACTACCTCATCATGCTTTAGCCGGAGTACGATTGTTGAGAATAATATTAAAAGTTTCTGTCTTAAATGTGGTTTATTACGAAGTTTCGTAGTTTGAAGATAAGTCTTTGCTCCTTGCACAAGAATAACGCGAAGATGCCGCTGTGTTATCGTTGGATAATCTCTAGAGAATTTCATTATTCGTGTCAACTCTGGGTTTATTATTCTACATAGCGAATCCTAAGACACGGGGGCTAAAATGCAAGGGTTGACTGTATATAAAAATAAAGTTACACACTTTTTTAATTCTGTAATCGTTTTACCTATCGGAACATATCTAGTTATATTGAAAGCGAGTTTTCTTTTATATTTCTCTCCACTTCTTTAATTCTCTTACATCTACTTTATTTTTCCACATCCGGTTCTTCCCTTCTATGTTGGTACTTTCACTTCTTTCATCCAAGTCTTGATCTACATCTTTACTTTTTCCTATTTCTATAGTTAAAAAAAATTGTCCCACTAATCGCAATACTTCTTACTCAAATTGACTTCTGTTGTGTTATCCACAGATGTAATGTATACTTTTTCTCGAATTGCCTAATTTATCACTATTTTGAATTGTTTGCACTATTTGTGCTTTAAGTAGGTATATTGGACCATAACTTAATTTAAATTATTTTGAATATATTGGGCGTCTTGAAATGACTAATTGTTACGGGTCAATTTTAATTTTATTATAGTGAATAGTCTTTTAACACAGAATATTAAAATCATACCTGCTTTTCCACTATTTTCGAGTAATAAATAAAAACTCATCTAAATTCGTGAATAATACACAAAATTAATTGTCTTCGTTTCCATTTATTAAAATTAACCTATACATATTATTGATATTGTTTATTTATATGCTGTCAGCACTTGACCATGACCTTAAGGTAGTTCTTCTTCTTCTTCTTCTTCTTCTTCTTCTTCTTCTTCTTCTTCTTCTTCTTCTTCTTCTTCTTTTTCTTCTTTTTCTTCTTCTTCTTCTTTTTCTTCTTCTTCTTCTTCTTCTTCTTCTTCTTCTTCTTCTTCTTCTTCTTCTTCTTCTTCTTCTTCTTCTTCTTCTTCTTCTTCTTCTTCTTCTTCTTCTTTTTCTTCTTTTTCTTCTTCTTCTTCTTCTTCTTCTTCTTCTTCTTCTTCTTCTATTCTTTAGTTGATTTTAGTTTGTGCAATTTGGGATTAGTATTGGCAGTTTAGCCATCCCAAATCAAGGACATTCATCTTCTTAGGTCCTGTGGTTTTCCCTTTCTCTTTCATTTTAAGGTAGGTTTATGGGCCATGAGGTCTTTGAAAATTATATTGTCATTTCGGATTTTATACCACTTAAAATAGATAAGTTAAATCAAACAATTGAATTAAATTATATAAGTATTGAACCCGAAAAATCAAGAGTTGATTTTAGTACACATTTTGTGGATTTGTCGATATTTATAGGTATAAAACAGGTTCCTACCCTATTGAGTAAGTCATCCAGATATAACCTTGCATGTAGCTTTAGCTAGTTTTATTTCTGCTTTTAGGTCCTTTTCTTTTTACTTCTACTATTTTACTTTATAATTTAAGAACTATTTGCTTTGCCTTCCATTACGATTACCTAGTACTGCTTGCACCAACCTGCTTGGCAATTTTCTTAGGGCTTGAAACCATTTGGGCCCTAAGCATGTAAATACTCTTGTAATAGTAAAGCAATACGCCTATAGTGCAGGGAAATTAACTGAAACAGCTCTTCATCAATTAATAAAAGGGGTGGAGAACACACTGGGAAACAAGGAGGTAATGCTGGGAGCATTCTTGGATATCGAGGGTGCATTTGATAGTACCTCCGTTGAATCGCTCATTAGATCTCTCAAACACAGAGGAATCGAGGACACGTGCGTGCCCTGGATAGACTTTATGTTTAGGGAGAGAACTATATACGCAACCCTTATGGGAGAGACAATGCGGCACGGGTAGCGAGAGGATGTTCGTAGGGTGGAGTGCTGTCTCCACTCCTGTGGAACCTTGTAGTGGACGGACTGCTTAGGGCTCTCAAAGATAAGGGACATAGAACCCTGGGATATGCCGATGATCTAGTAATCATAGCACAGAGAAAATACAACACAATAGTAAGAGATAGAATGCAAGAGGCTCTAAATATAGTAACAAAATGGACAGAGGCGGAAGGACTAAACATTATCCTAAACAAATCTGACATAATTGCATTCACCCGCAGGAGGAAATTGGAGGGACTAGGGCCTCTAAACCTAAGAGGTGCAAGCATCCAGCTTAATGGGGAGGTAAAATATCTCGGGGTTATGATTGACTCGAGACTTACCTAGAACCAGCATCTAGAAAAAACCACAAGGAGAATGGAAACCTCGTTAATAATGGCAAGGCGATCCTTTGGAAAAAATGGGGGTTAAAACCAGACATGGTATATTGGCTTTATAAAATGGTGGTGAGACCGATAATAACATACGCAGCTTTGGTGTAGTGGCAAAAGACACAACAAAGGAAAGCAATAACGAGGCTAAGCAAGGTACAAAGACTTGCTTGCCTCGAAATAACGAGGGAAATGAAAACAAACCCACTGCTGCAATAGAAGCACTAATATGGCTCCCACCTCTTCACTATGTGACACAAGAAGAAACAAGATTAGGTGCTTACAGATTAGGGAATACACTGGGAAATCTTGACATTAGGCCAGGTCACATGAATATCTCAAGGTCAGTGACAGGAGACATGCTAGACATGAGATCAGATCACATAACCAAGAGGTACTCTTTTAATACTCCATTTAAGGTTTTAATACAGGAAAGAGCGGAGATCACCATAAGGGAGCCCCCAATGCTCAACGACAGGAACAAACCTGGTATACAGACGGGTCCAAGACTGCGGAAGGCACTGGGGCAGGAGTATTCTCCAAAAACCCTGATACTAACCATAGCTATGCTATAGGAATACATTCCTCTTTTATTTCAGGCCGAGGTATACGCAATTTTGCAATTTGCAAAAACGAACAATAAAACAGCTGTCAAAAATCATCATATTTAAATAATGTCAGACAGCCAAGCGGCACTTAAGGCCATATCGAGTGAGAAAGTTACGTCGAGGCAGGTATGGGAATTCATCGAAGAACCAAGAACCCACTCACCCAAGGATCTGTACAAACTTGTACAAGGTACAAAGGTGACAGAGTGGGTGCTATGAACTAACATGGGGTAAAACACAATAAGCCAATAGGCTTCAGTGTTATTCGGAGACATAGTCAAACGAGCCCAGGGCAAACAAAAACATCCCGTTGGGTATTTTTGTGGCTATTGGATGTACTTTATCAATTCTTAAATCAGTTAATTTCATGATTGTTCCTGCAACTAAAGTAAATCAAGTCATTTAAGTAAACGTTAAAGAAAATACCGTTAAATAATTTTACACGATATTAATTTCCATGATCTAATCTCTGGAAAACAATAACAAAACTGAGCTGTCGATATTAACTATCACCACTTTCAGTCAAGGGAATAAAAAGGGGTAGCATAATGGCCGATTCTCATTAGGCGCTCAGATCACACTACGCTTATAATCAAGAATATAAGCCTAAGGTAATATTAACATGTTACACTCAACTGGCACTTATTCACCTTAATTTTATATTTTTTATTTTAATGTCAAACTATAATTTATCACCCAGGTTGTACTATTCTTTGGAATTCAATCACGCTTCGATCAGAATATCTGCACGGCGAAAAACCGCGGTCAAAGATCGTAAACGTACCATGAGCGAAACGCTGAATACTAACATTTCCATTTAAATAGTGTGGTCACAATATTGCATTAGGCCTTGAGTAGATCGTGAGTGGAACGTGTCCTAAACTACAGTGAGAATTGGCCTTAATTGAAACGTTTCCTATTTATTATTTTCCTTACTAAAGCAGTTAATTGTTCTAGTTTTGCCCTAAAATTGTATTTTTAATATGTAAATACGTTTTACAGTAATATAAAGCACAATAACATGTTTTGAATAATATTTAACACATTTTAGTTATTATTTCTGTATTATTAAAATTTTTTTTAGATTTTTCGCACTATAGTCTGAATAAAAAAGGAGTGCTGTAAAAGTATGGATATATCATCATATTCCATAGGCGTATTATGCAAAATAATTTTCTATAATATAAATAAGATCAAGAAATATAAAATGGAACTTATAAAAAATAGTATCAAATATAATAAGCCTGCAAACATATTAGTAAAATTCCTATCTTTCATGTATGTTTTTAATTATTTATTTTTCGTATATTTGAAAAATAATCTGATATTGGTATTAACAAGGACTGAAATTATAACAGTATATTAAAACATAATTTGTATATACGCGTTTTTTGTATGTTATTCTAAACACAACTGGTGCGTTAACGCACCACTGCCTAAATATGTAGTTATTGCCTTTGACCCTGAAAGATCTGAGGGCATTGAGATTTCGGATTTTAATTTTTTATGTTATACCCCTTATTTAGGTTTGACAATATATGTGCCAATAGTAGTTGTTCACATGTTGTAAATGTTGAAAAGTCGTTAAGTTAAGTTTGCATCGGTGCAGGCCAATGTGTAGACATTAAATGGATATCAAGGGGCTAACTGAACTAAACGCTTGGCCAACGTGTGGACGCGATAGCCATCATTTCACCAATACCGCACTAAAATACTTTGATCTATGTCTAAAGACCAACACTACACGGATCTAGCACCAAGGTGCGAGCCAACACAACAATACCTCTCCAAGTTACTATAAACCCCCTGCTACCTATTGGCCACAACTATTGCCACATATATTAGCCAACATATACAGAAGCCTTTAGAAACACCGTTGAGTTGTGATAGTTCTGTTTGTTACTTGGTTAGAATTGTTCGTATTTTTACTATAATCACCTACGAGACTCCCATAGATAATCTAGATCAAGTTATTTTCAAGCAAGAAAAAACAGACGTTGCAGAATATATCATAATTAAATAATATAATTGCAAAAATTGCAAAGTTAATTTGCATGCCAATTGTTTTTCACATAACCATTGTTAACGGATTATTTACCCAGTTGTGCATATATGCACCACCGTTTTTTTAATTGTTTTAGTCCGGAAAAATTTTGTTTTTGTAATTGTGTCTTAATTAAGCTTTACTTTAACGAATAAAGCTAGTTTTATGAAATTACCTTCTTTTTTCTCACACTTGGTAAAGATGGTTTGAATAGATTTCAAAGATGAATTTTATAATTAATACTACAAGATGGTTTTCATGAATCTGATTTCAGAGATAATTTTGTAAAGTAAACTACCACATGTTCTTAGTCAATCTCTTTATTTTTCGTTGTAACGGTTTTAATCGAACGTTATGCCCTATCGCCTATTTCTGTCTCAAAACTAGCAGAGAATTAACTTATAATCTAGAAATTACCTTGAATATGCTCCTGTCGTAGAACTTCATTAGATTTTCGAGAAAACACAGCTTTATTCAAATGGGAATTAGCGTAACTGGTGTAAATGTTCCTTCTTAGGGCTCACATAATTTTTACAAGGTTACACTGAATTTCACTATGGTTTTCAGCAGTAGTTTTCACTCTTAAGATATTGTTTACAATAACCTCTGTATTTTGTTGATTTTATTCAAAAGGAATTTAGCGTAACTGGGGTAAATGTTCCTCCTTAGGGCTCACATAATTTTTACAAGGTTACACTGAAATTCACTATGATTCTCAATAATACTGTTTACTTGTAGAAGTGTTGTTTACAATGTTTTTGTTATTTTGTAGGTTAAAACTGATGTCGGATGTCATTTAATTTAATGAAGTATGCCTGTCGCATTTCGAGATGTCTATCTTTGTTCGATAAGTGATTCTTAGGTAATGCCTCTCTCTCTGCTTGACGGAGGACAAGGGACGTCATTTGTCTGACTTCGATTCATACGCCAGTGATTTATGAACTCAGGAGTGCTCGTTTAAGCGGTGGTTGCTTTTCATGGGCATATTTTTGGGTTTTCTTATTGGTCGAGCAGTGTTAACAGAGCTGTCAGCCTGAATGCGAATGATCGTATTCTAGTAGTTGAAGGAGGTCATTGGTCGCACAGTATAACCAACAATAATTTCTAGAGATCGGACAGTGGCGATTGGTTTAAATGGATTTTCTTTGAAGTGATTCTGCGCAGTCGAGGTTTTATGCTAGGGGGCGAAAAACGGCGTAATTTGTAACACGTGGCAGCTTCGTCTTTCTTTCCAACAAGGAATGTTAATGGAGGTGTTGAACTGAAAATTCGCTGAGAGACTTTTTACTTTTTTTATGTGATTTTGTATATCATCCCGCGTGGGGAGTCTAGTAAAAGTGTCTCTATTTTATGGGAAGCATTAATGGTACGTTTTGAAGTTGGTTAACGCGAAGTTAGACGGGTATTTTTTTTATGTGATTGTGTGCCGGCTTTCCCATCTCATCTTGAGGAGCATTGAATATTGAAGTTCAACCCATCCGTCGTCCTGTAGCAGTTTGATGGTTGGAGACCGATCGTAATTGGGTTATATATTGAAGGGATAATTGGTCTTTAAGAAGTTCTACGCAGATTTCATTTCCTGTTTGATTCGAAGTTACACCCTCCGGAACAGAGGTTGGTTTTATTATTTTTGTTTTATTTGATAAATTGTAAATATTGCTACCCATTCATTTTAATAACAGATTCTTTCAGATTTTAAGGGGGTTGAATGTGGGGAACAGGTTATACTATATAGTTTTACTGGTTCATTTTTTTATTAGGCACTTTTGATGCTTTGCTTGAATAGTCTTTACTTGGGCAATAATTTCAACCCTCTGGGAGGTTCAATTAATTCACATTAATTTTCAAGAGATAAAGGGGCGGGATCAATTTAGGTTATCAGATTGTAATTAGGATTGTACATTTTAGGGTGCTTGGTACCGGTGTTGCTTGGTACCGGTGTTGCCTGCTACTGTTGCTGGGCACAGTACAGGTGTATGGTAGTGAAGATACTGCCTAGTACTAGCGTTTTCCTGACTGGTATTGATTATGTACTTCCTCTTTAACGAAGAACAGCCATTTTGGGGTTCGAACACCTCATCTACTTTTCTAGAACATCAGAGATTTGGTATCATAGCACTACATGCCACAGGCGGCAACGCTAGCCTTGAATAGCACGGATCAGGAGATAAGTGGAAATTATGCATTTATTTTTCTATCATTTCGGTTATAATTTGGGGTTTATTATTTAGTCTACCACTGATACGTATATGTATACAGTTTTCTTTATGAATTTATTTGATTAAATAACGTTGTGTTCATATGCTATTAAAGGCCCTCATTGCCTATGTTTCATGGTTAGTTCATATATCATAATTCATAGTGTTTTATAATAAGAGTATGTTTCACATTGTTTAGTGAAACAAATACTATTTTAGTTTATAAGTATTTTGGATATGAACTTCTGTAATATACAGAAATTACAGGATTTTTAATATTAAATGAAGTTAACCTTTTCTATGAGTTGCGCTTGATATGTCTTTCGCCTTGAATCCAACGCTTATGACCGCGGGGTATTGAGAAGTAATACTTAATGGGGTACTGACAAGTAATATTATTGATTTTATTAAGATTCAATGAACTAACCCTGTCTAATTTCTGTACACTGCGCTAAAATATTGTAAATACTGGTATTAATTTGGGGTTATGATTAGCCCTCAGGTATGTAAGTAAAAATCTAGTCCTTATAGCATATGAATTGTGTTTGAAGTCGCTAATAGCGCACTAATTGTAAAGGAGTCATTAACTAAGGGGAAACTATCTTCCAATTAGGAAATAAACAAGGTTTGAGTTAAGGTTGTCTTTTATTTTCCTATTTATTTGGTAGGTTTAAAAGTAGGACTTTTCTGATTTGTACTGGCTTGGTATAGTAGATCTACCTGGCGTCCAATTTAACAGAACAGCTAAAATAATTTATTTTTCCCTGATTACGAAGTAATCACCCACTCCCTTCTCCACTTGAGTAAACCGGAGCTACAAGGTTGACATCAGGGACAACTGAACTTAAAGTAACGTTTTGGGGGTTATATCGTTTGCATTTACATTTATATTATCACAGAATAAACAATATACAATAACAATTAATATTATTTAATTATTTAAATGTACATTAAAAAAATATTTTTATTCCAATTTCAGTCTTTCTAGTTCAATGTTTTGAAATAAGTCAGCATTTTTATTATTATAATTTACACATCGAACTAGATACGAAATTGGAACGTGTTTATTATTAATTGCATATGAAATTAAACATTTTAATTCAATAAATAATTAATTTCATATACAGGATGTTAATTTAATTGGTGAATATAAAGAAAAATGTTCAAATCTGAACATACTGGCGACTCTCATCTTAACTCACGAGGATTTTCGTTCCTGACTGACGCTAGTCTCTGGAGTTCGATCTCTGCGTGATTCGGCGATCCTGTTGGGCCAAGGCGGAGATAGTGGCAGATTTTGTTTGTAGGGGACCCATTAAACTATTAGTGTAGGTAACACAATAGCGGCTGTGATGGAATTTGATATATAGTTGGGGTTCTTGATTTTCTTCCAGATTTTCTCATGCAGCTTATCTTGAACGGCATTTTCTTCGGAAATTATGGAATTTAAGTTATCCGTCTAAAGCGTTGATGCTTCTTGGGTTTGAGTATGGAGAACTTCAATCGAACGGAAGTTCCTTGGTTGTATAGTTGTCGAATTCGCTTGATACGAGGTTCGAGTTGTTTTTAAAGCATTGATGCTTCTTGGATATGGAGAACTTCAAGCGGGCGGAAGTCCCTTGGCTCTGTGGTTGTCGAATTTGCTTAATACGAGTTTCGATTTGTTTTTAAAGCATTGGTGCTTCTTGGGTTTGAGTATGTGGAATTTCAATCGAACGGAAGTTCCTTGGTTGTATAGTTGTCGAATTCCGCTTGATACGAGCTTCGAGTTATTTTTAAAGCATTGGTGCTTCTTGGGTTTGAGTATGTAGAACTTCAAGCGGGCGGAAGTCCCTTGGTTGTATAGTTGTCGAATTCGCTTGATACGAGCTTCGATTTGTTTTTAAAGCGTTGGTGCTTCTTGGGTTTGAGTATGTAGAACTTTAAGCGGGCGGAAGTCCCTTGGTTGTATAGTTGTCGAATTCGCTTGATACGAGCTTCGATTTGTTATTAAAGCATTGGTGCTTCTTGGATTTTAGTATGGAGAACTGCAATCAAACGTTGAATGCTTCTTGGCTTTGAGTATTAAAAACTTCAATGGAACGGAAGTACCTTGGTTGTATGGTAGTATGGTAGTCGAATGTGTTATTGAGGTTGGCAGAAAGACTTCATTTTCTTGTTTTTCTTCATGTTGAAGTTTGCTTCTTCCATAGGTTTTTCAAATTTTTAAACTTTTGCTCGAAGGACCATGAATAGATTTCAAAGCCTAATTATTGTAAATACTACTAGATGGTTAATCATGAATCTCGTTTCAGAGATACTTTTGTAAAGTATACTACCACATGTTGTTAGTCAATCTCTTTATTTTTCGTTTTGCATTTACATTTATATTATTACAGAATAAACAATATACAATAACAATTAATATTATTTAATTATTTAAATGTACATAAGAAAAATATTTTTATTCCAATTTCAGTCTCTCTAGTTTAATGTTTTGAAAATAATTTTGAAATAAGTCAGCATTTTTATTATTATAATTTACACATCGAACTAGATACGAAATTGGAACGTGTTTATTATTAATTGCATATGAAATTAAACATTTTAATTCAATAAATAATTAATTTCATATACAGGATGTTTATTTATTTGGTGAATATAAAGAAAAATGTTCAAATCTGAACATGGGTTCTCTTGGCTTCAAAAGTAAAACTAAAAAAAAAAAAAAAAAAAAAAAAGTAAAAGTTCATGAACTATCTTTAAAAGTCACTGTATTCACCATAAATACTGGTATCATTATTATTGTCTTTTCTGAAGTTTATTATTACTATACCCAAGTAGCATTTTGGTCACTATAACCACATACTATATCAAAATTAACGTTGTACTTGGTGTAGAAATGAGTCATTTATGAAACGACGCACTCTAAACCACCGAACAACGTCGTCATAACGTTGAGCATGTCTTTAGTTAAACTAGGATGTTGTTACAGCGTTAACTTAAGCGAATACAAGTAGTAAATATTTTGGGAATAGGAATAACGTAAAAAGGTTCCAATGTCAACTTTAGTTAGGTTAAACGTCGGACCAACGTTGTAAGATTTACCTATGCACTAGGTAATTTTTTAGTTAAGTTATAAACGTTTTCGTGGAGTCAGTCGTCTTTGCATTTAACGTAATAGAAAAAACCTTATAGAAAAGATATATCCTATTTAGTAAAATAAGATGATAAAATAATATAAAAACAACCATTATATACAAATACGTTATCGTATGATATACACCGTGTCCCACGTAAGGCGGGCATTACAACTTTATGGAGAATAAATTAATTTGTATTTTCGCCATTTTCTGAGTATACATAATCGAATATGCTCTTTTGAATTAAAATAAAATGAACTCTGTGCAACTTCCGGTTATACCGGAAGTGACCACTAACTTCGTTATTTTAAAGGGAATACCCCATATTTTTTTTTAATTTTAGATTCAGCATGAAATTCTGTAAACAACGATACCCATTTGCCTATTCTAGTTATAGCGGATTTGGCGTTATTTAATTTTTTTCTACATTTTTAGTCGCCGGTAGACATTTTCTTAAAGTCGTCTATCTCAGGTACTATATCTATCAGATACTTAAAATTTTAACCAGAGATAGCAGATGGGATATACTTCTTGAGAATATTTAGTTATTCATTATTTGTTGTACGGGGTGTTTGCAAATTATTTTTAAAAATGAAATTTTTTAAACATAAAAAACTTTTTTATTTTAAATTGAACACCCTATATATTTTTTAAATTTTAGATTCAGCATGAAATTCTGTAAACAATGATACCTCATTCGCCAATTCTAATTATAGTGTATTTGGCGTTATTCAGTTTTTTATAAACTTTTATATGCCGGCAGACATTTGCTTTTTTAAATTTACTTGTACATCGTTTGTTCGACTGTGTGTTTGGAAATTATTTTAAAAAATAAATATTTTAAACATGAAATTTTTTTTTATTTTAAATGGAAAATCCTGTATATTTTTATTTCATTTTGTTCAGAAAATTATTCTTCATTGATCTTCATTTGCACTATTAATTCCCTATAATTATCTTCCGCCAATTTTAAGAAAATTTAAATTTAAGTTTTACGCATGCACCTACATAATATAGTTTTACATTTTAATTTTTTATCTTAGTATGCCGTGGAAATATGCTAAACAACAATCTGTCAACAAACTGAATTGTCATATTTCTATGTATTTAAGTTGTGTATTTTTTGCGTTCAAAATATGGAAAATATGGAAAATATTGAAGAATATACCAACCAAGATATTCTTAATTTATTTTACATTCATGGAGAATGTAATCGAATCAAAAGTAGAACCTGCCGCATGTTTAATGAACGATACCCTCATTTACCACCAATGAACAGACAGAAATTTGATAGAATCGAAGCTAACTTTTTGAATAATTTTAAACAAAACCCGGGAAGAAACTGTCAACATTATGTCCGAGATGAAGAAGTTAATCTAATTAACGTATTAGGGTATTTTACTGCGTATCCTCACGCCTCCATTAGAATGGCTCAAGATAATTTAAATATTAGTCGAGGGTCAACAACTAATCATGTTGAAAAAAGATTGTTAAAATGTTTAGAAGCTAACGGGGGGCATTTTGAACATTTGATAAAATGATTTTTTTAAACCATGTGCTTTTAATAAAAATTGTTTTTAGTTAGTATGTACCTTATCATTAAAAAAATTTAAACTTTTTAAACGACATATTTTGTTGCAGAAAACTGTAAATGTTTTTAAAAGTACATCCCATCTACTACTTCTGGCTAAAATTTCAAGTATCCAACAGAAATAGTACCTGAGACAGTCGACTTTAAGAAAATGCCTACCGGCGCGACGACTAAAAATTAAAAAAAAATGAATAACGCCAAATCCGCTATAATTAGAATAGGCAAATATGGTATCATTGTTTACAGAATTTCATGCTGAATCCCAAATTTAAAAAATATATAGGGTGTTCCCTTTAAAATAAAAAAGTTTTTTATGTTTAAAAAATTTCATTTTTAAAAATAATTTGCGTACAACAAATAATGAATAACTAAATATTCTCAAGAAGTACATCCCATCTACTACCTCTGGTTAAAATTTTAAGTATCTGATAGATATAGTACCTGAGATAGACGATTTTAAGAAAATGTCTACCGGCGACTAAAAATGTAGAAAAAAATTGAATAACGCCAAATCCGCTATCACTAGAATAGGCAAATGGGGTATCGTTATTTACAGAATTTCATGCTGAATCTAAAATTAAAAAAAAATATGGGGTATTCCCTTTAAAATAACGAAGTTAGTGGTCACTTCCGGTATAACCGGAAGTTGCACAGAGTTCATTTTATTTTAATTCAAAAGAGCATATTCGATTATGTATACTCAGAAAATGGCGAAAATACAAATTAATTTATTCTCCATAAAGTTGTAATGCCCGGCCTTACGTGGGACACGGTGTATATGTATGTAATCTTTAAAAAAGTTTTTTAAAAAGTGTGTTAATTGGTCGGATACCCGACTCTATTCACGCTTCATATATTGTAATATATTCGCAATTCGCCTTGGAAAATCTTCCAAATAACACTAAATAAACTATAACACTTTATTCACAGTGGAAAAATAAGTGAGCACATGCGCTTTGAAAGAGAGATTAAAAAAAAAACACGAGAGAAAATAGGGTACCACCACCAAGGTACTAATCATGGAGGAAGGATTATTAAGAGTTGCCGTGTCTTTGTAGAAATTTGGCAACATGTTTGCTTGCAGTGACCTGTGGGGGGGAGTTGTAGAAAATGGTAATCTGTCGGTGATGTAGTTGCTGGCCGTATTACATCAACTATTACTCTTTCGGTAATGCAGTTACCAGTAATATTATATTTAATTTGAAATTTGGTGGATTTTTTTAAAGGAGAATTTACTTTGGCAATTATTTTCTAACTAATACGAATATAGCCATCCAAAATTTTGGTAGTATTTTTTTAATTTTTAATGAAATAAAAAACATGTTCGTGTAGCTAAATTATGTTCCTCTGGGGCCACTTTTTTAAAATTTAATAAAATTTTGTTATTATAAAAATTTCAAAAATTGAGATAATTTAATCAAATTTCGGAATAGTGGCTACAAAAAAAACGGACATTTCACTTTTACCTGAAGGTACATATTTTTCATTCACTAAAAAGTAAAATTAAACTATAGAAATATTTATGGCTCTATTTCGTATTGTTTGGAAAAATATAATTGCTTAGGTAAATTTTCCTCTTAATTATAATTAAAATTTTGATTTTTTATTAGCTGTTTGTAACAATTATGAAATGCCAATAAAAATGAAAAATTCTCTGACAAATAATTATGAGGGATAAAATAAATATTATACAATATAATTATATTTACTAAAAATTCCCAAGAAAAATAAATAAAAAATATATCAAAGAGATTTTAATACAAAAAATTATTTTTCATGCACTTCACCCCCATACAAGCAGATCTTGTGCGAAGCAAGAATTATTATTATTATTATTTACTATGGCGCTCCCGGACGTCTTACAAATTACTCTTTAAGAAAGTTACTCTAATATCACAAACATTACATTACTATTTCGGTACGTTAACTATCTATGGCTAAAAAAATTAGAAATGGCACAACAAATCATTAATTTACTGGATATGAAAACTAATGCCTAAGTAGATAAATTTTCAAAATAAACAAAAAACAAAACAAATTCTTCTTGAATCTTAGGAAATAAGACAAAAGCAACCATCCAAACCATCCATATAAACTGAAACAGAAAAAAATTAAATGCAGTAAATTCGAATCATTATAATACTTTCTTATTATTAATGGTAGACAAGTTTTAACTAAATGAGAAAAAACGTCTGTTTTACGTTCTTTACATGTAAACCAGAGATAACTCGTGGCCTAGTCTACACCCTATATACTTTTTACAAATATAATATATGTTTCTATTAGAATACAATGTAATATTTCTGCTTTTTGTATTATAATAGAAATATATATTTTTATTAAGTATATAGGGCGTGCCTTTCAAAAGTAACCTCGGTAGCCTCCTAGTAGACTAGGCCACTGGCAAAAAAAGTTTAATTTTCTGAATTCTTTTGTCAATATGACCCAAAAGTGGTAAAACAATTTCATAAATTTTTCAAAAAAATTCAATAACATTTCTTTGTACATAAATCAAACGTCTTTTATAATCATTTTCTTTAAAATAAGTAAAATTATCGATGGTCTTTTAACATGACTGTAAATTTACACTCTTTGCAGTCAAAACTTTTAAATTTCTTAATAAATCCTGCAATATAACTTGTGGCCTGACTCAAATTTTGTTTCATTTAATATTTTTGTATATATTATTAAAACTTTATCTTCACAGGTGTGTGATAACACTATTACTAAGTACAACTATCTTTGGTATATCTGGTTTTAAGGGTGCTTAAGCAAGGCAAAGTAAATCTTTTAGCAGTCTTGAACGATTTGTGTTTGTAAACTATTTTGTTTAAAATTAGATTTTCACATAATGTATAATGATTGGTTGTAAGTGGAATGAGTGGAATATTTAAAATACGACACCATTCCTTTCTTTGATCAATATTAGAATGAAATTTAAAAATTTTCGTTTGAAATGGGCCTATAAAATGTACTATTACAATTAGAAATTATGCATTTATAATGAAATCTGCCTGGTAAAGATATGTTAAAGCATCAAAATACCTTTACTTGATTTCAAATAATCCTAAATAACTTATATCTAAACTAAAATAACATGTTAGTAAAACTAATTTTATTTGTTTTTCGTCGACAACCAAAAGCATAACATAACCACATATTTGTTTAATATTGATGTTATTTATTGACAGCGCGCGTGGGGCCCGCTGTAACAGACAGAAAGCCATCTTCACATAGTACAAATCTAAGTGAAGGCATGCATTTTTAATTTGTTGTCATATATGAATTAAAATTTTTAAAACAACACTTTTTGTGTGTTACTGGACGAGATGTTATTAAATTATTCAATGTCCTTCACATTTTAATACAATTTTGCTATTGTAAAACGGACTTCAGAGCACCCAAGCGCGGAGTTGCATACGCAGAAACGTGTTTACGTATTGTGCCTATGATATAAACCCCCGTGGTGCTAATCAGATGTGCCCTTTATTGACACGACTAGGCAGGAAACTGTAGACTGGGTATAGCTGGGCACTTTACTAATGGGTGGCACTTGATTCGCAAGTAAAATATTAGTTTCCTGGACGACTATCGTTGAAAATTAGTATATTTGTTAGTCATCTGATAATCACGGTCGCGTTGCCGACTATTGTACTACTACGCCTGTTCAAAGTGTAATTATCTTTGTAGGCATGGTCGGTCATCAGCCATTAATTTGGGACGTAAACAAAGGATTATAAAGCTTTATTTTAATTTTCTAGAAACAAATCATTTATTTACCGTTTAGTTCGCGTTTAAATCAATATTAAATTTAAATATTGTTTATCTAAATTATTTTTTTTAATTTTAATTTTTAAGTTTTGAGAAATTCGAAACGGATTAAAGGCGCTCGCGTTTTTTGGCACAAAGCAATAGAATATTTGACAGTTAAATGAAACGCGTTTTTAATTTCTGTTTTCGACATCGTTATTTTGCTGCAATATAAATAGGGTATCTTGAGCATAAGAATAAAACATTTTAATATAACATGCGGTAGTAGTTAATAGAAAGTTTTCTATAAGTATCTATTTTGGCCAAAAAAATTATTTGGTTAAAATATTTACTATTTTTTATTCCAAGCGGCGCGAGAGGGCGCAGCTGTGTAGTTGTTTTTAAGTAAACTAAAGATTCCTCTGACATCTCCTCTTTAAAATATGAAATTTCTTCAGACTTGGAAAACAAAATATCTTCTATAAGAAATGAAATTTCTTCTGTTGAGGCAAAAATAGTGTCTTCAGTTGAGGAGAAAATAAAACAGATGGAAAAGAATTGGAACATACAGAACCAGCCAAGGATGGTGAAATAAAGTGCCATGAGGTAGAGTCGAAGTTGGAATTGGAAGGAGCTGTAAACTCTCCTCGCGTTAAAGCCCCAACTTTTGACGGAAAGATGTCATAGACGAACTACCTTAAGCAGTTCGAAACAGTTGCCAGAGCAAAAGAGTGGTCCGAACGAGAGAAGGCAATAAATTTGACCATCGCCCTTCAAGGACACGCTTTGGATGTCCTTCAGACTATACCCGTGGAAGAGACAGATGATTTTGAACAACTCAAAAAGAAACTAAATATGCGATATAGCCACAAACACTTGGAGCATTTATACCAGTCAGAATTGAAGAATCGTAAACAGAAACGAGACGAGACTCTTCAGAAATATGAAGTAGATATTGCCAGGTTGATGCAATTTGCCTATCCATCAGCTCCGAAAAACATGATGGAATATCTGGCAGTCCAAACATTTGTTGATGGACTCTGTGACCACGAAATACAGAAAAACACGCCACTTAGCTCGTCACAAAACATTGGTCGATGTCTTCTCCGCTGCTTTAGAATATGAAGCAGTGACGCAGACTTCTGGTGGATACAGTAAATAAGAAGAGGAAAAGGAAGGTTAACTCGACTAACTGGTAAACATGATGAAGAGCCTTACTGACAGAAAGATGAAAACAAAGACCATCAGTTGCTGCAATTGCGGTGAACTGGGACATGTCCGCAGTTCGTGCAAACGCCCTAGGGTCACAACGAATCAAGACAACACGCCAAAGGAAAACTAGAACGGGTCAGCCTAGAGGGGGCAGCTTCGATCTGAAACCGTTCCAAAGACTCTCTCATACTGACAGCCTCTTTGAAATGTCGCGATGATAGTGTATACGTAGACGGCGAAGTAAATGGTAAAAAGTGTACACTGTTGGTGGATACTGGAGGAACTAGGACTATTATACGACCAACAACCATAAATAACCGTAAGAAACTTCTACTAACAAGATTACGACTTGCGGATTGCCACAGGTGAAAGTGCCAACATCCATGGAGAAATCCAGGTTCAATTGGGGATTGGTACAGAAAAGTTTACTCACACTGTTATTGTCGCTGATATCGAAGAAGATGTTATACTTGGAATGGATGTAATGAATTTACATGGTTTTCAGTCAGACTTTAAGAACAGAGTGATCAAAGTTGGTGCTGAAGAGGTATTCCTACATCCATATGGGGAAAGTACCGTGCTAGTTGCTCTACAGGAGGATACGGTGGTAACTGGAAGAAGTGAAACCGTTATAGTAGCACGGCTTCAAGAAACTATGGAAGAAGGAACACCTGTAGTGATGGAACCTTGGAACCACAATGAAGAGGTTGGACGAGGAATTCTGATTGGAAAGGGGTTGATCACGATTGCTAAAGAGATTCCAGTTTGTCTTATAAACATTAATGACCACTCAGTTACCATCAAGAAAGAGACCAGAATCGGAACTTGTGTACTAGTAACTTCCATAATTCGTCAAACAACGACTTCTGATAATTCCAATGACAAATTTGAGCAAATGATTGCAGTTGCCGGACAATATCTGAAACAAATAGAGAAATCAAAATAAAGGAATTTCTTCGACGATATCGTGACATTTTTGTACCAAAAGGATGAAAAACAGGAAGAACTTCTGTCGTAAAACACAAAAGTGATACTGGTGACGCCACGCCGAAGAATACCAGAAGGCCAAGAGAGAAGAAGCTGAAAGAATTGTTTAGGAAATCAAGGTAGACAGGGTGATAGAACCTTCTACCAGCCCATGGGTCTCTCCGGTAGTCCAGAAAAAGGATGGAACTGCAAGGTTCTGTGTGGATTACCGTCAGTTGAACAATGTTATCAAGAAAGACAGTATCGACGATACTTTGGACACATTGGCCGGAAGTAAACTATTCGCTACCTTAGACTTGAAGTCTGGATACTGGCAGGTGGAAACGGAGCCTGTAGACAAAGGAAAGTCAGCTTTTACCACCGGATCTGGATTGTGGCAGTTTAATGCCCCCGCGAAAATGGAAAATGTATTGAGAGGGTTATCTTGGAAAATATGCCTGGTGTATTTAGACGACATAATAGTCTTGGGAAAGACATTTGATGAACATCTACTCGCATAGAATTTAGAAGATCTTTTTAAAAGACTTCAAGCTGCCCAACTGATGCTTGACCCCAAGAAATTCCAGCTATTCCAAAATAAAGTTAATTACCTGGGTCATGTAGTCAGCAAGGATGGCGTGGCTGTAGATAAAGAAAAAGTTGCTTCTATCAAATAGTGGCCACAACCAAAGAATAAACACCAAATAAGAAGTTTTTTTGGGCTTTGTACGTACTATCGAAGATTCATCAGAAAGTTTGCAGATATTGCTAAGCCATTAACACGACTCACAGAAGAAGCGAGGGAATTCTGCTGGGACGAGGACTGACAAACGCCTTTGAAACATTAAAAAAGCATTTAACAACAGCACCAATACTAGGCTATCACAGATTCAGGAAGGGAAAGAAAGAGTACTAGGTTATTTTAGTAAAGTGCTCTCGAAACCTGAACGAAATTACTGCGTCCCAAGAAGAGAACTCCTGGCAGTTATTAAATGTGTGGAACACTTCTATCAATACCTGTATGGAAGAAAATTCTTAATCCGTACTGATCATGCCGCCCTTAAGTGGTTGATGCAGTTCAAAAACCCGGAGGGTCGATTCGCCAGATGGATTAAACGACTTCAAGAGTACGCCTTTAAGATAGAACATAGAGCCGGAATAAGCCACCGGAATACCGATTCTCTTTCTAGAAGACCGTGTCAAGTACAGTGCTCCAACTGCAACCAAGTAGAATTCAAAGAAAGTGGACTACTAACAACTGTAGTCAACGATTAGAGAAGAACAAGAGAACGATACCGTTTTAAAGAAGATGCGACAATGGAAAGAGGAAAATCGTCGACCTACTTTGCAAGAAGTATCTAATCTCTCTCCAGTACTTAAGTCGTATTTGGTTCAGTGGGACTTCTTTATCCTGGAAGATGGCTTATTAACGCGAGTACCTAAAAATGATGATGGTTCTGAGAACAGAAGACAGTTGGTCATTCCAAGAAGTAGAATAGCTGAAGTACTTCGTCAATTACACGACAGTCCATTGGGAGGACAACTCGGTGTTAGGAAAACCCTTTAGAGAGTTTGGGAAAGGTTTTATTCGATAAACAGTTCCGATGATGGAAAGGACTATTGTAAGAAATGTACCAGCTGTGCTATGAGTAATGGACCTCAGCGAAAAACGAAGGCTCCCATGAAGCAATACAACGTTGGTAGCCCATTTGAGAGGATCCCCTTAGATATTGCTTGGCCATTCCCCGCGACCGAGGATGGTAGTAAATACATTTTGGTGGTTATGGATTATTTTATAAAGTGGGTAAAAGTCTATGCCATTTCAAATCAAGGGGCCACAACTGTTGCAGATGTATTGACAAAAGAGTTTATCTGTCAATTTGGTGTGCCCTTGGAGATCCACAGTGACCAAGGTAGACATTTTCAAAGTTAACCTTTCCGTGGAATTTGTGACAGACTGGGCACGAAGACAACCAGAATCACAGTATTGCACCGACAATCCGATGGAATGGTAGAGCGAATCAATAAGACCATTGGCGAATATCTATCAAAAGTGGTTTCAAACCATCAGAGAGATTGGGATCAGTATCTTTCGCTCTTTGCACTGGCTTATAGATCCGCTGTCAATGAATCAACAGGCCAAACACCAGCAAAGATCCTGTTTGGGCGTGAGATGAGACTACTGTGCGACCTCGAGTTTGGATGCCGACCTGGAGAAGATGTAGCTGGTGAAGATTATGTGATCCAGTTACGAAGAAGAATGGACAATATACATGAATTGGTCCGCTCGCATCTTCAAATCGCCAGTGACAAATTGAAGAAGCGATACGATACCCAAGCCACAGAAAGATGTTTTAAAGAAGGCGACAAAGTCTGGCTCCATAACCCAAAAAGACAAAAGGGTTATTCTCCAAAACTTCAAAGGTCTTGGGAAGGCACGTACCTCATCAAGAAAAAATCAATGATGTAATTTACCGTATAAGTAAGATCCCGAACGGTAAACCGAAGGTAGTTCACCAAAACCGGCTGGCTCCATTTGAGGGTAACCATGATGAGAAAGAAGAAGTAAACCAGCTCCAAGAAACACCTGACCTTGTCTTTGAAGAATGTATGGGTGCATATGGAGGTACTGGAAAAGCCAGATATGGTGTTACGACCAAGCAACAACAAGATCTTCTCTCGCTTCCAAAAGACTACTCGCTGATCCATAGTACTTCCGCCAGTATTAACGACGCGCGAGGACTGGCTTATGTGTTCCGTTAGAAGTTTGGTCGACTGCTAGAACTTCAACGTCAGTTACCAGCCCCTGGAAATGCCTTAAAACTTTAAGACGAATCGCGCTACCTTTTCTATTTGATAACGAAGAACACCTTCCGAGATCGATCCACTTATCATGATATATGGGAAGCACTACTTGGTTTAAGGGAGCAATGTACAAAAACTAGCCATGCCGAAGATAAAAGAAAATCAGCTGGATTGGAGAATCATTAGGAACATGGTGGAAGTAATCTTTCAAGATACCGTGCAGTCCAAGTACTGGTCTGCAGCCATTCGCCCAGTGCCCAGGTTATAGCTAGGACAGTCCCTAGTTACTTCCATGCAACTGGAAATTGTGAAAGAGGGTTCAGTTGCAGATACAACCATTCCATTTTAGTTTCGCAAGAATTCCAGGAGGAACTATGTAATGTGAGCCATTTCATTATTCAGTCATGCTCTAATCCTCCAAGTCCCTCTCTGTCTTTTTTGGCCTTTGAGGCTCAACTTGTCCGATTATCATACATAATTAAACCCCTTAAGACCAAACATATGTGACGTCTATGGCGGAGGAGCTTTCGATTACTATTCAAGTAAGAACGGAATAATATTTCTAGTGTATTCCAAATATAACGAGATATTTCTAGATTGGAGGAGGAGCAATCTACAACCTTTACCATAATTTTAAATTTGTATATAAATATTGGTAGAGGATGAACAAATTCAATCAGTTGTATATAGACACTTGAGAATAAGTATTGGACTGTGAATATAAATAGTGAACGATTCAAAGACATTCGAAATATATATAAATTAGAATAGTATTTAAAATAAATAAATGTTTAAATAAATTATTAATAAATAAACTGTTGTTTAAAATAAACATACATCACAATATATAGTAATATAAAATTCCGAATCAATTAAAATAAATATCTTGCAAAAGAAAAGGTTGATTATAATTAAAACCATGGAAACATAATTAAATCCAAACGAAAACTTTTATTATGCCATTCAGATGTATTACAATTTTTATTTTAACTACAAATAAGCATTGAAGGATGATGTACTACGTTCTGCAAATTAAATTACTGCACTCCTTTTTTTCTAGACTATAGTTTTGCTTTAGCATTATTTTTGTTTATATTTTTTCGAATTTAAATTATTTTGTTCTTATCTAGCGTCTTAATACCTAAAAATAATAATAATAATTTCAACAATTTTCTTTAACTTCTTGTTCCTATTAACGCAATTATTCTAGTTTTGCGCGTGTGTCTAATATGTAAATTAGTTTTTCAGTATTTTTAAGAAAAAAACGTAAATAGACCCTATATAAATTGGTTTGAGAGACCACATGTCCGTAGTTATAAAAACTCAAAAAAAATAAAAATTTGTCAAGTCTGTTTGAATATTTTAATACTCCTTTGCACACTTAAAAGACATAATAAACCCTTTCTAATAAAAATATAAAACTTACAAAAAGTTTTTCGCAACACGTACCATGAAGTCGACCTGTCATATTCTTTGATAATAGCCGGTGATAAACTTTACTGCAAAGCGTCCATAGGTGCCTGTCATTTGTCACCGGTTGCGGTGGCCTCTGGCCTCCAGTGAATGCAGTCCTCATAAAAAATTACATGGTGCGATTTATGGAGGGCTATTATTAATTCCGGTTATAGAATAACTCACTTGTCACAGAAACAAACAAAATGTTATGAGACCACACGTGTCAGTGGCGTATCTATATTTTAAGTTTTACAGCTCACTGAGAAGTCCTATAACAGGGGTGGTAGATCTATGATATTTATATTTAAAAACGTAGTGAACTCACTTAAGTACAAGTGGTGAGAAAGTGAATTTTGATTTTTTAAAACAATACTTTTTTATTATTTCAGGTTGTGGGCTTTTGGCTACATTAGAATGATTTAAATTTATAAAATTAAAAAGAAGTATTAGTTAAATTTACTTCACTGTTATTAATATAGAGTAATCAGTAAAAAATGTTTCCAAAGAAGGACATAGGAAAAATAGTTTTTCTCAGAAATGTCTCATATTTTTGTCGGTCATGGTCAAATTTAGAAACATATTTTTTTATTATTCCTTACATATCCAGATTTAAAGCAACGAAATATAAAAACCGTTACAAAATAATTAACTATACCACAGTTTATTGCTAAATAATCAGTGAGCTCACTTGGACCAGTTGAATGTTTCAAAATAATATCTACTCCAGGGATACAAATTGAGGATGCGCAGATGACTGCTGTTTGAATATAGGCGGTTGTAATATATTTGATTGGTTATGATTTGATTCTGTATGCGCCAGGAATACAAATCCGAGTTGCGCAGTGTATAAACTGGAACATTGAGATTAAAAGTGCCGACGCAGAGTGAGCGAACTGATTCTTTAGCTATAAACTGTGGCTATACATTGTTATATTATTCCCCGTGGTAAGGGTGGAATTAAAATTATATATTATAAAATTATACAGGGTGTCCTTTAAAATGTGTCCCAAAATTCTCAGGCAGATTCCTTAACCAAAAAATGGAAAAAAAGTTCCTATAGACCTATGTCCTAAAGTGCCCCCTAAGCGAGCAACAGCCTCTCGAAATCATTTTTTTTATTTTGATTTTTTGAATTTTCTTAAAAATGGAAACAAATAAAAGAACCAAATTTTGGCTGTTAAATATGATCAATAATAGTGACCTTTTGACACCTTCAAAAAGAAATTATTTCGTCAGGGGTGTACTTGGGAATTTTTTGAAAATTTTGATTATTCATAACTTTTTTGTGTTTTTGGTAATGACTTATCCATATTTTTTTTTACATTCTACATTGAAAACTACGTCAAAAAGGAATACTTGTTTGATCTCGATTGGAGCAGCCGTTTCCGAGAAAACATCATCCAAAGATATTCGTCCACTTTAGCTTAATTTTCAATTTTCCTAAATTACCTCGGTGAATCTCGTAAATAAAAATAACTTTTTTAGCTCTCTCTAAATAATTGTAGTTCAAATGTCGTGGTGGGACTATTTTTATTTAATAATAAGAAACGGTTTAAAAAAATATTTATTCTAAAAAAACAAATCAAAAAAAATTAAAGCAGATGCTCAATGTGGCGACCATTGGTTTCCACACACAAGCGCAACCGTCGCATCATAGACTGTCTTACACGAAAAAATACTTCAGGATTATTCCTAAGAACTTCGCAATGATGAAAAACTCGTTCTTCCAATTCTTCAACTGTTTCAACAGGACTGGAATAAACCAATGATTTTAAATAACCCCAAACAAAAAAATCCATTGGATTTAGATCTGGTGAACGAGGTGGCCAGTTAACAGGACAACCTCTGCCAATTACTCTACCCTCAAATCTTTCGTTAAGGTGCTGTCTAGCTTCAAGGCTGTAATGTGGTGGAGCTCCATCATGCATAAACCACATGTTATGTCTGATTTGAATCGGAATATTATCAAGAAGCTCATGTAAGTTATTTTCCAAAAAAAGCCTGTATGCTGCTCCATTTAACCTATTCGGCAAAACAAATGGTCCAATAAGGTAATTATCAATAACTCCAGCCCAGACGTTTATTGAAAATTTATCCTGGTGGTGACGTTCAACAACCGCGTGAGGGTTATCTTCAGCCCATTCATGCATATTTCGAAAATTTATTATACCATCTCTAGTGAAACCAGCTTCATCGGTAAATAGCACTTTATTAAGAAACATTGCATCTTGATTACATCTTCCAAGAAACCATTCAGAAAAGATAACTCGCGGCTCATAATCAGTAGCTTTAAGTGCCTGAACTTTTTGAATGTGGTAAGGGTACAATTGTTGTTCACGCAAAACTTTCCATACCGTGTTACGTCCGACTCCCACTTCTGAAATTAAATGAGAGAATCTGTGTAGTGAATAGTTAAGAAAGAGAATCCATTGATTTGGGAAATCAGATTTTTTCTGCATAACGCAACTCTTTTCGATACGAAAAGTCGTGAAATGTAAGAGAAGCAATAACAAGTAAAAAAACTAGTTTTATACGATAAGGTACGGGGTAGCTAAAATAATAAATAAGTAATTACTTACCATTTGCTATTTTTCTGGTACTTGTCGATGGGGTTTCAGCTACCCTATCCAAAATTGCTTCTTCCAAAGCAGGAGTTCTCACATAATTTTGTCTTCCACTGTTACTAGAGTTTTTCTTAAATGTACCAGTTTCCCAAAGTCTATCGTCAATTCTAGAAAACGTCTTAGCGCATGGAAGATGCCTATTTGGAAAGCGCTCCTGATAAAGTCTGCGAGCTTCATTGGCATTTCCAGAAGCGAGTCCAAAACATAAGTGCATGTCCGTCATTTCGCCGAATGTGTAATCATTATTGTAGTTATTGTGAGCCATTTTAAACAAAATAATAACAATACAACGAATCGCACCAGAACACTTTTAGAAATAATGTTTAACTGAAGAAACATTTTTATCAGTGAGCGAAAAAAATTATCCATGAAACACAAAAACGCCAAAAAAATACATATTTTTACTTTTTTATTCTAAACAGCTAAATACAAACCTTATGGTCTTCATAATAAATAAATGGGAACTAAATTTTTAAATTTTATTTAGAGAGCTAAAAATAGTATACAAGGTGATTGATTAGTGTGAGGAAGCTCTGTAGATCTGTTATAATAAAAGTAGGCAGCTTTAAGCTTCACATTTTAAAATTAGTTACGATGTGACAGGGTGTTTCATAAGGCCGTGCCAAATCAAAGTTATGTTTTTTAAATGGAACACCCTGTATATTTTTATATTTTTAGAATCTGCTCGATAATCTGATTTCAATGATATATCACACTTGTTATCTAATATGAATAGTAAAGGATCTACAGCTACTCAAAAATCACATTTTTTCAAATTCAGGTGGCTGTTGTAGCCAAACAGTTGGAAATCGAGGAAAACGGCTATCCTAACTTTTTAAGGTCTATTCAGTGACATAAAATACATATCATTTGATACAGGGTGATCAAAAATCCAAAATCACATCCGATTTTTGATCACCCTGTATCAACTAATATTTTTTGCCACTGAATAGACCTTCAAAAGTAAGGATAGGGACATGTAAGCCGTGTTCCTCGATTTCCAACTTTTTGGCTACAACAGCCAAAATTGAAAATTAACCTAAACTGCACGAATATCTTTGGATGATGTTTTCTCGGAAACGGCTGCTCCAATCGAGATCAAACAAGTATTCCTTTTTGACGTAGTTTTCAATGTAGAATGTAAAAAAATATATGGATAAGTCATTACCAAAAACACAAAAAAGTTATTAATAATCAAAATTTTCAAAAAATTCCCAAGTACACCCCTGACGAAATAATTTCTTTTTGAAGGTGTCAAAAGGTCACTATTATTGATCATATTTAACAGCCAAAATTTGGTTCTTTTATTTGTTTCCATTTTTAAGAAAATTCAAAAAATCAAAATAAAAAAAAATGATTTCGAGAGGCTGTTGCTCGCTTAGGGGGCACTTTAGGACATAGGTCTATAGGAACTTTTTTTCCATTTTTTGGTTAAGGAATCTGCCTGAGAATTTTGCGACACATTTTAAAGGACACCCTGTATAGTGAACAAAAGTAAAGGTTATAAAGAATTGACACTGTATTGACATAGATATACAATTTCGAAGTGACTGGTTAATTTTGCAAATAAAATATTTAGTTATTCTACAGGGTGTCCCATTAGCGCGTAATTGTTCAATATTTCAATTTGTGTTATTAACTCGCAAACATGTTTCAAATAAAAGTTATATACATTTAAAAATATGTATTTTAAAAGTATTTTTGGATATACAGTGTGTTGCGCTTTTATCTGGCAAATAAAAGTGGTTATTTTTTAAATATAACACCCTGTATTTTAATTCAGTTCTATAATGGTTTGCTTATAGTGTATTTAATCCTAAAATTTTTTTATAAAATATTGTAGGGTTGCCAAGCACATATTTTTTTTGTGAAATTAGAGAATGATGCAGACCCCAAATTAAATTATTATAATTGTGGGTTAACAATGATTTTAAAATGTTTTAAAATGCAGATACTAAGCTAACGAATAGTGTTAATTGAAGTGGTTTATCTTATACAGAGTGTCTTGAAACATATTCTAAATATGACTAATTTTAAATTCAATTTTTTTAAAAGCTACACCCTGTATATTATTTTAGCATAAAATTCCTTATAAATTTTACTATTTAACGACACCATTATGTTAGCCAATAACACATATACACATATCTTATCAGTGCGTAATTGATCGATAGCTGTTTTATTATTAGAAATACGAGAATAAAAATAATATAAAAGTTGTATGACCATGTTTTTTTAATTATTATTATTATAATTTTTATTATTATTATTAATATTCTTAAATATACAGGGATGTCCATAAAAGAGGAGCTGATTAAGCAAAACACCCTGCAAGTAGTTGTACATATTTAATAGTTTTCACATCGTCAAATTTTTTTAATAAACTTCATTTATTTGCTATACATATAGTATATAGGGTGTTACAAAGAGGCGTAACGATTTTCTCAATTCTTCGTATTTCTAATATTAAAACAGCAATCGATCAATTAAATAAATCAATTAAAGGCGTCTTATTAATGGCTTATAATGGTCTTGTGAAGCTTTAAATTAGCCATAAATAAAACGTCTCTAAGACGAATAATAGCTTGTAATGGTCTTGTAAAGCCAAAAATAAGACGTCTTTAAGATGTCTTATGAACGGAGGACGTCGGATATCTTGGTTAATAAAAAGTAGAACAACCTTGTAGGTTATAAAGAATGCAAAAAATAGAATTAAAAATATTTATTGATAAAATATCTATTAATCACAGGTCACTATAAGAGTTATTTTCTTGTAGCGCATTCGATCACTCTTCTTTAGCCATAATCGGATTGATTTTTCTCTTTCCCTTTGATTTGTAGTTGTCTCTATATAGCTCCAAAAAAGAAATTTAGTTAAGAGCATCTAGTCACAGAAAATAATACTTTGCAGAAGAATTTTTATAATCATTTAATGCAATGAGCTATTATGCTTAATGGCCTACTTTAACAATTTTACTTTAACTTCACTCAAAATGGTTATCTAATAAGGGGTTTTTGATATTAATATTTCTCAAAATCTCCATAAAAACAAAAAAAAAATAATAATTGACGAATATCTGAATTAAATCTTATATTGATATGTTTACTTTTAAAATAATTTAATATTTCTTATTTAAAAGAAACAGGGTAGGTTTTAATGTTCTATGTATATAAACAAATATTCATTTATTACCTTTATTCCAGGAACGTGCTACATCGGTAAGAGAAACTATTCTTCCCTCTCTGGTTTTTGTCCCATATTATTTAAGTAGAAAAAGAGACAAATGCTCAAAATAGCTTTAAGACACTTATGGGGTTATAATCGCGTACGCAATAAAATAATCAATAATCCACCATGAGTTTGGGCCATACAAATTTTTGGCTTGGGCTTAAATGTACTTCTTCTTTTCTTCGTTTTATATGAGCTCAATCTTGGAGGAGTATTTACTCAGCACTATTTATTTTTTCAAATTAAGTTAAGGAGAAAGGCTGCACCCTTCTGCATATAACATCTGTCTTCACTTTTCCACTGCACTTAATATTTAATTTCAATATTCTTCTCCAAACATTAAACAATATTCTGTTAAATTTTGTATACTTTTAAAAGTCGGATGGTCACATTTATAGTAGATATGTTGTGATTTTTGTGGGACTTCTGGGCTCCCGATTCGGAGACCACCATTTCAATGTTGCTACGACGGTGTTCGAATCGGAAATCCAGCTTGAATGTAATGTTAAGTCAAACGTCAAACTTCACTTAATTTGATTCTTCTTGTTAAATTTGAATTATGTAAACCGTAAAAGTTTCCGTCCGACTGAAAGACGTTTGTCAGATGTCTTAAAGACGTCTTTGAGCTTTCACATTTATACACGGATTTGGCAAGACATCTTTAAGACGTCTTAAGAACGTCTTTGAGCTCTCACATTAAGACGTCTGAATTATGGCTTTAGCAAGACATCTTATAAGACTTAATAACGTCCTAGGACATTCAGACGAAACCAAGGCACAAAAAGACGTCTTTCAGACGTCGTGTGCTATCTGAGTGAATGTAAACCTAAATTATGATAATATTAATTTGGGGTTGCATCATTCTCTAATTTCAAAAAAACTATAACATATTTTAAAACTGTTTTAGGGTTGAATTCAGTATTAAAATTAAAATAATAAACAATTACGCACTAATGGGATACCCTGTATATCATACTCAAAGATATTTAATGAGAATTTCATTATTTATGCAAAGGAACTTTTAATAAGTTAAAGGATACTGTAACCAAATATAGGTATCGAGTGTCATTTAAAAACTAAAAGCTTTTTTTAATTACTGGTGTGAACTTAGTTGACAAAACTTGGCAGTCAAAATGGCGAAGGTACCCGAATGAACAGTGGCGTCGGTCTCAGGTTAATAAATTTTATTAAATAAATGTTGCCCAATAACTCCATAACTAGACATACTATCAAGTTCATATATTAACAAGAATAAGTCTATACATATCCATATGTAATAGTGGTACTGTAAATTCATCGAAAACCGTCCAAAGGAAGAAAAAATTAAAAACATAAAAAACTGTAAAAATAAAAAGTCTGACAACAAACTATTTTATTTACAATAACTCCATAACTTGACATACTATCAAGTTCATATTTTAAAAAGAATAAGTTTATACATATCCATATCTAACAGTGGTACCCGAGAATACCGATCAAGGAGAAGCGACAGCTTGGTGTTTTCAGTGTACCGTTTTGTAACGCTCATGTGCGAAAATAAGTTATGTATCACTCAAAATTATGTTATCTGTCAAAGTCAATCCAAGTTGTGTTTAGTACGTGAGCAATGTTATGTGATATTTTTTGGTGTTTGTTTTGTGTAGTAATAAGATGAATATTTTTACACACTAAGGTATTCTAATACAGATATAAAATAAGCCCAAAAAGTTATTAGGAAACTAAGAATTTTGTCACATGCATAAATATTAAGTATAATGATTTAATCATTTTTGACATTTTATTTTTCATATGTAGGTATTGTATTTTGTGAAATATATGTTTTTCTTCTTTTAAATAAATTTAATAAACAATGAACTGCAGATTTTGTTTATTTTATTTTGAAATTATATTTAAAAAAATATAATAAATTCGCGTCTTTCAATTTGGATTGGTCAAAGTGGGCGAAATCCCTTTATTAGGGCTAAATTGTAAGTTACAATTATGTCAATATAAAGATGTTTTGCCCATTCATATTAACATTTATTGAATGAATCATACTGTAGTTGATTTTGGAAATATTGGTGCATACTTAAATTAGTATTATTTCTAAAAATTTGTCTATGCACACTTAGTCCAATGGACGTCCACTTTAGATCTATTTGAGGGTCAGGACGTCCGTATCCGGGCATCCAGTGTACGTCCGTTTATGCTAATTAAATTGACAGCTGAATATCGATACCCAGAGAACGTCTGTTTTTGGACTTAATTTTAAGTTTAGTAGTATTTTGACGTCTAGTGGACGTCCATCTTAGGTCATTATTTAATAAGCCTACCAGATAATACCCATTTATATATACTTCTTTTTTTTTAATATAAACTGGTCATTAAAAATTGACAAATTGAATCCATTGCATTTTATTCTATCAGCGGAAGTTTGAAATCTTATTCAATTATAACTGTATCTAGTAAAAAGTTTTCCAGTGGTTCCTTGGTCGAGCTCGTCCAGCGATTGAAAGCGTAAAACGATAAAGGATGTATCGTGAGTTCGATTTCTGCTCAGGTCAAGCGATTTTTAATAAAAAATAAATAAATGGTGTATAGCGGTTTGCGAAAATAATAAACAAATTATTAATAATATAAAATAGTGTGTGGTGAGTTGCGGTTCTGTAAAAAAAGTGGGGATGTGGTCTCAATTGAAATATAATCCTGGACGTTTTTTGAATGTCCAGTATTCGACGTCCAAATATATTCCAGAATTGGACGTCCTCTGACTGGTCTAAAGTGTGCCATTTGTATACTTCACTGGAAGTCCATTGGATGTCGGAAGTACAGCAAACTCATTTTTGGACGTCTAGACATCCAAAATTGTATATCAAATGGAGTCCAATGGACATATTTGTATTGTCTGGGTAATAGCCAGGCCAGGTATTTAACTCTAAATACATAAACCTTGAATGACATCTGGTTTAACTTGGCGAGAAAACACTTGTTTCTACAGAAATGAGCGATAAACTTGAAAGTCCTTTTAATATAATATAAAACTAGAAATTCTAAAAACGTTTTAAACCTAAAAGCTTTGAAAATATATGCACATTGCAAATATTTAGTTAAACCTCTCAAACCTAATGTCTGTTTAATTGTTACCTAATTTTTTTTGGCACCCTTAATTTTATTTACCTTATTTCTACTTAAGGAAAAGGTAATTTAAATATGGGCCTTTTATTACATTTTTAACAATAAATAAACCAAATATTAAACAAATATTATAGATAGATAAATTATAAAATAATAAACGACTTTTACTTTTATGACAAATAATTAATTATTACATAATGAATTATATTTTGGTGCCGAAATTTCACCATCGCTATTAACCCTAACTACTTCAATGTAATTAAATCACATTGGAACATTTGCGCATGGACTATAACAATAATTTCAGATAATTTGCCAAACTATTTCGCTCAGTGTAGAAAATAAGCATGTTTTCTCAGCGTGCTAAGTTGTGTATCAATCAAAGTCATGCTGTGAAAAAGGTACATCCGATATCAAAGGCACAGACAGCTACTGTCGCTTCTCCTTGTTCGGTATTCTCAGGTGGTACCTACTACCAATTCATCGCAAGCCGTCAGAGAGTAAGAAAAAATTAAAAGTGTAAGAAAACTGTAAGCTATTAAAAATTGTAATTAAACTAGGAGGAGCGATTTGAATTTAACCCTTAACCACCGTCATCACAATTCTGAAGCACTGTTGCCGTCATGCGGTCACAGTGACCGGTATTTTGTTTTTAGCTTAACTGAATAATTTTTTACTTTTAATTTTTTTAAGCAATAAAAATAATTGTACTTACCTTTGGCATACCAAATAAGGTCTAAGAATAAATATGTATTTCTGTATACAGGTTTTTATTGGCACAACAACGTAAGTGGTTATATTATTATACATTTCTACTACACTGAGAAAATCATTTATCATGAAAAACAAAAAGAAACAGAACGAGCCAAAAGTAATTTCCTAAAGATAACACACATAAAAATTTACCAAAAAAATTAAATGTTCGAAAAAAACAAGATAATGCAAAAACTGCAAAGGTTCAAAATTTACAATTTGTGTCTACAATTATTACATATTTGTGAACTGCATTGCAAACATATAGCTTTGTGGCACAATAAACCTAAATGAAAAGTTTTTCTTTTGATTCTAGAAGGACATATGTTACATATTTTTCTTTTTTCTAATTTTGTTGAAACCACCGGAACTGGACTTTTAGGATGTCCTAATATTCTCCTAATATTTGACCTTACTTCGCTCTGTATATGAACATTTGACATTCTTCTTTCCAAATGAGGTCGCACCAATTGGTTAGCAAGTAATTTGATGAAATCGGCTTTTCTTCTAACTTTATCACTGTCTTTGTGTGACTGATGAAGAATATGTGAATTTACACAACTTATATCAAGCAATCGGAAAAATATCACCATTGGCCAGCGTTGAGTACGACGACTTGTCAAATGCTTAGCACACTTTTCGTCTAAAGCATCAACTCCTCCTTTAGTGTAGTTGTACAATAAAATGATTTCTAGTTTGTTGTTTTCCTTATCGATAGATTTTGAATGATGCATAGATGAAACTAAAACAACAGCTCTGTTTTTCTTCGGCACGTAAGATACTAAAGTCAAGTGCTTTGTGAAGGCAAAAATTGAAGGAGCTACTTCTTTTTTCGGTTTAGGAAGGACTTCAGGAGGAATTTCCCTTTTATGTTTCTTTAGTGTACCTACGCAAGTTAATCAATTTTTTCTCAATAGCTCTGTCAGTTCTATCGACATGAACCAGTTATCGGCTGTCACGTTTCGATTTGTATTGAAGCTGTTTTTAAACTAAGAGGAGCGATTTGAAGTTAAGTTGGCAATTGTGTAGACCTGCTGATTGGTCAGATTACAGTCAGTTTCACACATTACTTTTTAGCTGATAATTGTTATTGTTGACAGTTCCATTCTGACATTTTATATTTTAAGTTTTGTTATTGCTTTGATATCTCATCATTATTTCAATTTCTAAAGAAAATTTTCAAGAAATGTATGAGTTGTGTAAACCAATTGATCAATACGAAATATTAAACCAAAAGATTTACTTGCTTTTCTTGTTAAGCTAAGGCATGGATTATCAGATGAATTTATAAAATTACTTTTTAATTATTCTTCGAGACAAGTCACTAGTTTAATAATGTCTAATGTCCGTCTGTCTTTGCTGCAAAGATTTGTGCCTAACAATATTGGATTCAGATCAATAACCAGAGACAATTATATAATAAATCATATACCTCAATTTGTAAACAAGCTTTATAAACCTACACCAGATGATCCAAGGGCTATAATTTATGTAGACTGTACATTTAACTCCATTGAAAGGAGCAGCAATTTTAGAATATTACGTCAGTCCTATTGCTCTTTTAAGAAGGAACATTAAGTTAAGCCAGAAATTATAGTAGCTCCTGATGGATACATTTTATCAGTCAACGGTCCCTATTTTTCTGATGCACGAAACAATGATGCAGCAATTTTACGGCACGATTTAGAGAATGACGTTAATGGAATGAGAAACTGATTTGAAGAGGGAGATATAGTAATAGTAGATAGAGGCTACAGAGATGCCATTCCTACATTTGAAGAATTAGGTCTCATTTCTTATATGCCACCTTTGCTTCGTCGCAACCAACGTCAATTATCTACTAGTAAAGCTAATAGAGCAAGACTCATAACCAAAACGCGTTGGTTTGTAGAAGGTAGAAATGGACATTTTAAGTCTATTTTCAAGTTTTTTAATGGACGGATATCCACGACTCATGCCGCCAACTTACGTGACTTTTATCAAATTGCAGGTGCATTAATAAATAAGTATCATCCTCTAATAAATATACCAGGAACAGTTGAGATAGCAACTGAAATGTTAAATAAACTGGATGATGTAAATATTGTCCAAGCACGCGTTGAAGCCCAAAATCTAGCATTCAGAGATGGTCGCTGGAATAGACTAAACCATATGCATGTTCCCGAATTTCCTCGGTTAGATATCGATGATCTAAAACACCTCGTTGGTCCCTACCATCTATATTTAAGTCCATCATATATACAAGACAAATTACAAAGAGAGGAACTTAATGTTTTAGAAATTGATGAGTTAAGAGAAGAACCTAATTTCTTACGTTTTAGAATCTACTCTAGATTTAGAAATGCCACTAAATATATGTTGTGGTTGGCATATGAGGAGCCACTTAATCAAGACAATCCTCCAGTTTTTTACCATTACTGCACATGTCCATCCGGTACGAGAACTTTAAGTACTTGCGCACATATTGCAACAATTTTATGGTTTTTTTGGATATGCTAGACACCACAATAATATTAAATTTCCACAAACACGTCTTCTTAATTGTGTAGACGATGAAGTGCACCGATTGCTACCAGAAAATATCGATCTCGGCCCCATAATAGAAGAGAATAATTAAACTGCAACGATCATTAAACATTCTACTTTTAATAACTTAATGTACCTGTAATTTGGACTTTTCAATTTTAATACCTTAATTTACTCTTTATTTGGACACCTTCATTAATTTAATATATGCTTGTTATTGTCGCACATAATGACCTTATAAAGTACCTACAGTTTTTGTCCATAACTTCAACAATGGCAGTGTACATAATATAATGATTCTACAAAACTATCAGAGGAATAGGCCTAAAGGGGATACCACTTAAAACAAAACGCGCCCATGGCTCTACCTCACGGGTGGTGTAGAAACGAGCTTAAAATCTGAAATATCGGCTTAATAAAAAACTAAAATATGTAAATGCTCTACAGTTTTCTAGTAAGTCCGTTCTGCATCTATCGTAATATTGAATGACCCTGTATGAGGTTTTGTGCATCATACGTAAAACCTCCAAAACCTAATTTAAAAACGATTTATTAAAAAAAAAAATAGCTAACCAATTTCTATTGTTTGGCAGCTTTTATTTTGATTTGTTCATTTTGACCTTTTACAAGCTCAAGTGAGATCACCCTGTAAGTATGATTCTTTTATTTTGTCTCCAAATAATGCAAAGGTACAATATAATCCAACACAGTGTGTAAAAATATTTAGTTTACGGTATTTCTCTTATTTCGTGATTATTATTTATTACTAAAAATTGATATTTTATAGAATAAACGTTTAATTTTTTCGAAAACTAGGCATAGGATCTAATTTTACCAATAAGAATTTTGAACGAGGACATCAAAATCTACACTATATCTAATATTGAGAAATATTGACGGTGATTTTTTTTAATGACATTTCATGCTATTTTTGTATTGTAAAAATACATACTTTTCCAAAACAGGTCTGTGAAAGCATGAATCACCCTGTAAGTATCAGTATTTTAATTTTGCTTATTAGCTATGTATATTCTCTACATATATCAGTCAGTAACTTCCAAAAATATTTAAAAGGGGGTTTTTGGTGTCCATTTTAAAGAAGTCGGGATTTTCAACTTCAACGCCCTGTATGTCAAAATCTAGCCATAGGATAGGATTGGGTCCATGGAGACTTTTAATCAGGACATCAAGGACTATAACATATAAAAAATTCAGACAATTTGACGGTGCTCCCGTTTGCATAAGAAAAGTGCGGGGTCCTTTTATTTATTATGTATATTATTTTAGATATTTGAAAAGAAATTGTCAAAGTGTATTGATAGAATGCTATATCTGTAGATTTAAAATCCATCAAACAATGTAAAAAAGAAAACGTGCCAAGCTTTTACTTAGATGAAGGTTTATCTATGGGCCTGAAAAGCCTTACAAGAAAGTGAAGATGCTTTAATGTTATACATGCTAATTCTGAAAATGCATTTATCATGAAGAAAGTATTTTAGAATTGGTTTTCTACTTTTTTACAAAGTTTCCTAATAATGCTATACTTGTGATGGAAAATGTATCATATCATAGTCGAAAAGTTGAAACAATTCCTTTGTCATCAAGAAAATCTGAAATTCAGGTGTGGTTACAAACTAAAAATAATAAATTTATTTATACCTTTTACACCTAATTTGACAACATAAAGATTCACATAATTTGTATTTTGTCGATGAAATGGCTAAAGAAACCAATAAAGTTGTGTAGTGGCTGCCTCATATCACTGCTAGTTAAATCCCATAGAATTTATAGAGGCACAAATAATTGAGGTGGCAACTAAAAACACTACAAATCTTCTTATGTAGATTAACATATTGAGTACTTTGTATTTTTTGTTTCTGTTTCAATGTAAATGTCAAGATCTACTTTGTCTTTTCACTTATTATGTTGTATAGGCACTTCTTATGCATTTTCCTGTTTTTTTTTTTTCAACTTTATTAATAATTAAAATATAGCAAATTTACAAAATAAAGATACTACTATTCATATGTTGTTTTTCTAACTTATATTAAAAAAAAAAATACAAAACTACAGTGTAGTATACAAAAATTACAACTGCTGTCTTTATTGTAAAATTTAAAGGGTGTTACCTTACACACATTTAAAATGATTACTTTTAAGCCACTCTGTATCTAACTTTTAAATAAAAATTCTTGTTCTTCAAGGTATAAGTGGTAAGAGTAGAATTGGGCAGCTGTTTTTGAAATATCTGGATTTATAAAAGGGCCTCCTTTAAATTTTACAATAAAAATGAGAGCAGCTTTAAATTTTTGTAGTTACAAACTAAAAATATTAAATTTAGTTAAATATGAAGCATACACCTACTTTGGCAATCCCTCCAAGCCAAACATTTTGAAAATACACTAATTATTAAAAAAAATATTTATGAACAACTAAATTGAACTTTTAACTCTGTATTTCCGAAATCATCCACTTTTGCACTGATGTAAGTTGGGTTAAATCGTTATATTTAAGCCTCAGGAATGTGGTAGCATTTTTTCCGCAATATTATAAATTGGTCAACATTGCTTTTTGGGTGTTCTACTTCTGATTTTTTTTTTTTTTTTTAACTAAATAGTAATGATTTTCTAATCAAAATGTAAATGTAACTAAATATTCAAGTAAATTTTATTTATTTAAAAATAAACCATTTACAAAATTGTTAATTATCATTTAAAACTACAAAATATTTTGGATATATTTAAAAGTGCTATTCCCATCTGAATATGTCCATAATTTGTGGTGTTTATTCCGTTTTTGTGGCTTTAAAAAATGTCAATATTGAACCTAAAAAAAATAACTTCTTTTATTATTTTAAATAAATAGCTTGGTACTTAAATAGACAAAATCATATAGTGTTATCACTGTAACATTTGTTTCGGCACCCTTTTTAAACATTAAATTGCTATATGTATGTAAGAGGACTTTCCAAACCAGTATCAAAAATGTTCTCTAGATATAATGTAAAAATTGCTCGTAAACGAAAGGATCCAACGAAAACGTTATTTTCAAATTTTAAACCCAAACTCAAGAAAACAAATCAACTACCTAAATGTAGTTTATAAAATAGACTGCAAAGATTATAACTACACTGACACATATTAAATCTGTGAATGTGCAAAAGATTTGTCAAACATTTATTTTAATTTAATCAACTAGTTGTAAGCTATTTAACCGCCACTGGTACCTACACACTATCACAAATAAATAGATGGGTTTTGTCCATGATCATTTTAAAGTGTTTGTTATGTCCCTAAATGTTTTTTAAATTTTAAAAAGCTGTGACTGCACCAGAAGATGGAATTTTATTCCGAAACATAATATGTACTGCTGAATTAATAAAAATATAATCTAGCAATCACACTAAAGACCTTTTATTTGTTTATAAAAAAAATATATTAAATTGCTAACACAAAGTTACGAATCACCTTTTTTATGAAAAGCCTTAATCATTTTTATTTGTCTATACTATAAATGATCATACAAAATTAAGATAGATAGTATCTTACCTGCAAATAAACATTTAATATTCAAAAGACTTAAAGGATGTCTCAAAAAAATATACCATCTGCTTTATATTGTATAAAAAATGTTTTTGAGAAGACCAAAGACGACTGATACACAATGTGGAATTTATTGCAACAATTATCTACAAAAAAAACAGGAGAATCATAAAAAGCATCATTATTATAATAAAATCTAGTAATATTACACTTTCTTAGACTTCCACATATATTTAATGATCTGTTGCCAACAAGTTTACATTTTCCACTGTTGAATATAACATCTTGTTAGTGGGGACAAAATTCGTATAGTTATGATCCTTATCCATTTGATTTTTTTGATTTCGAAACACTTGTCTGCAAACATATATAATATACTTCAGAACTTTGCTAGATTTTACCTGAAGAAAGAACCTTTATTAATTAGGAAATCCATACAACAACTATTGATAAGCTTGTAGTTTAATTTTGAGAAAAAATATTACAAATAAAATAATAAAACTATACCTAAAAAGAAATATAAAAATAAACATTATTTTTTGTACCTGCCAAAATTCTGAATTTTTAATAAGCTCTTCTTTAACTACAGTTCCTTCTAAATATGTTTTTTGGGAGGTAGGTAATAATAGGTGCTTAAATCATTTCAACAAATAGAACTGGCATTCCTATTTATCAAATTTTTTCATCAAATTGAAATACCCACTATTTCCTTTTTTTTTCTGTTATTATAAAATGTATATAATTTTCTAATCACAGTTACTTATAAAACAATGATTAAAATATCGAATTAAAACTCTATGTTATACTCAAAATGTAAACAAATGTTTTGTATTTTGTTAGGCGACATTTTACTCATTTTACTGACATTTATTCGCTGTTTGGCTTGGGTGATTTTCCGCATCATACAGGTGCGAGCTGCGATATGAAAAGAAGTAACGAAAAAATAAAAGTACAATAATTATAAATCAAAAACGGAATGAGCACAATTTAGTATCATCTTTATTCGTTGGTTATCTAAAACGTTGACTTAAATGTATTCATAACAAAGTTTTGAAATGTTTTTCTTGAAATGATACAAGACAAATTCAAATTTACCGCTAAAATGATATCTAGTTACTTTTTAGTTATTTTTCCCTGTGTAAATAGGACTTTTCAAATCGCTCCTCTTAGTTTAAAAGCAGAGTATAGTCTTAGGACTGCTTGCGTAGGCTTACTTAATTTTTTCTGCTCGGCCGTTAATCCAATTCCATCAGTATATTTACCTATGTAAATATATCCGTTGTAAAAGTTTACCATTTCTTGCATCAGTCAAGCAATCAAAATTTTAAGACCATATTTACAAGGTTTTGGTGGCATGTACATTTTACACATACTTTGAGTGACATTTTAAATTTGCATCTGCCTCTAAACGACACAAGCATTTCGTCAATGCACGTATTGGTACCCAAGGTGTAAGCTGCCTGTGAATTTACTATAGATTGATTGAATATTTCTGAAATAGGGCAAATGGGACCTTCTTGTTTTGTTTTCACTCTATTGTCAGGATTGTCGAATCGTAAGCAGATCATTAAAAAGGAAAATCTATTTTTAGACATAACAGGTAAAAAAATGTATCTGCCATACCCATCAGTAGCAAACATTCTCTCGATTTTTCATGAGTTAAAATAAATGCTGCTGCATAAAATAGGAGTCCAGTAAACGCTTTCAGTTCAATTAGATCAAGATCTTTTAATTCGGGTCTATTTCTAGTTTTTTGAATTTTCAAGTTAGTCTACCGTAATACTGTAAGCAACATATCTTCATTAAAAAGTGTACTCCACACATCAAGAGGTTCGGCTTTATTTCCAAATCATGCGCTTGGTAGTAAGCCTGGCAACTGCATTATAATATTGTGCTGCAAAGTTCTAGTGCGACAACGAAAAGGTTCAGCCGACCACTTGTACCTATTTTTACCGAAATAATTTTTCTTGGTCGGTACTACAGTGTCACTTTCAGAACTATTACTTGTCACTTCTTCCTCTATTTCATACTCACTTTCTGTTCCGTCAACTTCACCTTCAATCTCTGGATCACTGTCATGCTCACTAAGTTCATAGATGTTCTCGTATAAATCGTTTCTATCACTACAATCGCTATCAATTTCTTCATACCATTTGGAACATGTTTCTTCATAATCTCTATCCAAAACGTTGCAAGATTTCATCCTCTTTGATGGCCCCAGTTGATTATGCATTGTAAAACTAAATATGCTCACTATACAAAAATGTAACGTTGTGCGGTCACTGTAATCGGTATCGGAATTCAAATTTTTGTAGGAAGAGCACAAATCGACTAATCGTTTCACATGCTGTAAGCGTACTAATAATGATGTCGATTGAAGGTATTGGGGCGCTCAAGTTGCTATTTTATAAAAATAGGAAAATATACACCAACGTAAAACTGAAGCGGCCACAGTGACCGCAGACGGTGGTTAAGGGTTAAGTTGGCAATTCTAGAGACTTCTGATCGGTCAGATTGCAGTCAGTTTCACACATCACTTTTAAGTATGAACATTGCAGTTAATTCAATTACAGTTCATCAAGTTTCTAGAGGTGTTCGACGCCCAGACAGAGAACGCGCTACGTGTGACTAAGATAGCTATTGTACAGTCTGCTAAACAAGTTATTTTAAATAGTTTTTAATATTTTTAGGTAATTAAATTTTAAAAGTGTGGAATTGTTTAGGGATTAAATTGGTCTCATTGGACTTTCTTAGAACGTTTTTAAAAGCAGCTAAAGATAGTATGTAGAATTGAAAATAATTATTATGCCATAAGAGGTGTTTTGGAATTTCTTCAACCTTTTGAAATTGAGTCAGAAAATATAAATTTTATAGGATAGCGGAAAATACCTATAATTTTTTTGTAGGCCTTTGTAAATCGTGAAAATAGTTTATATTTTATTTCTACCTTATTAAGGAAAATGGCACCTATTATTAATAACGGTTGTTTCTGAAACATTACTAAAATTTTCGAAATTTTGTTTTTCTACAAAATAATAAACTATACTATTTAGAAAAAAAATTATTTCTCTTATAATTTTATAAAAAATACCAGGGGAATATTTACATTTCTTGATCTATTAAACAAAACGATAAATTATCTCGACGAATGACACCATGTTCTAGTACGGAAGCTAGCTTTACATTTTTGTTGGTGGTTTCATGGGTTTCATATCAATTTTTTGTAATTGTAGTTTACACGTACATATACCTCTTAACACTTGTTTGCTTTATTAAAAAAGTGTGTTGTTGTGATTTACGTCGAAATAAGTCAAAAACAACTTGAAACCCCATATAAAATCAAAAAGGAGAAACGGAAAAAAATTGAGCCTGTAAATGAACACAACTCAGAAACAAAAATAGCTATCTAATAATAAAAAAATAAAATTTGATTCTTGTGCAGCTTCATCTATATCATTAACTGTTTTTGGTTTTTTAGTGGTTTTTCTTGGTGATGAAAATTCCGATATCTCAGGGTTATCGATTCTTTTCTTCTCTCCAGAAATGCGGCGACAGTGTTTTTAGATACTCCTGTGGCTGCAGCAACACGATCATTTACATTTTTAAATGGTATTAAAGGTGAATTAAAGTTTCCTTCTCTTCTCATAAACTCTATAACATTGGCTATTATTTCGCGAGATTGACTGTTAATCACGCGGCCTCTTAATTTGCTATTAAACTCCATACTTAGGTTCTATTAAACTGTAATGAGAAAAAAACACAAACGAAAATAAAAGAAATGTTTTAGCGAAATTTACATCTGACATTTACGTCTGAATGAAATAGTGAAATACTTGATGCGCAGAGTGTACTTTCATTGCGTAAATCCGTCGGGATACCTGTCAGTAGTGCTTTCTCTGTCTAGCCGTCAAAAGCCTCTAGAAATTTGATGAACTGTACTGACAGTTTTGACCTTTGATATCTCATCATTATTACTTAGTTTTTCCTTTTTTTCGTTAACAACAGTTCTTTTCAGAACTCCAGTAAGTAATTGTAATGAATTTCAATGATTATGTGTCCCTCTACACTGGTAGCAATTTCTGGAAAGCCCTAAAAGAGAGGGAAGACGCGTTATTTTACATGCTGGTATTGAAGAAGGTTTTGTAAAAAATGTATTATTGATTTTATAAGGCAAAAGATGGAAGATTACCACGAAGTGATGAATTCCCAAGTAATTAAAAAAAAAAACTTAATTAGGCACTGATTTTTTAAAACTAAAAATTGTGAATTTGAATTTCTTACCAAAATGATTAGAATGAATCTAAATATTTAAATAAACTTTATTTATTTGAAGATATACCACTTAGAATCTTAATTTAACAAACTGAGCTAACAATACTCCCACAACAAATAATTATTAAAAAATATCTACTTAAAATGTATACATAGTTAAGTATAACTTTACATTAAAAAATATAAAAAATTACAACCTAAGTTAAGAGGAACTACAATAGTATTAAACAGTTTTAGTAATACTATTAATGTTGACGAAAATGTTGGTTCCAGTTTTCAAAACAAATCCTGACTCACAATAGGCCTGTAAGCTTTTGAATACCTTAATTTCCCCTTTAGCGTATTAACTATGGGTTAACACTAAATAAGCTACAATATTTATATTACTCATAGGATAAATTCCACTTAATATGCTCTAAGTACTATATGGTAAAGGGGTACAAGCCACTAATTAACTTTTACTTTTATACTATGAAGACTAAAGATTAGGAGGCGAATCGGCATACTCAAAATATGGTCCCAAAAAATGCACGCTAATTGAGCTTTTATAATTAACCGCATGGGCGCTAGTAAGAAAAAAATATTTTAAAGCATTTAAAGGGCAAAAAAAGTATTATTTTAAAATGGTCTTAAAAAAAAATAAAAAAATAGCCCATTGGACTGTTGGCGGATTTTTCCCATATTTTATATTTATAACAAATATATTTTTAAAAATGTAAACAGATCATATTTTTATATTTTATACCAACCTGCATCTAAATATTCTATCAACAATTTTCCTAAATATTTAATCTCTATTTTAAAAAGATCATAGTTATTCTCAAAAAGTTGATTTCAAAAGGAAGAAAAAACTATTTCTGCTAAACTATAACATCAACAAATCAACGGCCATATTTTATTTGACAGTTCGTTTTAGACACGTTTTAACTCACAGTAAAGTGAAATTTACTACAGTTGTTTGGGACCAATAAAAAATCGACTCCGATGACTATGAAGACTAGAGATAAGGAGGCGAATCGGCCTTGGTCAAATTTCAAATTTCCGTCCCTATCACATACTTTGAATCAAAGTATGTGGTCCCTACACATACTTTGTTTTTCTTTTACGGTCCCTATTTATATGGAGTTCTAAAAAACTACTGTAGTTGGCGGGTGGCAAAATAACGACGTCTATTTTCTATGCAAGTCAATGGGAACTAAAGTGATAAAAGAAAATCAAAATATGTGGTCCCTATTTATATGGAGTTCTAAAAAACTACTGTAGTTGGCGGGTGGCAAAATAACGACATCTATTTTCTATGCAAGTCAATGGGAATTAAAGTGATTTTTGTAAAATTTAGTGAATATAATAAAAATAAGCTGAAATAAAGAACCTACAAGTAACAATGAGTAACAAAAAACGACAAAGCAGGATTTTCTTCGTGTTGGGTTGCAAAACGGGATAAAAATCCGATGTAAAATTAAAGAAATCACAAGGAGATAAAAATCCAAGTCTTTTTAAAGCTCCTAATGTAAGTAAAATAATGTATTTATTTTGAAATAATATATATTTATTGTAAAATAGTCACAATCCGTATCTTACGGAGTGTAGTTTATTTATCTAATAAAAAATAATAAAGTCATAAATCCTGACTTACAAACAACAATAATTACACATTAAATTTAACTAACTAGAAAAGAAAATTTGCTTTTTTTTTTGTTTTTTGATGTTAGATGAAGAGTTACTACTCTTATTTTTCTTTACTGAACTCCAATTTAGTCATTGCAAATATTTTTTATAGGATCCTAAACGTTTAGAACAATGGCAGCATGTGATTCCTAGGGCTGATAAAGTACTGTCTAGTTATGATTCTGTTTGCGAGCTACACTTTTTAGAAGATGATATTTTAAAATTTGATGAGACTATTTTAACTAATGGTACTGTTAGCAAAATAAAAAGGGGACAGCTGAAATTAAAGGATGAGGTATTACCACGTACATTCCCAAATCTCCCTTTATACTTGTATTACAACAATAAAAAATCTGTTAACTGTGTTTTATTTTACTCTTAAAACTATGTATTGGTTCAATTTAAAAAAAAATTGCCACAAAATTGTACTTATCAAATTTCAGCAATTAAGAAACCTTTTCTAATTTGGTCATACATACCAAAATTGTATTTTATATAGATAAAGTACATAATTTATTAATTAAAACATGCAAGACTTGCAACAGTATATTCTGTGCTTTATTTAGCTGTAAACAAGTTTAGTTTTATTATTTTTACAAAATTATGTATAATTCCCATAAGAAGCCATGTATTTTGAACTATGTAAACCGTACTAGCACCCATGCGGTTAATTATAAAAGCTCAAATGACGTGTGATTTTTGGGACCGCATTTTGAGCATGCCGATTCGCCTCCTTACCTCTAGTCTTCATACCTATGACATATATTCGCTCTTAACCCCTCATTGACCGTCAAAGACTAGGGCCGATAGATTTTGAACATCACTATATTTTGGAACACGCTCTTTGTAACGAACACATACTTTGATTTTCTTTTACTATACGGAGAATGGTCGCACTGCGCAGCTTTCTGAGTGCCTTTTAAAAGGAGATAGAAAACTCCGCCATTTTGAACCCTTATTACGTGTTGCTTACATCTTGGCGCAATATTTTTAATAGGTGCGTTTTAATCATCCGCTTCTGCTTCGGAATTGTCGGTTTTCTTGTTTTAATCTGACAAGTTAAAACGACTAAACCGACAATTCCGGAAGCAGAAGCGGATGATTGAAACGCACCTGATATTTTGCTTGCTGCTGTCAGTGTCAGTGAATATTATTTTTGGAGTCACAGTTTATTGTATGGAGGGTAGAGGAAAGGAGAACAATCTCTGTATACAAAAAGTGTCCCTCAAAATGTATACAATTAAGATGGCGCTTCTGTGCCCAGGGGACGTCGACAGTCGATAATTCAGATCACACAATGACACCAATGATGTATATAGTAATAAATATTGCTCAACCATAAAAAACTAAAAACTACACCGTGAAAAGTGACTGGTCGTAGAAGAGTAAGTGTTCTGTGATCGTAGATAAATTTTAACAATACACGACAATAGTCAAATTTTATTGAAAAATAATAATATAAACAATAAATAATTCTTATGAATGAGCAATCTATATGACTATATAGCATTGGATTTTGTCCCCTGGCTACACGAGCGCCATCTTAATTGTATACATTTTGGTGGACACTTTTTAATATAAAGATCCATATAAGATTGTCCTCCTTTTTTCTACCCTCCATAGTTTATTGCTAAAGAATCAGTTAGCTCACTCGGACCAGTTGAAAGTTCCAAAATAACATCCACTTCAGGGATACAAATCCAGGATACGCAGAAGACTGCTGTTTTATTATAGGCAGTTGTCATATATTGTATTATCCGAGTTGCGCAGTGTATAAACTGGAACATTGAGATCAAAAGTACCGACGCAGAGTGAGCGATCTGATTCTTTAGCTATAAACTGTGTCATAGGAATCAAAATGGCCGCGCCCTATGTTTGGCGTGTCGGACCTCTCTCTTGCCGCGTATAGTAATCAAAGTATCTGGTAACGAATCTTGTTACTTTTCCCTGTGTAAATGCATCGTTTCAATTCGTTCTTCCTAGTTTAAAAACAGAGTATAGGTAGGTAAAAGATTCGGTTGCGAGGAGGTTGTTGTGCTATTAGAGATAGGGTGGAAAAATCTAATTAAAAATGTCATAAGAAAACCTATGTAAATTTCCTCAATAAGCAATAAATAAACGAAAATAAAAGGTAATGATATAAAACTTACCTGATGCTGTTTATGCTGTTTCCTTTATTGGTACTTAAAAGAATATGTAAAGACTCTAGGCAAAAGAGATTAAGCCCTTGATTGAAGGACAGTTTTCTTTTGATCCGGTACATTGTTGTGCCCAAAAAACGAATAATGTGAACTTTGTTCCTTATTTTGTTCCTTATTTTGTTTTTAATTTAAAAAAAACTTAAAAACACGCTTTTAGAGCATTTCAAATTAAAAAGTAAAAAATAATTTTTCAAATAAGCTTAAAACAATAATAAATGGAAAATACTAGTATTATTGCAAAAAAAGCGTCGGGCGCTCCATATACGAGAAATATGGACAAAGCGCCCCACGCTTTTTTCACAATAATACTAGTATTTTCCTTTTATTATTGTTTTAAGCTTATTTGAAAAATTAATTTTAACTTTTTAGTTTGATATGCTCTAAAAGCGTATTTTTTAGTTTATTTAAACTATATTTATTTTTCCCTTTTTATGTATTATAAAAGCGTGTTTTTTCGTTTTTTTTAATTATTTATTTTTTACTTTTTAGTTCGATTAATTATTAAAAAAAAAACAATTATTTTTTCTAGCCGTGGACGGGATTAGAACCCACGAACGTTGAGTCGATGTGAGCGAAGACCCGCGCCTTAGACCACTTGGCCAACGAACGAACTAGAGGTAGTGGGATATACTGACAGTAATAAGCCACTTGCTTTTAATCCAAAGGAGAGTTACAAACATACATACATACAGGTGAAGCTAATAAAAGCGTGTTAAAAAAAATATTTTTAACTTTTTAGTTTGATATGCTCTAAAAGCGTGTTTTTTAGTTTTTTTAAACTATATTTAATTTTCACTTTTTAGTTCGATGTATTATAAAAGCGTGTTTTTTAGTTTTTTTAAACTATATTTATTTTTTACTTTTTAGTTCGATTAATTATTAAAAAAAATTGCCGAAAAAAACAATTATTTTTTTAGCCGTGGACAGGATTAGAACCCACGATCGTTGAGTCGATGTGAGCGAAGACCCGCACCTCCGCTCGGCCAACGAACGAACTTAAGGTAGTGGGATATACTGACAGTAATAAGCTACTTGCTTTTAGTCCAAAGAAGAGTTACAAACATACATACATACAGGTGAAGCTAATAAAAGCGTTTTAAAATAATGATAATAAAAGAATTCTTTTTCATTAAATTTGCCAATACATGTACTTTAGGGCATACATTTCTATAATTTGAATTTTTGCTAATGTTATAGTGTTATAGTGTTATAGTTTTATAGTGTTAAAGTGTTATAGTGTTATAGTGTTATAGTGTTATAGTGTTATAGTGTTATAGTGTTTTAGTGTTATAGTGTTATAGTGTTATAGTGTTATAGTGTTATAGTGTTATAGTGTTATAGTATTATAGTGTTATAGTGTTATAGTGTTATAGTGTTATAGTGTTATAGTGTTATAGTGTTATAGTGTTATAGTGTTATAGTGTTATAGTGTTATAGTGTTATAGTGTTATAGTGTTATAGTGTTATAGTATTATAGTGTTATAGTGTTATAGTGTTATAGTGTTATAGTGTTATAGTGTTATAGTGTTATAGTGTTATAGTGTTATAGTGTTATAGTGTTATAGTGTTATAGTGTTATAGTGTTATAGTGTTATAGTGTTATAGTGTTATAGTGTTATAGTGTTATAGTGTTATAGTGTTATAGTGTTATAGTGTTATAGTGTTATAGTGTTATAGTGTTATAGTGTTATAGTGTTATAGTGTTATAGTGTTATAGTGTTATAGTGTTATAGTGTTATAGTGTTATAGTGTTATAGTGTTATAGTGTTATAGTGTTATAGTGTTATAGTGTTATAGTGTTATAGTGTTATAGTGTTATAGTGTTATAGTGTTATATTGTTATAGTGTTATAGTGTTATAGTGTTATAGTGTTATAGTGTTATAGTGTTATAGTGTTATAGTGTTATAGTGTTATATTGTTATAGTGTTATAGTGTTATAGTGTTATAGTGTTATAGTGTTATAGTGTTATAGTGTTATAGTGTTATAGTGTTATAGTGTTATAGTGTTATAGTGTTATAGTGTTATAGTGTTATAGTGTTATAGTGTTATAGTGTTATAGTGTTATAGTGTTATAGTGTTATAGTGTTATAGTGTTATAGTGTTATAGTGTTATAGTGTTATAGTGTTATAGTGTTATAGTGTTATAGTGTTATAGTGTTATCGTGTTATAGTGTTATAGTGTTTTAGTTGCTACTTAAATGTTCCTAAAATAAAACCTTACTGTGTTTCTTGGTAGAGAAGTCTATAATCTCCGCCCTTTTTATCTATGAACACGATAGTCCAGTGAACGGAGGTTTTATTACAAGTACAAAAAAATAGGATGGTAAATTATACCATATTAGGAGGAAAGGTAGAATTATTATTGTAAATATTTTTTTTATTCTTTGTTTCGTAATTATCAGTGACGCCCGAGAACCTTTCCGGAGAGAAGGAGTTAGTTATACAATTTCTTGTGATCTTTGAAAATAAGTGGAACTTGAGAGATGGTATCTCATCTGAAAAATTAAAAATTATTTTTTTTAGTAGTTCTTGGAATAAATTCTCACTATAGAATACTATCTCAATATTTTTATAATTCTGTACGATGAATTAAAGTTTTGATTAGGGAATCCGTTAACACTAATTAAGTATCTGATTATGCCATTGTAAAATTATTCAAATAAAAACATATCCCCTTTACCCATCACTGTTTTTGCTAAATTCCCTACATATGTAGCAAGCACCGACGAAATTATCTTTTAACTCGTTATATGCTGACTTGTGCGACCTACGTCAAACAGATTGAGCAAAAAACTCGAGGCTCGACCCTCCTAGACAAATCGTTGCCATTTCGAAAGTAGAAAACATTCAAACGTTACGGCTTTTTTAAGAAAAACAAGGTGGCTATGGACTTTAGTTTCGCTGAGTGAGCGGTAATTTATTCAGTGTATGAAAGAGATGAAGGTCGTGTGGGTAAACATTATATTTCGATTTTCAGTGCGTGAATAATATTATAAATGTGAAAAAATATTTTGTCATAGAAGGTTAACATTTATTTTTTAAAACGGAAAATAATAATCAAAGTCCCTACAGCAACTGGAGCAATGAAGAAATTACAAAATATTACCCATATTTTCATATATAAAGAAGACAGGTCTGCCATAAAAAGGCTGCTGCAGACACCAGTCCCAATTAGCCATTTACATGTGTCCTGTGCATTTAGAGGACATAAGTAATAAGGTATTTACGATTAGGATAGTAGAAGCTCACCAAAAATGGGCACGGCCGATCAAACAAACTAGTGCAACTACCGCTCGTAAATGGCGATAAAGAAAAAAAGAATATGAACTTCTAAAAAAGGCTCTAGGCAACATTATTAACCTGCAGAACTTTTACGAGCTGAGAGGCAGCTCCTGGAAGATTTATAATAGACCTAGTAATACCTTAGTAATTTGAGGCAATTAGCGCTCTCCAATTTATACATACAAAAGCCATCAACATAGCGCTGAATATACAATGCTCTATGAATAAGTAACAGAGAATGAGATTGTCAGAAAGACTACTGATATGACCTTAATCCCATACTGACAAATTTACATACTGTTACCTATCACCCTACAATGTATTGCGGTCGTCACAAGTAAAGAAGAAGATAGAAAAGTCCAGAAAAGTCTGGAAATGTAATTCCTTGTCAAGACAAAATCAAGAAAATTCGAGAGGATTCTAGAAGGTCCAAGCAAGCTATACAGGGTGTCCCAGATTTTATTAGACAGGCTGTAACTTTTATAATAATTATCAAAATTAAATGAAATTCAGATCGGAGCTATAATGACTTGTGGGCTATCTGATGAGCGTATTTTCCAATATCTAGAACTTCCGGTCATACAGGAAGTGACCATAAATTTTGGTATTTCAAATAGGACACACTGTATATTTTAACAATTCTGAATTCTCTAATCAATTCTACACATTGTTCATGTAATATGTCCTATACCTATCTCTAACCGTTTCTGATAATTTGGTGGTTACACTAACTTATGATTCTTGTTCGAAAATAAAATGTAAAAATAGTACAGTTTAGTGATTGTTATAAAAAGAGAATACATAATTATTATAATAACTAAACTATCTTCCGTCCTCTTCAACACAAGCTTAAAATCGGTTTGGGAGTTTCTTTGTACACGATGCTATTTTCATCTCGGGAGTAATACTATGGCATGCTCTTCTAATTTTATTTTTAAGATCATTTAAATCAGTTGGTTGGGTTGTATAGACTATGTTTTTGAGATGACATAAAAAAATCTAAAGGGGTCAAATCGGGGAACGCGCCGGCCACCTCATAGGTCCCTTGTTTCCAATCCATTTCAATCCATTTATTGGGAAATCTCATATCCAGGTAATTAGTGACAATTCTATTATTGTGTGGTGGGGCACCGTCCTGTTGCCAGAACATGGTTGCGCGGTCGCTAAGCGGAATGTCTTCTAACAGCCGGGGAAGACAGTTTTGAAGAAAATGTAAATACCTTACCCCATTTAACGTGCCATCAAAAAAATAAGGACCTATTAGAAGCCCGTTAAATAGATCGCACCAAACATTGATGCTCCACACTGTTTGGAAATAAGTTTCTCTGACCTAATGTGGATTTTCTATTGACCAGTAGAGAGAATTGTGGCGATTTACCATTCTATTGTTGTGAAACCTTAATTCATCACCCCATAAGATTTTCTCCAAAAACGTAGGATCCTCAAAAAGGATAACTTGCACAAGAAGTATAAATTGCAACCTTCGCTCGTAGTCGGTAGGATGAAGTGCTTGAACAGGAAATACTTTACAGGGATGGTATTTTTCTGTGTACAGTACTTTTGCTAATTCCCAATTCTAGAGAAATTTCTCTAACGGAAACTTTTGGATTAACATTTGCATAAGTCAATACGTTTATCGAAATTTCTTCATTTCTTGCAGGTGCCTCATGATGGGAATATTTTATCGAATTCGGAAAAAAACCAGTTTGCATTTTTGACTCAATCAAGGAAAAAGTATACGCTGCAGGAGGTGTCCTACGATCGGGAAACCGTTGTTGATACACTCTTCTTGCATGACGCCCATTTTTTGGACACTCACCTTATACAAGTAACATATCAACACATTCATTGGGTGTGAAAGTAAAAGGCATTGTACTTTGAGTCGTTAACACTAAAAATAACCAATTATCTAGTTGTCAACAGCGATGCAAAATAACATCGAAAGTTTGACAAAACAAAGCCTACTAGATATATCTAGATGGATAGCACAAAACATACATAAATACAATGTGTAACGAGGAAACTACTAAAGAAGTTTCAGGCTTTTCTTGAGGCAGAAAGAAGGCACCTCAAATGTTCATATAATTTCTAATGTTAGATTTTTTGTTTTAAAATGTTCGTAAAATTTATTAAATTGTACTATTTTAATTTTCAGTCAATTATCAGAAACGGTTAGAAATAGGTATAGGACATAGTACATGAAAAATGTGTAGAATTGATTGGAGAATTCAGAATTGTTCAAATATACAGTGTGACCTATTTGAAATAACAAAATTCATGGTCACTTCCGGTATGACCAGAAGTTCTTGATATTTGAAAATATGCTCATTAGATAGCAAACATATCATTGTAGCAACCTTCTAAATTTCATTTAATTCTGATAATTATTATAAAAGTTACAGCATGTCTAATAAAAGCTGGGACACCCTTTTAGTTCATTTTATACACATGTATTTGAAGTAAGTGTCATGTTGTCATTGCATTCGTTTTTTTTTGCAAAACTATATTGATTTTGTACCGCAACTTTCGGTGGTTTAGTCGGAAATTAAAGACCGTAAACATTTCTAGATAATCAGAAAATTGTTTTTTGCTTTTCTAAAAATGCAGCATATTACAATTTAAGAAATAAATACAAGGTGGGCTGCAGTCCAACTTAAATTATTTTTTTTTTTTGTCATTAACTTAAATAACTCAGATCATTAGCGATCGTGTTTTGCGTGTGAGTTGTAGAATAAAGTGATAGAAATAAAATAAATTTGCAGATTTTCGTTATTCGGTCGTAGAAAAAAATATACGGTACAACTCGTGTTGATTGTCCATATCGTACTTATACGTACTTCATTTTTGTGCGATTTGGCCATCATATCCACTCTTGTTGCACAAACTTCTATTTTAATTAAATTTATGATTTATTATTAATAAATATAAAATATTTTGGATAATAATATCAAATTCATTTTATAATAAATATTTATTTTCATTATTATTTAAAAATTTATGGGTTGGTAATATTAAAATTACATAACCTTGGCCTTATCTAACACAGTTAATTGTTAAATAATAATAAAAATAAAAAAGTTTTTTTAATACTTACAAAGTATTCTCTCAGTGTAGTCTGGCTAGACGCGAAATAAAGGATAAAAGCTCTTAGAAACAAAAATATAACAAGGTCACATCGCAATGAATGGTGTGCTTCTTGTTTGAAAGTAGCACACAGGATCGTATTTTAGAAACCTAGAATCAAACCGGTTGTAATAACCCCTATATCAGACTATTATAGTATTGTTACTCTGGTTTCTGGTAACTCAATTTATTTAAACTTAACTTTTATAATTATACTATAATTATACTATAATTATACTATAATTATACTATAATTATACTATAATTATACTATAATTATACTATAATTATACTATAATTATACTATAATTATACTATAATTATACTATAATTATACTATAATTATACTATAATTATACTATAATTATACTATAATTATACTATAATTATACTATAATTATACTATAATTATACTATAATTATACTATAATTATACTATAATTAAACTATAATTATACTATAATTAGGCTTTACAACTGATTACATGAACGTATAACGTCTATCATAAAATTGACCCTCTGACGTCGCTTTAACCTACTAGAACCTTTTCAACTATCTGAATTTTTATTGACAAGGCATGACATTTCTAGACATTTCCGAACTATTCTATCTTCTTCTTTTCCGCGCACCTTAACTTGTGACGATTGCAGCACATTGTAGAGTGTTGGGTAACACTGCTGCCTCCTCTGTAGTTATTCGACACAAATGACTGGAACCTGGTTGGAGTTAGCAAGAGATCTGGATCACAATATGACGCTAACTTTCCAATGTGAACTACTTTGGGTTTGCTTTCGGCTGGCAGCTGAATGCGATAGATCAAATCGATGATTTTTTCCTAAAAATGGTGTAGGAACCTTCCCAGTTCAGTTGCACTTTCTGATAAAGTCCTCTTTGGCGCTTAAGATTTTACAGCTATTTTGGTTCGCCTCTCTTAAAATCTGTCCCGGTGGCATGCATGCCGTTTCTAGCTTCTGTTTTGTCGCTGTTGGATTTCAGACGTTCCCAAGCGAATCCGCAGCCCTTTGTCCTGCCACTACATACATCACATTTTTTACACCAATCCTAAAAATCTCGCCGGCAATTGACCCAGTTAAAATTTTTCTCGAACTCGTGCCACTGTATTTTTAGTACTAAAATGTCCTCCCGAAAGGTTGCTATGATACGTGATTTTGGCAGTACCAATTGGCGGATTATATGTACTCCATCGGGGCTTACCCACTTCCGGTGCAACAAGTCCTTGTGAAGATAGAGTACTCTTAAATAACTCCACTGTATTTGCCTATCTTTTATCTTTATTCTTAAGCCGTTCTCAGACAACCTTCAAGTCTTTCTCTTGTTCCTGTTTCACGTTTTCAAAGGTGAATTCTTCTTCGTCGCCCTCTGGTTTGATAGTGGTTGCCCGAAGAGTAACCGATTCCTCTCGTTTTTCAAGCCTTTTACTATTCCGGTATTTTCGTTCTAAACAGGGTTGCCTATTGGTAGAAATCCGGCTAGGTGTAGGTGATCGGCTTCTCCGGAACGCCTAGCTGCAGTGGTTATTTCTGTTGGACTTTATAACGGACATCGGGAGATTGATCTATGTGATTTCCTGACCAGATTCCCAGATTCGCGATTTATAGAACGAGCCCTGCTTCTACAGGTTTTTGGGGTTTTTGGAAGGTATCCGATTCTTCCGCAATTGCTTCCATTTTGGCTGTTTCTTTGCATATCATCCAGAACATTTAAGATTTGTGAGAAGGTAGGTTGGGAAATAGTATTAGAATTGGCCTCTTCGCTTTCCTGGAATCTATTTGCTGTCACTTTAGCGCGAGAAGATCTGGATATGGGTTTTAGTGCTTGATATTCCTGAGATGCAATCAGTTTCTCCCTTAGAATCTTGTATTCCATTGATGAATGTCTGTATGCCAATTTATTCTTGAAAATCTTTGGGCGTCTATGGATAGGCCAGACAAATCAATTTTTATATTGGCCTTAAATTCTTGTAGACTCTCATTATGTTTCTGACTACGAACCATAAGGTGGCTTTGGAATACCCGCTTCAAATGCTGCTGGCCATACTTTGTCTCCAAGGCTTGGATGAGAGACGAATAACTTGGTTCCCCTTAGGGGAGTAACTGTAAAACGGTTGCTGCCTGTACTCGCAGCAAAACTGTCAATGAGACCGCCACCTCATTTTCAGCCCAGCCATTGGCTCTAGCTGCAGGTTCGAATTAAAGTCGATACGTTTCCCATGTTGTCTGACCATTAAACGTAGGTGGCCTAATGATCTTAGTGGTATATCTTTATGAAACTGAGTTTTGGATATGCCTTGGTTCGGTTATAGATGACAAAGAGGTAGTGTTTTTAGTTTCTCTGTTGCTTACCGAAGCTGGGCTACAAATTCTTCTTTCTAGTACAACTAGTTCCGTTCTAATTTGCTTTTCTAACTTTACTCTAGCCTTTTCTTGTTATTATAAGTTAGTTTTTAAATATCTTGTTGTTGTGCTAAGAGATTTATTCGACTGTTCAGCTGACCTACTTTTTTCTCTTCTTCTTCATTCCTGCGCCTTTCCTTCTTTCCTTCTCGTCTTTCTAATTCCTCTTCTTCCTTTATGCGTCTTTCCTTTTTACTTTCCTATCTGTATACAGATATAAGGAAAGTATAGGAATCATGATTTTTTTCGACCTCGAGTTTTCGACGGATTTTTACGTTTTGAGGTCCCCTGAATCCGTTTTGACTATTTTCGCGATGATGTCTGTGTGTGTGTGTGTGTGTGTGTGTGTGTGTGTGTGTGTGTGTGTGTGTGTGTGTGTGTGTGTGTGTGTGTGTGTGTGTGTGTGTGTGTGTGTGTGTGTGTGTGTGTGTGTGTGTGTGTGTGTGTGTGTGTGTGTGTGTGTGTGTGTGTGTGTGTGTGTGTGTGTGTGTGTGTGTGTGTGTGTGTGTGTGTGTGTGTGTGTGTGTGTGTGTGTGTGTGTGTGTGTGTGTGTGTGTGTGTGTGTGTGTGTGTGTGTGTGTGTGTGTGTGTGTGTGTGTGTGTGTGTGTGTGTGTGTGTGTGTGTGTGTGTGTGTGTGTGTGTGTGTGTGTGTGTGTGTGTGTGTGTGTGTGTGTGTGTGTGTGTGTGTGTGTGTGTGTGTGTGTGTGTGTGTGTGTGTGTGTGTGTGTGTGTGTGTGTGTGTGTGTGTGTGTGTGTGTGTGTGTGTGTGTGTGTGTGTGTGTGTGTGTGTGTGTGTGTGTGTGTGTGTGTGTGTGTGTGTGTGTGTGTGTGTGTGTGTGTGTGTGTGTGTGTGTGTGTGTGTGTGTGTGTGTGTGTGTGTGTGTGTGTGTGTGTGTGTGTGTGTGTGTGTGTGTGTGTGTGTGTGTGTGTGTGTGTGTGTGTGTGTGTGTGTGTGTGTGTGTGTGTGTGTGTGTGTGTGTGTGTGTGTGTGTGTGTGTGTGTGTGTGTGTGTGTGTGTGTGTGTGTGTGTGTGTGTGTGTGTGTGTGTGTGTGTGTGTGTGTGTGTGTGTGTGTGTGTGTGTGTGTGTGTGTGTGTGTGTGTGTGTGTGTGTGTGTGTGTGTGTGTGTGTGTGTGTGTGTGTGTGTGTGTGTGTGTGTGTGTGTGTGTGTGTGTGTGTGTGTGTGTGTGTGTGTGTGTGTGTGTGTGTGTGTGTGTGTGTGTGTGTGTGTGTGTGTGTGTGTGTGTGTGTGTGTGTGTGTGTGTGTGTGTGTGTGTGTGTGTGTGTGTGTGTGTGTGTGTGTGTGTGTGTGTGTGTGTGTGTGTGTGTGTGTGTGTGTGTGTGTGTGTGTGTGTGTGTGTGTGTGTGTGTGTGTGTGTGTGTGTGTGTGTGTGTGTGTGTCTGTAGGTCGCATAACTCATGAACCGATACACAGAAAAACACCAAATTTTAAACTTAAGCTTTGTTTCAGCGTCCAATGAGCTGATTAGATTTTGGGCAGAGTCGGAACATCTGGGGGGGTACTTTATAGGTGGTCATTTTTATATTTTATGGAATATATCTGTTATTTACGTTTGGAGAAGAAAATTCTTCAAATAAAAGTTACTTCTTATATAATTATCTATAATTTTTGTTTTATGCAAAATTTTCCTAAAATGGTCCGTATTCGAGAAAATTGACAAAATGTAAAAAAAATAATTTTTTTTAAAAATTGTTCAAATAAAAGTTGTTTGTAATATAATTCTCTATAATTTTTATCCTATAAATAATTTCTCTAAAATAGACCGTATTCGAGATATTTGAGAAAATGTGTAAATTTCGAATTTTGAAGAAAACTCAAAAACGGATAAAGGAAAAAACATTAAATTTTAAACTTAAGTTTTATTTCGACCTGAGGTGAACTGATTAGATTTTGGACAGAGTCGGAACATTTGGGGGGGTACTTTATTGGTGGTCATTTTTATATTTTATGGAATATATTCGTTATTTACGTTTGAGGAAGAAAATTCTTTAAATAAAAGTTACTTACAATATTATTATCTATAATTTTTGTTCTATGTCAAATTTTCCTGAAATGGTCCGTATTCGAGAAATTTGACAAAATGTGCAAAATTCTGATTTTTAAGAAAATTGTTAATCTAAAAGTTGTTTGCGATATCGATCTCTATAATTTTTGTTTTTAAATGACTTTTATAAAATGGACCGTAATGGAAAAATTGGAGGAAAAGTGCTAAATTAAAATTTTTCAGTATTTTCGTTTTCAATGAATATCTATAGAAAAATGTTTCGAGGTAGATGTATGTGGAAAATGTATATATTTAGTTTATCCTCTAAACATTTTTAGAGATGCTGCAATAGGTTAACTAGATAGGAAAGTCATGTGTTGGACACATCAGATTTTTCTCTTCGTGTTCCTTCCTGCTACATTCCTTCTGTTCTCGCCTTTTCCTTTCCTCCTCTTCTTTCTTCTTGTGCTTGTCCTCTTCTTCCTCTTCTTTTTCGTCCTTCTTCCTACGTCTTTCTTGTTCTTCTTCCAGTTTCAAAAACCATGCTGCGGAACCTGAAGTATCCATGCCTGTTTCATACGAAGTGGATCTAATATTTTCCATGAACTTTTATTTAGGATCCCACAGTCACCAATCGTATGCTGGTTTTTTGGTAACTCAATTTATTTCAACTTTTACCAATTCAACTATACAACTGATAACATAAATGTATAACGTCTACCATAAAACTGACCCCTGATATTGGGATCATATACAGGGTGTCCCAGCTTTTATTAAATAGGCTGTAACTTTTATAATAATTATCAGAATTTATTGAAATTTAAAAGGTTGCTACAATGGCATGTTTGCTATCTAATGAGCATATTTTCAAATATCAAGAACTTCCGGTCATACCGGAAGTGACCATGAATTTTGTTATTTCAAATAGGTCACACTGTATATTTCAACAATTCTGAATTCTTCAATCAATTCTACACATTTTTCATGTACTATGTCATATACCTATCTCTAACCGTTTCTGATAATTTGTAGGTTACATTTATTAGTTATCTTCACTGAAAAAAATAGTACAATTTAATAAATTTTACGAACATTTTATAACAAAAAATCTAACATTAAAAATTATATGAACATTTGAAGTGCCTTCTTTCTGCCTCAAGAAAAGCCTAAAATTTCTTTAGTAGTTTCCTCGTTACACATTGTGTTTATGTATGTTTTGTGCTACCCATCTAGATATATCTAGTAGGCTTTGTTTGTCAAACTTTGGATGTTATTTTGCATCGCTGTTGACAACTAGATAATTGGTTATTTTTAGTGTTAACGACTCAAAGTACAATGCCTTTTACTCTTACACCCAATGAATGTGTTGATATGTTACTTTTATACGGTGAGTGTCAAAAAAATGGGCGTCATGCAAGAAAAGTGTATCAACAAAGATTTCCCGATCGTAGGACACCTGCAGAGTATACTTTTTCCTTGATTGAGTCAAAAATGCAAACTGGTTCTTTTCCGAATTCGATAAAACATTCCCATCATAAGGCACCTGCAAGAAATGAAGAAATTTTGATAAACGTATTGAGTTATGCAAATGTTAATCCAAAAGTTTCCGTTAGAGAAACTTCTCTAGAAATGGAAATTAGCAAAAGTACTGTACACAGAAAAATACCATCCCTATAAAGTATTTCTTGTTCAAGCACTTTATCCCACCGACTACGAGTGAAGGTTGAAATTTATATTTCTTGTACAAGTTATCCTTTTTGAGGATCCTACGGTTTTGAAAAAAATCTTATGGGGCGATGAATCAAGATTTCACAACAATAGAATGGTAAATCGCCACAATTCTTACTACTAGTCAATAGAAAATCCACATTGGGTTAGAGAAACTCGTTTCCAAACAGTGTGGTGCGATCTATTTAACGGGCTTCTAATAGGTCCCTATTTTTTTGATGGCACGTTAAATGGGGTAAGGTATTTACATTTTCTTCAAAACTGTCTTCCCGGCTGTTAGAAGACATTACACTTAGCGACCGCGTAACCATGTTCTGGCAACAGGACGGTGAGAGATATGAGATTCCACAATAAATTGATTGGAAACAAGGGACCTATGAGGTGGGCGGCGCGTTCCCCGATTTGACCCCTTTAGATTTTTTTATGTCCTCTCAAAAACATGGTCTATACAACCCAACCAACTGATTTAAATGATCTTAAAAATAAAATAAGAAGAGCATGCCATAGTATTACTCCCGAGATGATAATAGCATCGTGTACAAAGGAACTCCTAAAACGATTTCAAGCTTGTGTTGAAGAGGACGGAAGACAGTTTAGTTATTATAATAATTATGTATTCTCTTTTTATATCAATCAATAAACTGTACTATTTTTACATTTTATTTTCGAACAAGAATCATAACTTAGTGTAACCACCAAATTATCAGACACGGTTAGAGATAGGTTATTACCTGGCTTTTTACGTTAAAATAAAATAGGATTTATTTTATCTCAACTCAAAAAAAAATATAAAAAAGAAAAACACTAATTCCTAGCGAGTACGAACGGTAGCCAGCTTGCTTCAGTCGTCGCGGTTCAACAAAACAATTTGGACGCCACGCAATTTAGAAAATGTACCGATCGCAAACTCTAAATCAACAAAAACATATTTTTCCATCCCATAGGCATATCAAAACTGCGAAATGTACTGACCTATTTATAATAAAAAGAAATAAACAACCCAAAGAAACAAATAAGTAATTTAAACGAGAAATAATATCTGGTTTATTAATCAGAGAGTTTGTTATACAAAAGATTCTTGTAACCACAAAAATAAAAAAAATCACTAACTCCAACGTAATAATAATAATAATAATAATAATAATTACTCTATTAAATAATGATGTATAACATATTTGGCCAAATTCTTACATTATACTGCATGTAAGAATAAATAATAAAAATACTTTTTATTTGCAGCGAAAATAACTGAAATTATCTTAAGACTATGAACATTTATGATTTAATAAATTATTACGTTTAATTATATTAAATCTCAAGTGAAAATTATTCCAAATTTACGCAATTTAAATATTAATTATTAATCTAAACTAATTTTATAAGCAAATATATTGAATGTTAAATAATTAATAAATACACAACGAACTGAAATTATTGTTGTTCATTTGCAAACCCCGGCCTGTACATAATACTGGACATCAGCTCGTCCAAAAATCAGGTTAAAAAAAAAAAGGAATGAGCCTACCTCAAACAGCAGGATATGGCTTCAAATCAGGTACTTATCCTATATTCCAGAACAGCCTTTTAGACACCAAAAGCAAGGAATCTCTCGGCAGTTTTGTCCCAAATTTAATGAAATGTACTATGTATTTATTCAATAAAGCATGAATGGCCCAGGTCAAAGTAATGAGAATATATACATAAAAAAGAAAAAGGCCTAGAACAAATAAATTTGCTTTAGAAGAAGTCCAAATAATAACCCATACGATGAAAATTATTACAAGTGAGAAATCAAACAAAAAAAAAAGAAAACTTACTAATGATCTTATGCCGCCTTAATGTGAAATATCTTTAATAAAATCCCATATAATATGGTTAATTATTTGTGGCAATAAACAAACTTATAACACAATCAATACTCAAAAAATAATCTCACAAATGATCCAAATTAAATCAGCACAAACAAATACATATGCAATGTTGTCTCTGTACTGATGCGTAGACATTTACAAAATGAGCGTAAAGAATTTCCAAATTTTTAATTCCAAATCATAAAATAAATTAATTAATTAGTATTTAAAAATATACGAACAAGGCGGCAGCACCGATCAAAAAGGTAACAGAAAACTGCGATAGAACAGTTTTCTATACGATACACTTACGATCAAAAGAATTAAACGTTCATTTTAAGGATAGAATTCCGTACCTGCAAGATAGATGGTGTTAATGCCAAATCAAATCGCTTTAATCAATTAAATCTAAATATTTGAATCAAAATAACGAAACCCTATTTGATTAAGTATTATTGATAATTAACTAAATTTAAATGATTTGTTCTAAACGTCAATTTGACCGTAACAAGATATAGGACATATTACATGAAAAATGTGTAGAATTGATTAGAGAATTCAGAATTGTTGAAATATACAGTGTGTCCTATTTGAAATACCAAAATATATGATCACTTCCGGTATGACCGGAAGCTCTAGATATTGGAAAATATGCTCATCAGATAGCCCACAAGTCATTATAGCTCCGATCTAAATTTCATTTAATTTTGATAATTATTATAAAAGTTACAGCCTGTCTAATAAAAGCTGGGACATCCTGTATACATGCCCATCGGGTATAATCCTACAAATATTACTGATTTCAAATTCTCATTTAATAATGTCTTTACCGTTAGGAATTGGAAATTATCTTTGCATTCAATATTAGCTTATTCCATCAAGGACTACAGAGAGTACAAATATACCCGATACTCAGCTAACAACTAGTTGGTGTTTGAGATGAACTATCCCGACTGTACCTACGTTGTTCCGATAATTCACCATTGTGAAATTGCAGCTGTCAAAGGCGAATGGCGACTTCAACAAAGCCGCTGTAACTCCTCTGAAATTGCACCTGCCCGTTCCTAACTTGACTGCGGTTTCAAGTTGTCCCGAACCGGTTTTTAACATCGATATGATTTTAGATTGGGTTGTACAGAAACCACTTGCGTTCGGTATGATTTAATTCAGCCGTTAGAGTCAAGTAATTAGAGAATTGTGAAATGTCAGTTTTATTGTTAAACATTAAATAAAAAGAAAGTAATTCGCTGATTTTAAAGTTAACATCCGAGAATAACGATCAAGGAGAAGCGACAGCTTGGTGTTTTTAGTGTACCGTTTTGTAACGCGCATGTGCGAAAATAAGTTGTGTATCACTCAAAATGATGTTATCTGTCAAAGTCAATCCAAGTTGTGTTTAGTACGTGAGCAATGTTAAGTGATATTTTTTGGTGTTTGTTTTGTGTTGTAATAAGATTTTTACACACTTAGGTATTCTAATGCAGATATAAAATGTGCCAAAAAAGTTACTAGGAAACTAAGAATTTTATCACATGCATAAATATTAAGTATAATGATCTAATCATTTTTGACATTTTATTTTTCCTATGTAGGTATTGCATTTTGTGAAATATATGTTTTCTTCTTTTAAATAAATTTAATAAACAATGAACTGGAGATTTTGTTTATTTTATTTTGAAATTATATTTAAAAAAATATAATAAATCCGCATGTTTCAAATAGGATTGGTCAAAATGGGCCAAATCCCTTTATTATGGCTAAATGGTAAGGTACAATTATGTCAATATAAAGATGTTTTGCCCATTCATATTTATATTTATTGAATGAATCAGACTGGAGTTGATTTTGGAAATATTGGTACATACTTAAATAAGTACTATTTCAAAAAATTCGTCTATGCCCAGATAGCACATATAGTCCAATGTACGTCCACTTTAGATCTATTTGAGGGTCAGGACGTCCATATCCGGGCATCCAGTGTACGTCCGTTTATGTTAATTAAATTGGCAGCTGAATATTGATACCCAGAGAACGTCTGTTTTTGGACTTAATTTTAAGTTTAGTAGTATTTTGACGTCCAGTGGACGTCCATCTTAGGTCAATATTTATTAAGCCTACCAGATAATACTCATCTATAATATATACTTCTTTTTTTAATATAACTGGTCATTAAAAATTAACAAATTGATTTTATTGCATTTCATTCTATCAGCGGAAGTTTGAAATTTTATTCAATTATAACTGTATCTAGTAAATAGTTTTCAAGTGGTTCCTTGGCTGAGCTCGTCTAGCGATTGAAAGGGTAAAACGATAATGGATGTGTCGTGAGTTCGATGCCTGCTCAGGTCAAGCGATTTTGAATACAAAAAAAAGGTGTATAGCGGTTTGCGAAAATAATAAACAAATTATTAATGATATAAAATAGTGTGTGGTAAGTTGGGGTTCTGTAAAAAAAGTGGGGATGTGGTCTCAATGGAAATATAATCCTGGACTTTTTTTGAATGTTCAGTATTCGACGTTCAAATATATTCCAGAATTGAACGTCCTCTGAATGGTCAAAAGTGTGCCATTTGTATACTTCACTGGACGTCTATTGGATGTCGAAAGTCCAGAAAAAACTCATTCTTGGACGTCTAGACATCCAAAATTGTATATCGAATGGACGTCCAATGGACATATTTGTATTGTCTGGGTGATAGCCAGGCCAGGTATTTAACTCTAAATACATAAACCTTAAATGACATCTGGCTTAACTTGGCGAGAAAACACTTGTTTATACAGAAATGAGTGATAAACTTGAAAGTCCTTTTAATATAAATCCAAAAACTCTAAAAATATGTAAGTACCTTTTAAATCTAAAAGTTTTTGAAAACATAAGCATATTGCAAATATTTAGTTAAATATCTCAAACTTAATGTCTTTTTAATTGTTACCTAATTTTTTTTTGGCACCCTTAATTTTATTTACCTTATTTTAACTTAAGGAAAAGGTAATTTAATTTGAATATGGGGCTTCTACTACATTTTTAACAATAAATAAACCAAATATTGAACAAATTTTATAGATAAATTATAAAATCATAAACGTCTTTTACTTTTATAATAAATAATTAATTATTACATAATGAATTATATTTTGGTGCCGAAATTTCACCATTGCTATTAACCCTAACTACTTTAATGTAATTTAATCACATTACAATATTTGAGCATGGACTATAACAATGATTTCAGATAATTTGCCAAACTATTTCGCTCAGTGTAGAAAATAAGCATGTTTTCTCAACGTGCTAAGTTGTGTATCAATCAAAGTCATGCTGTGAAAAAGGTACATCCGATATCAAAGGCACCGACAGCTACTGTCGCTTCTCCTTGATCGTTATTCTCAGGTTAACATGATAAAAGTGTTGTAAATATATCTTTCTTATAAACGGATACCATCGAAACTTTTAATGTTTTGTTTCCAAAGGTTTAAATATTTATGGATTTAATACTAAACTCTTATCTACAACAATCATTAATAACTAAATCCACTCATTTTAGAATAAGTATGAACCCTCTATAGCCCAAGCGGCGACAGCCGTAAAAAGGTGGTCAACCATAATAAATACAAAAATTACTTTTTGTACTTATTTGTACTTACTTTTTGGGTATTAGATGAATAACAAACCATCGGTCTGGTAGTCTATGACTTGTCCAATTTTTTTTTTAATAAAATTTGTATTTTTTTTTTTTGTAAAATTGATCTACATAACTTAAACATAATTTTTAAGTTTACGATGGCGTTTTGACCTGATGAATATAGAAATTCAAGTATGGCGTTCTTATTCTTGACGCAACTGTTTGTCAGACCACCCCCAACAAATTTATTACAACAAATTTTCTATACAAGCTATAAGAAAAATCTGATGTATCCAACACATGACTTTCCTATCTAGTTATTATAGGTCTTTTCCGGTTATTTTGTACAACCTATTGCAGCACCTCTATAAATGTTTAGAGGATAAACTAAATATATACATTTTCCACATACATCTACCTCGAAACATTTTTCTATAGATATTCATTGAAAACGAAAATACTGAAAAATTTAAATTTAGAACTTTTCCTTCAATTTTTCCATTACGGTCCATTTTAGAAAAATCATGTATAAACAAAAATTATAGAGATCGATATCGCAAACAACTTTTAGTTCAACAATTTTTATAAGAATCAAAATTTTGCACATTTTGTCAAATTTCTCGAATACGGACCATTTTAGGAAATTTTGACATACAGCTAAAATTATAGATAATAATATTAGAAGTAACTTTTATTTGATCAATTTTCTTCTCCAAACATAAATAACAGATATATATCTGTATCCATAAAATATAAAAACGGCCTCCCATAAATTACCCCCCACCCCAGATGTTCCGACTTTGTCCAAAATCTAATCATTTCACGTCAGGCCGAAATTTGTCAAATATCATTTAAAAACACGCACATCACATTTTGGCGAATTAAACAGGTTAAGATTTGAATAACGTCAGTTATGTTAAAAACAAAAACAACTCCCACTTTACAACCAGTAGAGAAGGACTTGCTTAATCTTGGTCTGGCAGAATTTTGATCAAGTATGAACGTGCCAGACTAATTTTATTCGAAAGAGGAATAAAAAATAAAAATTTTGACGTTTGATTTTTTCTTATACCTTGTATATAAAATTTGTTGTTGTAATAAATTTGTTGGAGGTGGTCTGAAAAACAGTTGCGTCAAGAAAAAGAACGCCAGACTTGAATTTCTATATTCATCTGGTCAAAACGCCATCGTAAACTAAAAAATTATGTTTAAGTTATGTAGATCAATTAAAAAAAAAAAATACAAATTTTATAAAAAAAAAATTGGACAAGTCACAGACTACCAGACCGATGGTTTGTTATTTATCTAATACCCAAAAAGTAATAAAATATATTTTTCTACCTATTCTGGTTGACCACCTTTTTACGGCGCTCGCGGCTTGGACTACTACTTTAAACTTATAGTGTTTGTCAATATTAAGAAACTTTTAACATATCCATTGAGAGACTAATCTTTGCCGTCTGACTTATTCTCCGATAACGCTACTTCTTAATTGCTTGAATTTGACCTATGTTAATTCCTAGTACCCACCCTGCCACCTTTGTCCCTTGTACTATATTATTTCAGACCACATGGGAGACAAATATTAAAGAAAAATTTAAATTTCGACGACAGAGGTATAATAATCAATCCTGTCACTACTTCCTCACCATATTCATCTGCTCCTAAAATACTAAATCAGCAAGGGAAGCAGAGAAACAACTTAAGTTTCTTTCAAAGATAATGTTTTTGACAATTTTTTTTTAATTAATTTATTCGACTAATTTTGTGTCTTGTTTAAATTTTCATATTATGTTCTAAATTAATTTTAGGTTTAAACAAAATGAACTTCAAAGATATGCTTATAATAATATGGAGTATCCCAAAAAAGCAAAAGGTTTTAAAATTCTTAAAAAAACTATTCATAGCCAAAAACATAAAATAGTTAATCTTCGTTTCCGAAATATAAAGATATAGGTGTAAATATTTGGATATTATGAGTGATTTTTTATTCTATAAATACTGTAAGGGGTTTCCTCGACACAAAGAAAACGGTTCCTTACTAATGGCGCTGGTTACGGGCGGTTCTCGAAGAACTCGGGTAGCTACAGATGAAGATGAAAAATTCCGTTTTTCGGAGAAATATAATACTTTCGCTTACCTCTACTGCTACTTTGTCTCTCAACATTCTCCAAATTGTAGTACTATCAACTTCATAACATTGGTGATCTGTCGGCAATGAGTCCATGCCTACCACGTGTTTGTTATCACTGTTGTAGATAGTATGTAAATAATACCGATATACCGAATAAATCGAGTGCGGAGTGCGGACTGTAGACGCTACAATAATAATCTGTCGTTGAGTCGGTATAGTTACTTACAACGCAAATATCACAGAATGAGTTAAGTGCAGACGGTATAGTGCAAAATTAATCCATATCGTCCTCAGTTAACAAGGCAACGTTCGGGAAGCTGAACGGTACATAATGGGTGCAGTTAACGAAAATGCACCCGGGGTAGCCTATTATCCCAGAATAAGCTGATCGTCATCACAAACACGCTCAGACAGGGACAGGATACAATTTAAGGTTATTTAAGTTGACGGTGAAAGAGAAAACAAAACCATTATCAGAGGGAAGAAAACTACTAAAGCAGATAGTACCTACTCTACGAATGAGCTGATCGTCATCACGACCCCGCTCAGACAGGGACAGGATACTATTTAAGATTATTTAAATTTGCGGTGTGCACATTAACTAAAAAAAAAAAAAAATAACGCGGATAGTACCTAGTCCAAGAATGAACTGATCGTCATCACGAGCCTGTTCAGACAGGGACAGGACACTATTTAAGATTATTTAAATTTGCGGTAAAAGAATAAACAAACTATTAAAAGAGGGAAAACGTCTCCTCGAAATCTCCGTTACAAAATATTCCCAACTTAGTTATAACGCGGCACTTACTAAACAAAAGTATTTATTAATTAAATAAATTTAATTCCCGATTTAACCTTTCAAAAAGAAAAATTAAATTTCTTAGGACAGACTAACTATCAAAAATCTAAATCAGCGGTATTACAATGTTAAAGAACTAAAACCTATCATTTATTATTTAAATCATATTCAATTCCCTTTAAAGAAACGGTATTCTATCTTCAAAGAGCCAATTACTAATATTTATTAATTAAATTAAATTAAATCTTTCTCCCAACAATATTTATAAAAACGGTATTATATTTGCCAAGAAATAAATTCTAATATTTTTTAATGAAATCAAATTAAATCTTTTAACTCAACACGGAATTAAAATGTTTCTATTTCTAAAAGATAATTCGGTTTTTAAATTAAATACGTTCTCAATATAAAACGTTTCTTCTATAAAAATATGAACGTAAAAACGAAACAAGGTTTTTTACCTAACGGATTTATAAACACGAAAAATTTATCGACTTAGTTAAGAATGCGGCTTTAACTTTTAACTGGCTGAAATCAAGTCTATTAGAAAACTGAAATTTTTAATTGACTCTCGGAGCTTGTTCAATCGTCGCTTCCCTTTCCAAAGCAGAAACCCCACCATTACAACTCGCGAACGCAGAGTATCTCGACGATTTGATTTGAACAGCGACAAGCTGATATACAGGGCATATCCACGAAGTTAAAACTAAGTAAAAATCGAAATTAATAACCGGAATTAGTTAAAAAAATATTAACGAAAATTGACTTCAATACAATACTTTGCTTCTAAATCACTAATGAACTATATTATGTAGTAACAAACTAAACAATAATATCACATTATTTATTTTCCAAAAGTTTACAGCTACGTAAGAAGAAAGTTTAACAGACTTACCTCTTACCAGACCCAAAATATCAAAATCTTACCAACCAACTGATGGTTCTCCTGGTTTCCATAGTGAAATTCTGCTCGAAACTACTAAAAGAAAAGTGGCAGAGGCAACCGAAGACGGCTAAAGTCTTTTGAAGAACTAAAACAAGAAATTTGTTTTATAATCTAATTATTGTTGGAAGATTTACCATTATTAATGTTTGATAACGTTTTAAGATTATGAAATTCTATAAGTATTTTTCTCTTTGATAACCTATGATTAAATTTTTATTAGGACCAAAATAAATTATAATTTTCATTTTACCTACAAAAACCCTCATAATATTAAAAAGGGGGAAAACGTCATATTCTACGACCCATTAACAAAAAAAAAATATGTTAGGTTATTAAGACTAAATAATTAATTTTAAAATAAATTATAAATTTTACTGATTTTTAAAATCAAATAATTCTAAAAAAAAAAAATAATCGCCAGCTGAGAATAGATCCCCGGCTTTTCGCGTGGAAATACACTGCCACGCGTCTACGTCCACTTTTACGATTTGGTTTTAATACTCGTAATTAAAATAGTTACATATAGTTCAATTAAAATTTATTTTTTTTTTTAAATATGGTCCAAATAAAAATGGTATTATTTACGATTATTTATCTATTCTACATAAAAATAACTAATTTTAATGTATATTTAATCTCAATAACTAAAAAATATACTGACAATTAGTTTGGCAGGATTGTCACTTATTTAAAATGTTAAAAATAATAGGGGAAAGGTGTACAAAATGACATAGGGTTTTTTCCAACTTAAAGAATGTATCAAAAAATAAAAAATTTTAAAATTCTCATTAAGTAAACATTAGGTTAACTCATACCTTAACTTTATTTTACCAGTTTTTAAAAAAATTATAAAAGACAGAACAGCGAAAAATTCATTTTACCCACCCATGCGGGTAAAATGACACACACTTTTTTAATGTTTTTAATCACTAGTACAAATTTTAAAAATAAAAGCTTTAGTTTTCTTGTCTATCCCAGCATAATCAGACTGTGCCCACAGCAAGCAAGAGCCACACTAAAGCCACATTCCTCCAGAACTGGACCTTTTGTATTGCTCTGTGCAGGAAACACATGAGCAATCCTCATCTTCATCTTCAAAAAATGGCTCTTCGTCTGAGTTACTCTCTATTATAGCCAACTTCTTAGATATCGTTCTCCGTTTTCTTTCTGATACCGTATTTTTTTGTCTTCTCTTTTGCTTGCTCTAAATTGGGAGTAAAATTTAAAATATTCGATCCTTGTCGTTTTTTGGATTTTCTTTTTCCTTGTCCTGAAACAAATGACCCAACTAGCATTCGACTTAATTCTGCCAAACTAACACTCAAGAAGCTTTCATTTGCATTATTTTCTGAAGGGCAAATATCTTCTTTGCTTATTACAGGCTGCGGTTCATCAATAATAGAATTATAGGTTTTGGTATGGGAATATCTTCTGTGCTTGTTTCAGGCTGCGGTTTAGCAGTGACTGAAATATTTGTTATTTTTGATGCCTGCAACTTATAATCTGGAAAAACCTCGGCGTTCATTGGGCATATCCCAGTTTTCGCAAAACCATGAATTGCATTTTGCACAGTGGCTGATTTTCCATATGCTTCATTGTATAAAGCGCCTACTTGGAATTGTGTGACGACTCTACCGGGATGTGTTTTAAGCCACTTGCTTATCTCTTGGTCATAATAAACCTTTAATGGGCCAAAAAAATAATACGTCTAGTGTGCAGTGTGGAGGTAGACAGAAACACAATTCCCTGCTCTTTGGCATAAATAAGGGCATCCAGGTATTTGTGGCTTGAATGCCTATCTACAATTAAAAGAACCTTTTCATTTAGGGAAGTACTTCAACCGATCTAGGAAGATTGGCTCGGTCATCCATCCAGATTCTTGAGGTATGCCTAAAGTTCCTGGTGAAGTATGAATAATTAGTTCCTTTTTAATATTTTTTTTTGAGAAAATTATTGCTGGTGGAACCAAACCCTTCGTTGATACACATACAACAAACCACAGTTACGTGACTTCCTCTCTCGGCACTCGTAACAACACCAACTTGCTTTCTGCCTGCTGTACCAAATATTTTTTGAGGACGTTGCACAGTAAACAGTCCCGATTCGTCTACGTTATATATTCTCATTTGGTCTATATTTTCTTTTTTTAAAGTTTTTTCTAGAAGGGTAAAAAATTTAGCAACTTGCGACTTGCTGAAGGCTTGAGCTACCAATGTGGCTTCCGGTTAACTCAAGGATATATTTATATTTCTTCGTCTGAACTCTCGCAGCCAATTCTTTCCTGCTGTTTTCTTCTCGTAGTTGAAGAAGTGTTCTAACAGCTAATTGGAAGGCTAGTTCAAGAACTCTTTTTCTGAGTTTGTAGTACGTTTTGCTTTCCATATTAAATAAGTAAGCACTTAATACAACATAATAAATATCGCTGAAACTAAATTAATAGTATGTTATGTTATGTTATGTTGAGAATAGGGTGTTAATACACTGCGACCTAAAAGTTCTATTGTGCCTTCTTCTGTCGCCACTGCACTAAGGAAATGTCTTAATGCCTATAGCGACCCTTCCAATCCTATTTTCTCAAGGAAGTGTAGGATTTGAAGTTGCTTCAAGTTAGGTAAATCTCCCTCTCCTATTTGATATCCTCCTAGATATAGTGCCCTTGTATTCTGGAGTGCTACACATTCAGTTGTGAATGAAGGTTTTGTCTTCCTCCTCACATAATCTGCACTCACTATCCTCTACTACTCTCAGTTTACTTAGGTGTCCCTTCAATCGGCAATGCCCGGTTAGGATACCTGTTACAATACGTAGCATGTTCTTGCTCAGGCAGATGCAGGCTTCTGATCGTTTCTGGTTATATTCACTCAGAAGTATCTTGGCCTATCTCAGCCCCAAGAGATTGTTCCAATTATCGGTTCTTCTACTGCCCAATTCTTTTTTAATCTCTTCTAATATTATGTTACTGCTGATACCGCAGAACGGCTCAGGTCCTACAAAGGGTGTTTGAGCCCCTTTCCTTGCAAGACTATCTGCAATTTTGTTACCCTGGACCTCGTTATGTCCCGGGACCTAAGTGAGAGTAACTTTATTTTTCTCGCCTAGCTCATTCAATTGTTCTAGGCATCTCCAGACCATTTTTGAGCTGATTACGTAAGAGCTCAGCGCTTTGATGGCTGCTTGACTATCGGACATGATGATAATCTCTTGTCTATGATAGTTTATCTTGATGTTCAACTGGATACACTTCTCGATGGCGTAAATTTCCGCCTGAAAGATGCTTGAGTATTTTGCCAAGCTTTCGGAGTGCTTGGTTCTCGACCCATACACTCCTATTCCAGTTCCTTTTATGGTAAATTAATAGTAATAAACCGTATAAATTTTGTAGAAGAAAAACTTCGTCTTCAACCAATGAACGTGCCGATGTCAGACGTGTCAAAATTCAAAACGATACTAGCGGCATGTAGCTCTGTGTCTGGCTGCAGCGTAACTCAAAGCCATTTCTAGAATCCCAGTGACATTACTATAGGGGATATATTGTGAACTGAAAGTAGACGAGGTTACTAGCGTGACCTGATTGGCACGTAGGCCATCTTCCCGGTCGTGTCGTAATTCCTACTTGTCTGCTAACGATGGTATGTTATTTTACCACATACTATCAAAGTATGTGTATTTTACCCAATTATGTCATTTTGTACACCTTTCTTCTAGTAGTTGGGTGTCCAAAATATGAACTGTGATTGGTAAATTTATTTTTTTGCAGTATTCTCACTACCAAGAATGGATATGAAATATATTCGTTCGGTTGATATTATCCATGAGGGTGTAGAAAAAAGTAGTTTACTTTTTAACATATTAATTATAGGCATATGAATGTAACCTGTTGTCATATATAGCCACATACTTCGATTTTCTTTTACTATACGGAGAATGGTCGCACGGCGCAGCTTTCTGAGTGCCTTTTAAAAGGAGATAGAAAACTCCGCCATTTTGAACCCTTATTACGTGTTGAATACATCTTAGTGCAATATTCCGACAATTCCGGAAGCAGAAGCAGATGATTAAAACGCACCTGATATTTTGCTTGCTGCTGTCAGTGTCAGTGAATATTATTTTTGAAGTCACAGTTTATTGCTAAAGAATCAGTTAGCTCACTCGGACCAGTTGAAAGTTCCAAAATAACATTCACTCCAGGGATACAAATTCAGGATACGCAGAAGACTGCTGTTTTATTATAGGCGGAATCAAAGTATGTGTATATAGCCAATTCCCTGTCACTAACCTCGATATGTAGAGTACGATTCAACTAAGAAAGAGCCACACACATCATACCTGACAAAGGCCGCAATAATTTGCCTCTCTCTTAGGTCCATCCCATTTAAGCGTTGTTGGCCCTTTTCTTCTCATTAACCCCTTGGTTAAAGACAGGGAGGGTTAACAGTGTAGGTTCTTTACTATTTCCTAAATTACCCGGCTAATTTATAGGTTACAATCAAAAAAACAAATTCGTACTGAGAAGAGTTCTTTCAGGAATATATTTTAATTAGACAAAGTATCTGTAGTTATGTTGGACAATATCAAGATTATCAAATGGTATAAAATTCAATTAGTATTCAATCGATTACCCAAGGTTAGTACTAACTGTGGTTTACAGTAATGAATACTGCATATAAATATTACTCAAATAATAAATTATAATTTCTTTACAGTATGTTTTTACTTCTCCAGTTGATTCCTTTAATTGGTTTAATGGGTACCACCGACAGGATGCTTGAAAAACTAAACTAATCTTACTTGTTATGAAGAGGAACACTTCAGGTTTTCTAGATGGTTCTAAATTGAACTGGTAAGTAACTTTACCATCTTAATCTGATAGGCACTGATTCCGTGATTTCAGGTACTTTAGCAGCCTATGGAATGCATATATGCTATATTACAGGGACCAGGAAGCGAGTAGGGGTAGCTGTATTCTAATAGCTACTCTTTAGCTATCTACTTAGCTCAAAACAGCGGGAGATATAGGTTAGATTGCTAGGTAAACAAAACCTGAGGGAGGTAATCTAAAAAGGTCTAAAATATAATTAGGTACAGTTAGCTTGGGAAAAAAAGCATTTATACTATATATTACTAATGCATTTATTTTAAACATGTATTTATGTCTATAACTTACCACTGTTGGAGTTGGGCCTCATAAGTTTATTTTAAAATTATTTAGGAAAATATAATCCACAAAAGTGTGTATATATCTTCTTAGATATATAAGTAACTAATCCTAATAATAATTTATTCTTTTCAGACTAATTAAATTCGGAAAATTTGGAGTTGCACCACGTGCACGTCTCTAGATTAGCCAGGAAAAGAAACGGGAACAAGAGAGAGAAAACGAGAGAGAGAGAGAGATATACACTCTAGAGAAATTATGGAAGAAATAAAGACCCATATCCTAGCAGTTAAGCATCCACTTAAATGAAGGGCTTAGCAGCATTAAAGGCAGTACTGGTAAATGGTAAAAGAAGAATATTCAAGTGATCTGTGCCCTATACATTAAAGCTATTTATGTAAACATAACCATACTTAGAATGTTTTTATTATTAATAAATGACGTCTGAGGATTAAACTATTTTATTTATGTTTTAAATGAACTGCTAAGAAAATTAATTTGGATTATTCATCACATCTTGATAGTCGTAAGTACATTTGTTCTTTTAAAAATCTCGTCTTTTACTACAAATCGTTATTTTAATAAATCAAATCTTATTATGCAATAAACCCGTAACAGCGTCAGTAGCGTTTTGGCGATTTTTTGTTTTTCTAATATAGAGATACAATTGCTTAATAATTTGGCAACGCTGTACGACTGCCGCATGGTCCAGAATATAATTCGAACAGAAGCTATCGCGTTAACATGGATCCCATATTTGTGAGCCAAACTTCGGCGTTGCTTACGAACAAAAATACGGGTTCATCGGAAGAAAGTGAAGACAGCGAGAGTACTATACTCTGTTTTTGAACTAGGAGGAGCAAATTGAAAAGACGCATTTACACAGGGAAAAGTAACTAGATTTGTTACTAAGAGCGAGTTTCGAAATATAGTCGTGTTCAAAATTTATGAAATAATTATCTTTATCGGCCTTAGTCGGCAAACGGCCAATGAGAGGTTAGGAAACGAATAAATGTCATAGAAGTAATTTTTGATTGATCCCAGACAACGGTCGCAAATTTCATATCTCCGAGCAATTACTACTAGAGGGAGTCTTCCCCCCTTCCCCGCGCTAAATTTTGTTAGCAACATCTACTCCCCCCGAGGGGGAAAATACCTCTTCTGCAATTGGCTTATTTAATCAGCGTTGCCAAGTTTGACCATGTTCTGTGAGTTTGACAGCGCCAGTTCTGACACTTTCTAACACATGTCAATTTCTTATTTGTATTTTACGGAAAATATTATTATTTTATAACGTTGTAAGGGTTGTAAATGTATATTTAAGATTTATTATCTCTAATAATATGGTGAAAACATGCTTTATGTGTAAAAGGCCTGTTAAAAATGCTTTTTCAAGATAATATCATAAGTAAGTACAGACACAACCTAATTATCAGAGGCGGTGCATTAGGCAATCACCTTTAATTTGCAATTAAACTTTCTTATTTTCTTATCGAAAAATTGAAATTAAGAGCAAGTAAACTCCAGCTAATTTCGTCTTCATTCGTCTCATAATGATTATAGTAAAGGTTAATTACTTACTATTAGTTTAATATCACATCTTTGTAAAGTTTATTGTTATTTTTTTTTAGGTTTCCTTTTCTTGTTATGAGAAAGAAATACATGGTTCCAAAATATAGGAATTCAACAAGTGACCGACCACCTGAATTACTTTTTATGCTAATAAACATTTTTATTACATACCTCAGGGGAGGAAAATATTAAAGAAAAATGAACTATATTATATAGTACAAAACTAAACAAGAATATCACATTATTCATGTTTTTTTTTTAATTTCCTTAAAAAAGTCCCAAAAAAATGTGAATATTTATTATTGGAGTTTACATCGTTATGCTAAAACAATACTAGAACAACTTAAATAATGTGGATTTTGACTATTTTGAGTTATGCAGATCATTATGATCTAAAAAAATTTTTTTCTGGTGCTATAGTCAGGTATAAAAACATTCATCTATTTAAACACAGTTGCAATATACATTTTATTTAGTTTTTAAGTTAAAACCTATTAAGACATCCTAAAATGACTTTTTTCGTTTGATGTGAGATTAATTATTCTACATTTTTGTTGGTGAAATTGGATATATTAAGATGTCTTACTGTTTTCTCTGATTATCTAGAAAGTTAGAACAATATACAAAGACTGTTATAATAAAAAAGAGATATACCTTTACTTAAACACACAGTCAGTTCAATTGTACGATAATTTAAAGCAGAAATCCAGAAAACTTTAAAAATGTGTTTAAGTGTTTTTACTATAACAAGGACATAATTATTAAAAAAAACTTGGCACATTAACATTGACGATAGGTTTTTATAATATATATTATACAAATCACAACGAACTACACAAACATTATTAATAATTTAGCAATAAAAAAGTTAAGTACAATGATGACATTAAGAGTTGAATTTCTCGAAATATTTTTTTTAAATTGTCTCAGTATCTACTTAGTATTTTTCTAGCACAATTATATTATATGAATGTGCATTGTGTGATATCTTATATTTTAGGAATAAAATGATATATTTTTTGCAGGTTTCTGTTAACAACGATGCCAAGAACTTTTGAAAATATTATTAAAACGGCCTTTCCAAATATAATTCTCAATTAAGAGCTTTTAATCTAACATTAAATTTTTATTCTCCATAAGGTTACAGCTTCCTAAGGAGAAAGTTTAACAAGACTTACCAGACCCAAAATATCAACATTTTACCAACCAATTGATGGTTCTACTGGTTTCCATAGGAACATTCTCCTCGAAACTACTAAAAGAAAAGTGGCAGAGGCAACCGAAGGAAGCAAAAAGTCTTTTGCAAAACAAAAACTAGAAATTTGTTTAAACTTCCTATTTGTACTTGTATTAATTTATTTCATTTTATTATCTGTTGTATTTTCAAATTGATTTTGATATTAATCTTATCTATTTATATATTTTTTATATTCACATATATGTTTTTTTCATTAAAACAAACGTTTATTAGCTTATTAAATATAATAAATTCATGTTGTTTTATTATATGTTTGTATGAATGATTACTTTTATTTCCTTTTAAAAATGAATTTCGAAGATAAAGCCGAAACGGTGAGTGAGAATAAAAAATTAGATGAAAGTGGCGATATTTACTGGAGCTTTCATCTACACGTTCCTTTTTCTAGCCATCTACACCTGAGCCAGCAAAATTCGTCTTCCCGGCATCCTTACATTCTCCAGATTTACAGAGAAAACGCCGTCCTCATTAACATATCCAGACCTTCTTTGACGGGGACTATACCACTACATTACCAGCTTTATTTGTTATCCCGAGCAATTTAAATGCATCGTAATTGCTCATTCTCACCTCTTCTCTTGTAGATTCTATACTCAGTTTTCTTATTTTTAGTTACGTTTGCACTGCTCTTTTATTTTCACGGCTTTAATTCTATAATGCTGTAACGCTACAATATGGAACCATTTTTGTAGTTCATAGTATTTAATGTTATTCGTAAGTGACCAACCTATTATAATAATTAAAGATTATTGTATTACAGGCCTGAAGATGTTCCTGTAAGTCCGAAACTAGTCGCTCCTGTATTTATTTATAATAAAATTGATTTTAAGGTTTTATTCTTCAATTGAAAAAATTAGACCTTTACAGTGATTTTGTTTCATTTCCTGCATTACACACATATAAGACGGTATTCATTTTAAAAATAGTAAAATTAGCAAATTTTTTAGTTTTTTTTTTTAAATTAAAACGTTTGGACAATGTGTGTGTTTATAGATAAATGATACGCCACTGAACAAGAAGGATGTTTACCTTCCCCCTTGTACCCGCTTCCTCACTTCCTCTACAGATGTTGCTAACACAACAATCGCCTACAAACTCGTTTTCAGGCTCCCTCTATTAGTAATTGCTCGGAGTTTCACATTATTGTGATCTGAAATGTGTGTCTAAAATGAAATGTCACTGGTTGTTGATTGATGTCAGAAATACTTTTTTCTTGCTTTTGAAATCGACTTTTTGAGAATAACTATGATCTTTTTAAAATGGATATTAAATATTTAAGAAAATTGTTAATGGAATATTCAGATGTAGCCAGGTTAGTATAAAATATGAAGATCTGTTTACATTTTTAAGGATAATTTGTTATAGATATAAAAAGTAAAAGTTAATCAGTGAATGACAAGTGGATCACACAGTAACTGGTATCTCTTCTATGAGTAATGTGGATATTATGGCTTATTTAGTGTTAACCCATGGTTAATGCGCTAGAGGGCAAATAAAGGCATTCAAAAGTTTACAGGCCTATGAGTCAGAATTTGTTTTGAAAACTGGAACCAACATTTTCATAACACTACATGTCAACATATATTTTTCAAAGTGACCTATTCATACATACCTATGTATTAATTTTAAGTATTTTTAAAATATTTTTTGTGAAAGTAATGTTGCCGAATTAAGATTATCCCTAAAGTAGTAGATGGTGTTTTAAATGGTATAACAATTTTGTAAATAGTTTTATTCTATTCTAATAAATAAAATTTGCTTAAATATTTAGTTACATTTTAATCATTTTGGTTAGAAATTCATCAATTTTTAGTTTTAAAAAATCAGTAATAAAATAATTTATTTCTAAAATACTTTAAAATTCTTCTCTTCATGGTAATCTCCCATCTTTTTGCCTTCAAAAACCAATAATGCATTTTCTACAAAACCTTCAGAATCAGCATGTAAAATAATAAGGTGTCTTCCTTTTCTTGTAAGGCTTCTCAGGAATTGCTACATTTAATAGTACTCAGTGTAGAAGGATCCATAATTGTAGATTTTCAATACAATTGCTTACTGAAGAAATATTATTTACGAAATAAAGTAAAAAACTAAGCAATGGATGAGATATCAAATTATAAAATGTCAGAACTGTCAACAATATCAGTTATTAGCTGATGTTCATGCTAAAAAGTAATGTGTGAAACTGACTGTAATCTGACCAATCAGAAGGCTACAGAATTGCCAACTTAAATTCAAATCGCTCCTCTTAGTTTAACAACAGAGTATAATAGTTCATTAACAATCGAACTAGGATGTACTCCTCTAGTTTCACTTTTTGCACTAGTTGCATAAATAACTATTATTTTAATTGTAATAAAAATCTTAAATTACAAAATTGTGATGCTATTTTTATTTACTTCCCACTGAATGTTTTGCAAGTCTAAAGTCAAAAAATATATGTAATGTTATTTTAGTTTAGTTATTTAGGTAATATACAAATGTTTAAATCATTAAAATTTAACTATTTAATCCAATAAATGTTTTTTGTTGGGAAACTGCTTTAATTCTTATTTAAATAAGAGCCTACGATACTGGTGAGGCAGACGATGACTAGGTGATGACGTCCGTGGCTTTTTCTAAGTTGAATCGTACGCTAACCATCTACTGTTAAGATTTTCGAGAGTGTTCCCTTATTCTTAAGCACCTATTTTTGTCTCCCCTGTATAACAAAGTGGTATTTTTTGCTTAAAATTTGGAAGTTAATCTTATTATCTTGATCTCTCACTGCATGGAGCGACACGGATTTACTGAATAATCCAGGTAAATAAACTAGGTGCATATTAAACAAATTTCCGTCTTATATCTACTTCCTTTGTAAAGTTTCCGATAAAGTTGACCAATTCCGTGCATTCTCACACACTAGCGAGATAAATAGAAGCCGATTTTTCATATAGGAAGCACGAACTGCCGTTTTTCAGAATTTTCTCCGTCTCCGAAAAAGAACGGGCTCGGATCCGCCAGGCGTAGCGAAACCAAACCCAAACCGAAATACGTAAAAGGCGGTCATAATTAAGTCTTATCTCAAGAAATGTTAGCCTTAAAGTGAAATTTAAGTCGCTGAGGTGTATTTTCAGCAGTAGAAGTTATATTTAATGATGTCGAGCCATTTTTATCTTCACTGTTATATTGTTACATTATACTTTTTGTTCTATGGTTCGCACGGTTGGTTCACTTTCAGAAAAATGGCACTCCTGAACGGGTAATAAAATATAACATTTGGCGAAATGAGAAATGAAAAAAGCAAAATTGCGAAACAAGGTATAAAGACCGAATTATTCATTATATCATTATTGTGTTGTTTGTTGCGTATTTTTTGTCAGAAAATTATATAATTCTGGATTTAAAAGTTCAACAGAAAGTTTTTGGTAGGTATGAAATGCCGCAAGTAAGGTGTATACAATTTGTTTTCTCTGCTGTCAGTTAAAAATATTTAATCTCAGTTCTAAATCGGAGAAAGAAAAAATCTCAATCTCAAGTTGTAGATGTGTACACATTGATAGGTAAAGAAGGGATGAATAAAATGATTTTTATAGTGTTAATGATAAATTTAAAAGCTTAAATATGCGTAATTACTAAACCGGATGACAGAAAATGCTTGTAAAAGGATTTTTAATACAACTGCTTTGAAAATTAGCCTATTTCTCATAGCTTACTTAATTTTAAATCCATGTATTGCTCATACTGTGAGAAATATATTTTCTTACGGCACTTTGCCCACACCACATACATTTATATGGAAAATCAACAAAAATTGACAAAAACTTAGTTGGCTGCTGTTCAGCTTTAAATAGTTGTCACAACTGTCAGATGATTATAGTTTTTTAAATTTTTAAAGTAGTTTTCATTCGTACTTTGATAAAAATCGAAATTTCCGTTAAAAATTATTTTAATAAAACATGCCAATTTATAATAAATAATATGGATACTGATAGTAGTGACGATTTTGATAATACTCCTCAGAGATATCGGAAAAAGCTTATTTAGACGGAACTATTTTTAGAATTTCTTTCACTTTTTTCATCGAATTAACATAGCTTTTTGTAATCAGTGGGTTTTTTAGTAGATAAAATGAATTAGATAATTATTAAAAATTCTTTTTCAAATTCTGTTAGATAGGTACATGTACTTCTAACAAATCTGTTAAAGAAAGGCTCAGTGGTGCAGTAGTACGTGTATCCGCTTTGCACACATGGAACTAGGGTTCAAGAACCGTGCTGGACCGTTTTTTTCTTTTTTTTACTTTTTTTCTTTTTTAATAATAGTATATTAAAGTATAAGTGGATATAACGGTCTTTAAAACACGCGCGAAATAGAGCAAGTGTTTTATAGACCAGTTATCCACGAATACTTTACGCTATTTTTTTTTTTTATTGGTATACTTTGTAATCCTAAATATTGGTATTATTTCTACAAAAAAATGAAAATAAGAGCTAATAACTAAAAATGGTTGAATTTGTGATGTAACATCAGTATACCTCGTTGTCATGAAAATGAGACAAACAAAAATTTATTTCCAATCTGTCACGTAAGATTAATTGTCGCAACAGTTGTTATTGTTTAAAATGAGTTCAAATATTGAGTATTTAAATAATAAAGCAGAATCGCGCTTAATACCACAAAAATCCGAAGCGGTTTATAAAAAAGAATACGATAAATTCAACACGTGGATGGAAGAGCAAATGGTTACACATATAGATGAACGAGTTGTTCTCGCTATCTCCAGATAATGTCGGAACAATATAAAGTATCGACTATGACATAGGGCTTAGTGTCAAACAACACTAATTACAAAATTGTCATATTGCATAAATAGCGAAAAACTGTATCAGCTGATGTTTCACTTGCTTTAGAAAATAAGTTACTAGGAATATGTTAACAAAAAAAAATTAAATTAAACTTTAACACTTTTAGAAGGTATAGATAGATTTTGGTAAGCTTTTTGTAATAAATACTCCCAATTAAAAAATATTGATTAATAAATGCGAAGATAACGTTGTTTGACATTTATTAATTTAGGTGCGAAAACGTTAATGTCCAAGATGATATTTAGTAATTTATTTGATATAACGTTTATTTCCAGTGTTTTTAAAAAAATTATTGTTTAATATTATATTTGTGAAGAATTTTTATTAATTTAATATTGCATTACAAAATATTAAAACTTACAAAAAATGGTTCATTAAGACATATAATATTTTTATCTACAAATCTTCGTTGTTATCTTTATTCTGATGTCCTTCTTGAAGACTGTAGTAAAAAAAATGGTAAGGTTCTTTTATGATACCTTTTCGACACAGCTCGTGTAAGCCTGCCAACTTGTTCTTGTCAATAGGAATGGGACCATTATATTTTTGTTTAAGTTCCGCATTCTTAAGATCAGAAAACCTACTTGGTCGTCTTTGTATTTTAAACTGGTGAAAATCTCTAGTATTAAAATCATACTTAAAATAAATATGATTAGTGTCATCTTTTCTGTACTGAAACCATACAATATTTAACCATCTTACGTTGTTTCCGTCGCAATCAACCTTTCTATTTTTAACTATTTTGGCAGCAAATTCTTTGAAATTCAGAATGTCAATTTGACTAATTTCTGTTACATCGTACTTCTTTTGCTTGGAAGCCATTCTTATGGCTGTATACCATCCCGATGGATCATATATTTCCAAGTCCCTGTTTGACTTTTCGATATGAGCGTAAACCGAATCGCATTCCATTTGTGAATGGCCTGGTTCAAAGAATATATGATCGATTGTTGGAATTTTGAGAACCTCGACCGCGTATATAAACATTGCAGAAACAATGACGTTCCTATTTTGTCCTCCACACGTATCAGACATAAAGCTAAAAGGTTTTCCATCATGGTGAAGCTGCATGTACTTAAACAGGCAAGATGCCACCTCTGACGCCCCGCGTCCACATAATGCTTCATGCCATACATAATTTTCGGCCCTTCGAGATGTAACGATATATACAGTTATGTTTAAAACCGCAAACCGACTTTTGTAAAAAATTGCCTTTGTTTTTATTTGAGGGCAGTATCGTACAGCTTCAAAATCAAATTCACAGAAATGAAGTTCATTTTTAATTGCTTTTTCTTTAAAAATATTCTTATATTCTCGTGCATTTTCTTTTCTTTGCAAGTGTTTTTCGTACTCTTTAGATCTCGTAATATTTTCTTTATCATTTGAATTCTTGTAGATAAAACAGGTATCACATAAATCTTTTCTACGAATATGGAACGCAATATTAAATTTAGTATTAAAAATTTGACGATAAAACCAAAGTTTTTCCGGTTTTAATTTTTCTTCACCGCATTTCTCTACATACATGTCGTACATTTTTGCAAGGTTAAGATCTCCTGGTAAATATTCTTTTGAGCTGTCTTTTCTGGTATACTGTGAGGGAACTCTTTTAAAGGAATTAATATGGTCGCAAATAACTTTTTTTGAGTCTTCTGGTAACTTTATACCTGGAGTGTGTTTTCCTCTTTCATCTTTTTCTACAATATTTTGGTCATTTCTTTTTCTAATAATATTTTGAACAACGGTATTAGAACCGTTATTTTTAATCAAATAAAAAACTCTTGTTTTTTGCCTTCTCGAGCATGTACTTGCAGTTCTTGTAGAAGATTTTTCTGTTTCATCGATTAGGCCACTAAGATATTGTCTTTGTAGATCAATGTTACCCAATTTCCAGTACTCTTTATTTAGCACATTTTGTTCTTCTTCATCAAAGTTTGTGTTACATTTTCTTGGGCATTTTGAACAATCTTTTAAAAGGGGTCTTTTTGCGAGTATGACCTTGTTGCTGCTCATAGATTTGTGTTCTTTTCCACATCGTATGTTTAGCTTTAATTTATTTCGAGACCATTCTTCTGGTACAGCTATTTTTTTTCGTTTTACCTTTGTCTTCTCTTCAGTGTCATTACTGGCGTTAGTTGTTTCCATATCAATATTTTCTGGTACTTGTTCTACTTCGTCTGGCTCATAATTTGTAGTGACTGGAGTTAACACATGATAAGTTTTTTTACGTTTCCTTTTATTAGTGTTTAGCTAAAATAACAATATATTTTTATTGTTAGGGCAGGTAATCAATTACCAAAAGCAAACTTACTCTTGGAATTAGTTCATCGCTAGAATTTTGTTCATCAGACGAAGAAGGTTTATAATAATTTGGATCAGCTACTGAGTCTCCTGAGGAATAATCTATGTTCTCGTCGATCTAAAAGTAAATCTTTTAGTATTACCTTAATAAAAAAACTTTAATAAAAGTCTTAACAAGTAATTAAAATTATTATTAATTGTACCTGAGGTCTCCCCGTTGTCTGTAAAATATCATGATAGGGTGAAATTAATATTTGCAGATTTGCAGGATGTGTGTTCCACCATATCGTTAAAGTTTGAAACTGTATCGCAGTTCTACAAGAAAAAGGTATCTAATTTATATTTTAAATCATTACTTATAAACAACAAACTTCTATAATATTAAAAATATATGTAAGCTATTTATCTGAATAAGACTTGCCTGCTGATTACTGTCGTGAAATTCATTGATAATATCAGAACTCTGGTCTCCACTGCCTTTTAAGCCCAAGGTGCTTTTACCAGGAAAAATTTGAATACTACCACAGTTGTTTGAAGTGACACATGCCTCATCTGTAGTATAATATGTGAAGCAATCTGGTATTTCTGTTTCCTGTAAATACATTTTATATAATATGTTATTACTGTCGGCCACAAAGAAGTGGCCACAAAGAAGCGGCCGACCACAGTGTAATAAATAAATTGGGTAGTCCAACGAACTTGAAACTTCTAGGGAAAGAACCTTTCATTTTAAAAATAAGAAACCCGAGACTTGTTAAAGGATATTGATAAGTTTCTCTAGTGAGGGACCATATAATAATATATGTTACATAAATTAATCCATAATATGTAAATCAGACAACAAAAAGCTGGTTTCACTGGGTAAAATTTTTTCTTTATCTAATACATGCAATGTTTATGTTTTTTTCTTAATTGTGTGTACTTAGTGTAAATAAATCATTATTAAAACCGATTTAAAAATTAGAATCCCAATTTATATTTATTTGAAAATATGACTTTACAACAAAAAAAATATTTTTAAAAACAGAATCATGCCTTGAAGTTAAATTTCAGATAATTAGTTTTTAATTGTATTCAAAGGCTGCGAAATTTGATTTTAAAACACATTTGGGCCGGACCGATTCTGATCAGTGAGCACTTAACGAGGCAATATTGGCGCGCAAAGTGTAAACCATGTGCGACCACGATGAATGGCATTTTTAATGATGAATACACGATGTACACTCTTATTAAATCATATTATTATAATAACGAAACATGCTCTATAAAACCAACAAATAAAGACCTGCCAACCACACAACTTACATAATTTTACATTAATTTTTAGGTACTTACCAGATTGTCAGCTGTATTTTCACGAAAACTTTCATTATCATTCGGGATAACAATAGTGCAGTTTCTATTATCAGTAGATCGCGATGCACTATTCACGTATAGAGTACATTTGTTTAATGCTGCCTGAAGAATTTTTTGATTTCTCTTCATTTTTAATACCTTTACAGAATCAAAGTTTTAACATTAAAAAGCACTTACATAACCTCTACTAACTACATACCCTTCCAAAGACAAAAATCGACTGAAGGGCTTTAACTATTTCTTTAACTCCTACACAAAATTTTAAAGTAGAACGACGTTATTGACATACTAACGTGTAACTCCTAAGAGTCAAAGAAAGTTAACAGCTCATAACGTACTTTGAGTCTTAATCAAACAGAAATAATAAAACACTAACTCTTTTAACGTTGTTTGTTATTAAGTGGGTAACCATAAATTGTAGTTAAAGTTTAGTCTATCTTAGATACCAATTATAGGAGAGATAAGATTGTTTGTCACATAACAAATAAGGATATTTTAAGTGCAAAAAAGCGTTAAGCTAAAAAATGCAATTTTTGTAGTTAGTGTTGTTTGACACTAAGCCCTCGGACTATCCATTCAAAATTACAAAGAATGTTGAGGATAAACAAAGGGGTCGATATAAAATCGTTCGTCAAAGTGCATGCATTCATGAAGGCAATTAGTAAAAATGAGGTAGTCAAGAAGGCATATGTACTCGAGGAAGACGATTTGCGGAAGTTTTTTACAGATGCACCGGACATTACGTATTTATTTTTGAAGGTGGTTGCTATTTGTGGCATCATTGGCTCTTGTAGAAGATGTGAATTGTGCGATTTACGCTTAGCTGATATTAAGGAAGAAGGAAGCGTATTGCTTATTACTATCCGACCATGCAATTAGATGTGTGAATAAGTTTTTTGAAAAATTTCTCAGAAATATTTTATTTGACATTACAAGGCACTCCTGTCAGATCAATAATTAAAAAGTTGGCATTTAGACATCACGTTTCTCGGGTTGTTGATGTTGCCATGGTAACTTTAAAATACGCGCGTTTTTTAAAGTTCGTTTTAATCACGCTTAGGCGTATTTTAAATAAGTAAAATAGGGTACCAATAAAAATTTTCTTAAATATTACACCCTGATTTTTTTTTTAGGTTGTAGTGGCTGTTGGCGTAGTAGGGGCATGTCGTGGAGAAGAGTTGTGGAAATTAAAAATCGATAATTTAGAGCAGTGGTTCTCAAAATTTTTTGGAACCTTTTTGAAAAGCGAAATATTTGACGGAGCCCTAAACACATTTCGGAAAAAAAGTCCTTGCTCTAGCCTTTTGCCAGGTCCCTCCCGTTTCTTTGCGGAGCCCCTACAACAAAATTCTTAAAATTATATAATTCTTCCTCTGGCTTCTAAAAAAAAAGGTACCTACTCATACCAAAATCGTATACCTACTGAATTCCAAAAAAAAAAGTTTTTAAGCCAAATCCCGTTGTAGCGAGAGATGCTGCAATTTTTTTAAATTTGGAAAATCCCCATCTATATACAGGTCACTGCTTCAGACGTTCTTCGGCAACAATTTAAGTAAATGCAAGAGGGGACATATTAACCTTAAAACGCCATGGGGAATGGAAATCCAGTACCGTGGCAGAAGGATACGTTGAGAGTCTATTAAAAATAAAGTTGACGTTGCTAATAAAATCGTCAACTCTATTGAAAAAACACTCGAACTCTTTACTGAAATGGAGACATAAATGCACTGTATATGAACGATAAACCCTCAACTTCTACAATTAATATAACAGAAACCTTCCTAAAAAGAAATAACATTTCGAGTTTGACCATATAAATTTGTACTAATTTTACTATTAACTATAATTTTAAATAAATTATTTACCTTTAATGTTATTTTAGTTTTGCTAACCATAAAAATAAATATTAAGTTACATTACTTTTGTATTCTTTAAATTTGTGCAGTTGTAGAAAAAGTATAGTGTGCAACATGTGGCACAATATACTATTTTATTGTTATGGTATAGACGTGTAGAAGCAAAAAACGAAAATTCCTTTGATAAACAATTTTACTTTGAATTTGACAAATTACACGATTGCTCCCACCACCAAGACATACTATATGTAACTCCTCTCTCCATTATATCCAACTACAAGTAGAAGGCAAAAACACGACAAGCTACTTTTCAAAGTCAGATAAGGTACAGTTTTGTTTGCTCATTAACTTTTGAAGTGTTAAAGATGGTTGTATCTTGTTAGGCAAGGTTAAAAACGAGGTATGAATCACTTCGGAAATACTGGTACGTTTTCAACCGAAATCACTACAAATTTTGTCGAAATTTCCGAAATATTTATTGAAAATTATGGTCGAAAGCATCACCGAAATTAATTCGTTGCTCAACACAACAAGGGAAGAGTTAAAAAAAAATTAGGTCGATTTTCGGCGAAATCACTGAAATCATATAAAATCAATTTTAGACAAGGCAATTTATGAAATAGGTTTACTCCTGTAGCGGTATCATCTGTTCCAGAGAGAAGGGAGATAAAGATAGGAAACGCTCATAAGAAGCCAATGCCTAACAACGACCAGCTTTACCGCAATTAACATCTGACCCACTACGTAGCGCTTTCACTGATATCAAACAACGCAGCGAGAGATTTGAAAACCTGTTAATAAAGGTTGTATAAATATTGGCTGAACTCTCACGTTCTGGTAACTAAATTTAAACAATGTAATTACGCTTAATTATTTATTTAAAAGAAAACTTCACTTACAGTCTATTATCGATTAATTATTGTAAATCTATTCAAGACAAATATTTTTTTTTAATTTTTGATCGTTATTTGTAATATTAACATATTTGTTCTTATTTTCCAAATGAATGGCCAATGGTGTCTTATTTAAAAATATTGAGTGCAAACTCAATAATGGGAATTCAGATTTTTTTTTTCTATATCAAATCTTCCTTCTAACGTTTTAAAGCCATTTTCTTGATCTAAAACAATAAATAAATACCTACTTTGTGACAAAAATTGGCTACTATTTGTATTACTTACATGACTAGATCCTACTTTGGTTAATTAAAGAACGTCAGCTTCCTGCAAACGTAACGGACACACGAATTTTGAAAAAAAAAAATTGAACTAGAAAATAGTATTAAGTGTATATACAGGGTGTTAAAAAAAAGTGTCACAAAATAAAACGGGGGGTAGTATGGGCCAAAATATGCAGAAAAGTCTTAATAAACATATGTCCGCAAATGAATGGTTTCAGAGATACGGAGTGTTTTGTGTTTTGTATCATTTTTTGATTATCTTTTTTCATTCTCAAAAACTTTCTTTTCTTATCGGAGTTTACCGATGTTTTTTCATAGATACTATTTGCAGTTATTATTTTGTTGTGGGTGAATAATTTTATAAATTTTCGTTATGCCTGTTTACACTAATATTGAATTAGCTGACATGCATTTTATGTACGGTCGTGCAAATGGCAATGCGAGGGAAGCGCTACGTCAGTATTTGAACATCTCATTTAACTCTATGTTGTTATTGATTGTTTATAAATATCATTGTTTTTTTTTATAATAATAAAAAATTGTTATAAACACAAAATGGTCCGTATCTCCGAAACCGTTAATTTGCGGTCATATATTTATTAAGACTTTTCTGCTTATTTTGGGTCATATTATTCATCATTTTATTTTGTGACACTTTTTTTAACACCCTGTATAAAAAACAAAAAAAAATTGCAGATTACGCATAAACTACAGAAAAATTTTAGTTAAAACTTGCGAATTTTGATGATTATAACCTAAGATTTTTTGATTTTCGTGTAAAGTATGTAAAACAAACATTTCAATTTATAACAAAAATATAGATTAATAATTGACATAATCAATCAAGTACTTTTATGAATCAAATACATATTAAAACAGTGCTCATATCACGCATTAAAAGGTAAATATTGGACATTTATTAATATATTTTTCTTAACATTCCAAATTTTTTTATACTTATAGTCCAATTAAATAACGAAAAAAAGTCCCTTCGAGCTTACATTAATTTGTAATTGGATGAAACAAAAAGGACCTTGTGTATTTTGATGTGATCTTTCCGAAAAAAAGAAAAAAAAAAGATGTAGCAGTTTTTCAATTTTTTTTTTAAATTAGGAAAAACCGGGTTTTCCGGAATTTTCCATTGTAAAAATGCTAATTATCTGGGCAAGTATCATTCCGATAGTGAAAATAAATGCACCATTCGAAAGAGGAGGCAAAAATAGTTCGGAAATTCATTGCACAGGTAGTTTTAATGGCGAATTTCTCGCCGCCAGAAGTGCTTTTACCAAAAAGTGTTTTTTCGTTTTTTTGATCAGAACCATGGACATGAAATTTGCGATGAATTTGTGGCGAAATTATAAATGTTAGACATATGTGCCCATGAAAGAAGTTGCGTATTTTTGTTGGCTCTCAAATAAAATAAGTCCCGCGGCGAAATCTGACATAATTTTTCGGGAATTCGCAGGAAACCAGAGGCGTAGTTTTTTTTTAATTTTTTCCCATTTGATTTTTTCCGGGTTTTCCGAAAACATCTAACAAAATAAATATATTTGAAAAACTAACTTCCCCATCGAAAAGAGCACAAAAAAATACACAAAAAGGTATATTTTAAAAATGTTAGGAAACTAAGCCTGAGTGTAAGTTCCAACTTGGTGATAAGCTTGCTTTTTGTTCGCTAATATCTGGCATTTCTATATTTTGCACAAAACTCAAGAAACGTCCTATAGCAAGTCAGTAAAATACAATTTAATAAATTTTAAGCCTAATAAATTTAGATATGCAAGAAATTTAAAACTGGAAATCGCAAAAAAAATCAAATTACAGTAATGTAGTGTATACACGAGTTTTGGATCCCGCGGAGCGCGTGTAATGGGACTTTTGTCGGGAGAATTCTACAACTTAGAAGAAACATACACACTTTAAACTTTGTATACACATTTAGAAGACATGAAATTTGGGTTTGTTTAATTTTCAGACAAAAAAACTAAAAATTGTCAATTTTAGGCAACTTTTCTCAAAAACCGTGTGTTTTGGTCGTCACTCAATGAACAGTGGTCAAAAAAATAGATAAAATATATTTGCAGAATGTTCCGTAATGTAATCGTATTCTTGACACAATAGAGTACTCAAAAAAAAAAAGATTTGAGCCATTGGGTGCATTTTTGGCATTTTTGTGCCACTTCAAACTTTCGAAAAAAAAAAATTATTTAATTGTTTGATATCTTAGCCAATTATGGTCCGATGTCGGTGGAATTCACACACACATAAGATTTTACATTTAAGAGTAAGCTTTGTAAGTGGCATTAAAAAAATTTAAATAGTTTGGCCGTTATAGGCAAACAATGAAATTAGGACCGCGGTGCATTTTGCCCTTCCGCCATATGCCCAATTTTGGCATTTCTCTTGCCCCCTTCTGGGAATCACTAGTCACATCCCTTAAGTTCAAAATGCATTTTTGTTTTTTCAAATATCTTAATTTTAACCAATGTTATAAAGAATTTAGTGTTTGAACATTTAACAAATTCAATTTTTCAACCTTCGTCGCCTCAAAATACTAAACAAATTTCAATCGTCCATACCGCGAGAACGGTGCATTAAATCAAAATTTCTCAGGAGACATTAAAATTAGCATTTTCCTAAGCTTTCAAATGTCGTAGACTGCGTTTTAAAAATATTGATTTATTTACGACATGCGCCTGCGCAAAATTGAAAAATTGACAAAATCCAAAATTTCGGCACTTTCGAAAAACTGCTACATTTTGTTTTGCCTTTTTTCGAAAAGATCACCTCAAAATACATAGAATCCATTTTGTTTCATCTAATTACAATTTAATGTAAGCTCAAAACCCGTAATTTAATTCGATTATTACATTTTAAGGATAAGGAAAAATAGTACTTTTCAAATATACCACTGTAAACCCCACAAGGTATCTTATTTTTGACGTAACATTTCCAAACACTACTTTTATTAATTTATTTAGTTGCTTTTCCTAAAAAACTTAACTTTTAATTTCCAGTCACATCCAGCGATTTTTTTATCCATTTTGGTTAAATTGTACATATTAACTAAATATTAATATTAATTCATCTTTAAAGTAATAAATAATAATTATTTTGGGTTATCCAAAAGTTTTTAAACTTTTAAACAAGAAAATCAATTAATCTGACAAATGAATTGTCAACCAAAGTCAATGACTATATTAGCTAAAGAGGATAGCCGAATTCATTCAATTTCTATGCGGCGTGTCGTCAACTCTGAAAACTTTCCTCCGTCCCATTTAAAACACATCAATACACCTTATTTTTAAATTACGTTTTATTTTGTTTATTTTTAAACTAAAAGATATTTCAGATATTCAAAAGATCATTTTACCAGGGAAAAAAATTTACTCATCTAAAAATTATAGAAGTAAATAAATATGTAAATAAAAGGTAATAAATTTAAATACTATGGCCATATTTTCTAAACATCTTTTTAATGAACTCATATTTAAGAAATTTGACATGATAAAGTCGAAATTTATATACAGACTGAACAAAAGATAACTTATTATTATGTACATTTCTGATAGGTTAACAAAAAAAGTTTTAATGAAATTTTCATGAAATAAATCAAGTTAAATCAAATTAACAAGAAATATACTGGGTTAACCAGTATTCATAAATTACAAAAAAATATATTTTAAAAATAGTTTTTTGTACTAAATTAAATTTAAAATAAAACCGTTAAAATAACATTGTGCTAACTTTATTAGCCATTAGCCATCCATTCGTTATTTTTGAGCAATAGTGCACCCGATATATTTCTAACTAACTTGCATTGATGACTTGAATTATTTTATAAACAAAATATAAACGTTTCCTGACATACCTACATAATAAAAGCACGTTCGTCCTAACTACCTTAGAAGCTACCACGCGAATTTCTAAATGTCGGCCGGGCGCACCCTTTTTATCCTTACACCATAAAAGTCCATTATACTTGTCCCAACAACGGCCTCACTAATAGAGGAACGAGCGAGCGGAACGAGCGAGCGAAGCGACCGCGCCCGGCCGACGTTTCGAAATTCGCGCGCGCGATAATATGGCGGCATTTTTCCATTTTTTTATCTTCTATTTTATTTGTTCAGATATTTCCTAACTTTATTCACACATGTTGAGACACGTTAATTTAAATAAAAAATAGTTTTGCATTCTCCTGTTAAATTTTGTTTTTGTGACTTATTCAACTTTTCTCCAGGAAAAGTTCCAATAATGCTAGTAGTACTGCTAAAATAAAGTAAAAATTACGGATTCAACGGTGAAACTTTAAATTTACATTTTAATTCCCCTTCTCTGCCCTCGAATTTATAACTGTAATTTAGTAATTCATTGTAATGTTTTTCTGACCCGCTTGGGATATATCCAACTTTACCATTAACTTTAGCGTAGCATGTAAACTTATAGTGTCAGATATTAAATAACTCAAGACAAAGACAAAGCAAACAAAAATCGACTTCAATAAAAAATTATAAAATGTTGACCAAAACATACTTTCTTTTCTACTTTGATCCTTTGGGACACTTCGACTGCGCCACTTAGGTTAAAATCTTTCCAACACAAACTTTTATAATAAATATCAGAGATGTTTTTGATAAAAACAGCTCACTATTAAACAGAGTATACTTAAAGAAAAATAAGTATTTTCTTAAATTGAAATCAATATTTTGCTCAATTTAAACTTATAATTTAACCAATTTTATTTGTTGATTAGAGCAAATATTATTTTACATATTTAACAAAAACAAAAACAGGATAAATTATGCCTTAATAAAGATTCTATTTTAATCCTACGGGAGACATCAGACTGCGCCACTTACTTTAAATTCTTTCCAACATAAACGTGCATAAGCAAATATCGAATGAAAATGCATTTCAGTGGAATTTCAGACAGAAACAAACCACTTGTCGACATTCCGGAAGCGATACGAGCGGCTATGCCACGGCATACCTTAGGGCTCCTGGGGGACGACGATCACCCGTGGACGTTCTATGGCGTCCCTGGTGGCTGACCACAGCATGTCTTGCTGTGTGCTGGAAACGCATTTACAGCGGTTTTTTACCGTTTTGGAAGGAGAGAAATGAAATGTGGAGAGGAAGAGGTTGATTCTTTAAAGCAATTTATAAAAGCAGTGGTGTTATGGATGATGGACGGTTTCAGATTTTTAAATTTTATATGATGTTAGGGAAAAGAATATTTGAGTAATGGTTTTAAAACTACTGGTTTTTTAAATTAAGTAGGTAGCGAGACAAATAGCACAAGCGGATATTGATATCTAATTGTAAGTAAAACAACGGTGAAACATGGTAAGATTGAATCTGGGTAGTGTTAGAGTGTTTGGATATCTTAAGTTTACATTATGTACATCTCCTCGATATAGTAATTTGTCCTTTAAATGCGAAAAATTAAAGCAGACATTTGTAATTTAAATAAATTTTCTATTTTAAGCCATTCTAATTGTTTTATTTTAGACGAAACTCTATCGTACTTTTTTAATCCAAAAATAAATCTGCATCATGAGTTTTGGATTTTTTGTAACCTATATTTCGTAAATTGATCTAAACAAGGATAAAATAAAACAAAAACATAAATTATAATCGATAAAACTAAAGTCTTACAAAGAAGTTTCCGTAAGGGAAAATTGAAAATTCCTCGGTTCCTATATAATTGACGAAGAACTTAATAAGATTTTTTTACCAATGATGAAATATGCTCTTCAAAACGTCATTTGCAATCAAAAATAATGCCAAGACTTTTGACGCTACTAACAACTTTCAAAGGTTGGTTTTCAATGACCAGTTTAATATTTTTTAAGCAACTTGCATTGGCAGTTTTTGGATAGAAGAACATTGCAGAGCACTTATTACCATTTAGTTTTGGATTGTGTGCTTTAGAATACTTGGCCACTTCGTTTAAGTCTTTTTGTTTATGTAGTAAAGTTTTTTAGATCAAATGAGCAGTATTTAGGGTGATTTTTTTTTTTTCGATTTTTTTTTATTTTCGCTCCCGTCCTGAAATTTTGAAATTTTGAAAATGCCCTAAAAAAAATTCCCTGAAATTTTGAGCCCTTAATATTAATATTAAGTCCTCGACCAAGGCGTGCAAAGATTTTTCATTTAAAATACACGTGAAATTAGGGTTTTTTTCTTCAGATTTCTATAGCTTAGCGGCATTTCATGGTATTATTTCGACCATAGACATGTATTTCTCCAAATTGAACGCTCTACAAAAGTATCCATTGCGGCGATGTCGTAACTCACATCGGCGAGGTAGTACGGGTCACTAAATAAATTTTTTTCATGAACTTCACGTTATTTCGACCCTATGTCATAATTGAGAAGAGTTACAGAAAAAATGTAAATGACAAAGTTGTAGAATATTTAATTTACTACAAAAAATGTCCTAAGAACCAAATCGCTAAGATCAATATTTGTCGAGATTCGAGATGTTTAGCCTTGAATTAATTTTACTGTAAAATTTTTGCCGATTATTGATTGAAACTTTTTGAAATCATGTTTTTTTTTGTATTTACACACTTTTTGTTCAATACATTTTTTTAAAGTAAGAATACTAGACTATGATTAATATCTTACATCGTTAAAGCTCATCTTTAACAAATAAAGGATTTACTGGTTCCTGCATAAAACATACATTTACAATTACTTTTATATAATTTATATATTACTAACATTTATTAAATTATAATAGTTTGACTCATATTACCAACAATAAATTATTTATGAAAATAGAAACAACAATACGAATAAATTATTATTGAAAGTAGAAAAATTAATCGTTACATTGATTCATTGTTAATATATTGTGAATTTTTACACGATGTGTATTGAAAGCGATGATGCTGAACAATTTGAAAAAAATTTTGTCTCTCAACTTCGTTATGAGTTAATGCTTCATTAAAACTTTGGGCTAGTGCTACTCCCCTTTATGCAGTATCGTTAACCACTTTTAACATTTTAAATGTATCATAATACAAAAAAAATTAAGATTTCAAAAAGTTTCAGTCAATAATCGGCAAAAATTTTACAGTAAAATTAATTCAAGGCTTAACATCTCGAATCTCGACAAATATTGATCTTAGCGATTTGGTTCTTAAGACATTTTTTGTAGTAAATTAAATATCCTACAACTTTGTCATTTACATTTTTTCTGTAACTCTTCTCAATTATGACATAGGGTCGAATTAACATGAATTTCATGAAAAAAATGTATTTAGTGACCCGTACTACCTCGCCGATGTGAGTTACGACATCGCCGCAATAGATACTTTTGTAGAGCGTTCAATTTGGAGAAATACATGTCTATGGTCGAAATATTACCATAAAATGCCGCTACGCTATAGAAATCTGAAGAAAAAACCCTAATTTTACGTCTATTTTAAATGGAATATCTTTGTACGCCTTGGTCGAGAACTTAATATTAATAATAAGGGCTCAAACTTTCAGAGAATTTTTTTAGGGCATTTTCAACAAAATTTCAGGACGGGAGCGAAAATAAAAAAAATAGTCGAAAAAAAAATCACCCTAGAGCAGTATAGTTGAGTGTCATCGACAAAAGTTTGAATTTTAACGTAATTTACAACTGAATTTATGTCGGCACTGTAAATTAGAAAAAGTAAGGGACCCAGTACAGAGCCTTGAGGAACTCCAGAGGTTACACATGAAAAATTTGATGAACTATTATCTAGAACTACTTTTTGATGTCAATTACTTAAGTAAAATTTAAAGAATCTCAAGGAAGTATCATCAAAACCATAATAGTTTAGTTTAGCGCACAATAAGTAATGGTCAAGAGTATTAAATGCTTTCGAAAAGTTTTATTGTGTTAATGCTCTACTTAGCCCTTCAACAAGGGATTTTATTATGTGGTCACTGACATTTTATTAAAGGGTAGTTGTACTAAATCCCTTTCTGAAGCCAGAATGAGTATTATCAATAATACCGTTTGTCAAAATATACTCGTACACTTGCTTACTAATAGTTTTCAAGAATTTTTGAGAAGTTTGGAAGAATACTTATAGGACGTAGATCGCTAAAACTTTTAGGATTTCGAATTTTAGGTAAGGGTTTCACTAAAGCAAATTTCCAAATATCAGGAAAATAACCACGCTCTAAAAAACAATTTACGATATGTGCAAAGAGGTTAGAAAGGGTAGAGGTAACATAGGAAGCATTTCTCGCTGCGCGAATTTTGCCATAACCGAAAAACTGGGTGGAAGGAGTAGGGAGGTGTTCTGGGCCGGACTTAAATATTTGTATTGTAGTACCTAATTTTGGTGGGTAATTAAAAGATGAAAAATTATGAGACGTTTGTTTGACTTTATTTGTTAGCACGATTCATGTATGATGAGGGCAATAACACTTTATCAATATATAACTAGCTAAGGGCCGATTCCACTGTTATGTGAAACGAAGTTTAAATTATTAAACTAAGATTAAAATGACATTGTTAATATAAAAATGTCATTTTAAACTCCATTTAGTAATTTAAACTTCGTTTTTGTTAATATAAAAATGTCATTTTAATCTTCGTTTAGTATTTTAAACTTCCTTTAATAAAACGGTGAAATCGACCCAAAGTAAAAGTTTATAAGTACTTTTTGCTCAAATTACACACAAGATTTTTTCTACGATCACACTAAAATAAAATAAATAACTAAATATATAATATATAATATTTTAAGTTTATTTGACATAGGCCTACTGTTCTAAGAGAAAAAATGTTTTGGTACTTATATCCTGGTAGTTATTTATGATTTAATTATTTACGGAAAATACCGTCCAATGAATTAAAATATTAGAAAGTCAATTAATAGTTATTTATGTAACCACTTACGAAATGCCTTATTTTGTGTAACGAGTAAATATTTGCAAAACGAGCGGAGCGAGTTCCCGCAACATCAACGACTTACACAAAACGGCATTTCGTAACGTGTTTATATACAAAATTTTTTCTAATTTTGACTTGATTATTTATAAAATTGTGTTGAAAAATGATTCACCATTATTCTTGTGTAGGTACTTCCAATCAAATATTTTAGAAAATTGTTGTATTTGATTGCCCTACGACGTTTTTTTTTTTCAATAGTAATAATAAAAATAAGGGACATGTGCAGTGTTGCCGATCTAATTTTTGACATTACCCACGAGAAATTTGAAAAAAAAACATTTTTACCCATTATCACTTAAAGAAGTACGTCAAAATTTTACCCTCAACATTTCTGGGCAGTTTTCAATAACGGTGTTATTTTAAAAATTAAACGCCATTTACAGCTTCTCTTTTTTTGTTTTCTTTTTTGTTTTTAAACGTAATGTCATATTTTCAAATGTGAAATGTCACTATTCATTGCCTCTTTTTCGATATTTGGTTTTTTCGATTTTTCGTTTTTTGGATTTTTGGATTTTTCGATTTTTTATTTTTAGATTTTTAGATTTTTCGATTACTCGATTTCTCGATTTCTCAATTTCTCGATTTTACGATTTTTCGATTTTTCAACTTAGAAACCAAAAAAGAGGCAGTTTTATTTATTTTCATTTCGTAACTGGTGACATAATCAACTTTTCGTAATCAGTTGCATAATGTTCTACTTTATGCAAATGTCCATATAAATATTCATTAAATTTATTTAAGCCAAAAATTATTGCAAGGACCTCTCTTTCAATTTGGGAATATTTTTGTTCGGACTTTGATAAGGTACGCGAAGCAGAAGCTATAGATTTCTCAATATTTTTTTTTTTTTTTCAAAAACATGACATATCATGGCCCTTATTCCCACATTTGATGCATCTACGAATAATTTAATCGGCTGAAAATGCACAAGAGCATCATTTATTTTTGATTTATTCCAAAGATTCCTTGCAAAAATTATCCCAAATCCATTTCACCCATAAAAAATTAAATAAAAAAAAGTCCTAAAGCAAAATCATATCCTTCTTCCTGTTAGTGACTTAAAAAAAATACTTCCCAAAAAACGGTCCTCAAGCCAGGTCCCTCCATTTTGTGGCGATAGTACTGTTTTTTTTATTGTGATTATTTTCTTCGCGGAAACTTTGGCTTTACACTTAGAGTAACACTGTTATAGAGAATTACTAAATAAATAGTTTTGAGAAAACTATTGAAACCAGTTGTGAAGTTTGAAACGAATAAATTGGCAATGAAATTGATATTTTTGTATTTGATTGTATGTTTTTTTTTTCACTTCCTAAAAAAAGATTCCCTATGAAACAAGAAATAGTAAACAGTTTATAATAATAACCTTTATTTGCTACTTATAACATGTGCCAATGACCAAGTCCGATTCTGTTTATTTTCAAATCAACAAATATGGACGTTAAAAATTAAATATCTCACCGAAATAAATATAAGTTTCTTTTATCTCCGTCACATTTGGCAGGTTTATTATAAATAAAGCATTTTACAACACATCTTGGCATTTTCAACGTTAATTTCCAAAATTTAAGTCACTAAAATACCAAATTAATTCTCGTTGACACATTAAATTTGGATGGACAACGGTCTGACATGTGATGTTCTCAATTGTGATTGGTGGGTGTGAATCATTTTGAAATGGGATTATGCGCAGTGTCTTATGTTCCGTCTAAGGTTTGTATAATCTAAGGATATGTGTCAGAAAAGGTGCGATTACATTTAGACAAAGTAGTAGCATTTTAGCGGATATACCATCACTACCAACTGCATTTGATTTGAGAATTATAACAATTTGTCTTATTTCGTAAACACTAGAAAGACGAAAAGAAAAACGTATATCAGGTTTAAATTTAAATGAGTTATAATTATGAGTGGTTAATGGACAGGCATTTCTAGGGGTAAAAACCGATAAAAAATATTTGCTTATCTCAGTAGGATTTTTTAAAGACAGAAATTTAAAGAATTTATTGTTTTCCAAAATTGTTTAGAGCTACTGGATTTAAAATGGTGGGCGAGATACGCTGATTTTTCTTTTCTAATGGCCGAAGTAACAGTATTTTGAATATCTTTATAGTAAATGTAGTCAGAGATGTTTTTAGAGTTTTTATATTTAGAAAATGCCTTATCTCTTATTTTCATCATGTCATGTATTGTAGAAGTTAGCCTAGGTGCAAAAGATTTTGTAATTCTGGATTCAACTTACGGCGCATGTTTATCAAATAAAAAGGTAGGTATTAAATAATTTTTCCGCCTACCTCTATCCAAAGTATACATTTTCTGGCCTCATTGCAGGGAGCAAAGTCGCACTTTTCCTCCCTAGGAAGGAAAAGTACTTTTACTCCCTAGGGAGGAAAAGTAAAAGTGACGTCATGGTATGTCATAAATGAAATAGCTTATACGGCATTGACGACCTAAACTATATTCTATTATATAAGTATAAATTTTACCGTTTGTTTATAGAACACCCTGTATTTTGCAAAATAGTAAAAACCAGTAAATTGTTATTTTAATTTAACCATTTTTAACATTAATAATTTGACTTCAATTCATAGATTCATCCGATTTTCGAATTTAGGACAGAAATATTATAGCATGCTATGGTCGATTGACAGATCAGTTTCAAAGTGTGTTGCGCTATAATATATCTACAAAATATAAAATATTATTTAAAAAATGAGTGATTTAAGCGAATTTGAAGATATAATTAATACACCACCGGATATTTTGGAACAGGTTAATGCAACAGTACAATCTCTATTACCCCAAAGAACTAAAGAAAAATACGAAAAACAGTATTTACATTTCAAGCAATGCGCCGAAGAAAATTATTTGTATTACTAGGGAGTAAAGTGCCTTTTCCTCCCTTGGATGTTTACTGCCTTCCGCTTCGCGTCGGGTAGTAAACTTTATCCTGCGGGAGGAAAAGTGACACTTTCCTCCCTAGTAATACAAATAGCTATTATCTTATTCTCAATATCATTTTCATATATTTATTTTCTAATATTTGTTTATAGAGTTTTCGTTTAAATAAATTATAATTGGGGGTTTCAATTTCAATAGACATACTTAATAGATCTCTATTTAAGCTATCATGTGAAACATATTTATAAGATCTATATTTTATTACTTTAGGACTCTGAATTACAATTGATAGATTTAGACTGCAATACACTCCTCTGTGATCAGAAATATCGTGAACTATCGTACCAGAACCTGCGACAAGGTCATCTCTATTTGTAAAGATAACGTCGAGCAAGGTTTGTGATGTAGGAGTAGTTCTTGTTGGTTCTTTTATTAACTGGCAAAACCCATATGATTCTGCAGATTGATATATCACATTATTTAAAAGTTGGTCAACATTTATATCCCCTGTAATTAATATATGGTCAAATTGAGGTAAAATAAATGACGATAAACTATCAAAAAATTCAACAAAACTTGAGATAACACATGCGTTTGTTCTATAAATAACCCCTATTAGAATCAAGTTTTTACCTAATTTAAGAGAAACCCACATATGCTCAATGCCTTCGATAGTACCAAAATCATAAAAAACATGCTAATGCTGTATACGTTTTTCCAATGCCTATAACATCAAGGTTTTGTTCATGAATTAAATCGGCAAATGCATCAAATTTTGGAAAAATAGAATGCGTGTTATAATGAGCTAATTTTAGTAATTTGTTAGGCATAGCGAATTCTAATTTTTAATTTATCTATTTCATAACGATAATAACTACAAAGAGGGCTATTTGCAATATGATTAGTACAGGCGTTCCTTTTATATTTAATATTCATGATTTTCCAATTTGTGCAACAAATATCTTAAAATTGACAAGAATTTTTTTCGTGAGAACCAGAACAAAGCGGACATATCACTGATGTGTCGCGATAATCTTTTTTATAATGTCCATATTTCCAACATTTAAAACATTTAGTTACATTGAAATGATCTTTAATATTACACTTAGCCCAACCAACATCAAGAAAACCTTTTTTAATAATTTCATTAAATATCTCAGGAACTAATTCTGATATTACATTAAATTTATTTTTAAACTTCATTTTAGTAATAAACTTAATTCCATCTGCCAGATTATTTAAGTCATTTAAATCATTTGAACTAAATAAATTACAAAGTCTGGATCATCAGCAGAGTCACTATCAACATTATAAACAATAACCGCAAATTGAATTTTTTTGGCAAAGTAACACTATAAGAATCTTCAACTTCATTATTTAAACATTTTTTAAGTTTCTCCAACGAATTTGTATTACTGCATTTTATCATCAAACCATTTTAAATTCTCGTAGTTCCTAGAATATTTGCTTTTATTATGCTGGGATTCACTTTTAATTTTATTTCGTTTTCAATTTAATCGTTTGTATTTCCAGGGTTCATTGACTTTACTAATAAAACAGTACCATTTGTTTTGGTAGCATAGGCGTAAGTTTTTGCGGACTTATCATCTATTTATTTATTCAATAAGAGTCAGAATCACAAGATGCATTTGAAGAGCGAACGCTAGTAATAGCCCATTTTGTTTCTTGTAATTTTCTTGACAGCTACGGCATCTAAAACTATTTTTATCAATTTTCACAATTTTTGTAAAAGATTCAAAACATCGTAGATGCATCACTGTATCACAAGATTCATTTATACACTTAACAACACTTGTTGAGGTAAATTTAGCACAAAATCGACATTTATCTGAAGAATAAAATTTTTTGCAAAAATGTTTGCTAGTATCTCAAAAACTTGAGGAAATTAGTACTCTTCATGTGTCCTCATTAAAAATGGGATTAAGTAATTTGAGAGTGGAATATGAAATGTTAAAGATGAGCAGCATTCTGGAAGAACAATTTCTGTAATTACTGCATAAAAACATTGATTCTGTTCAAGATACGATTTTAACAGGTCGATAAATTGATTTTAAGCATTTTATATTGACGATGAAATTATATAGGAGTGGATAAAAACGGATTTTTTTAAAATCATGTTTCAACATTTGCGAACAGGTTGTAATGAATCAACTGTGCAAACTAGAGTGGAAACACTTTTCTCATTTAGAAATATCAGCTGTCTTAAGTATATTTCTATATGCCAACTAGCTAACAGATGGCACAAAATACTGAAATTTATTAAAATGTAGAGTTACACACTTTTCAGCTTTCTCTATTTACAAGTAGTAGATATTTTGAGTATTTATTTTCATTTGTGAAGATGATAAGATTTAAGAATTTGAATACTCGCTACAAATATTGCATATTAAATGTGTTAAATTGCTCTGCTGATTTGTATATGTAAAATTATACACAAGTCTTTTCTGATAGTTATATATCTATTATACGGTGTGGCGATTTAAAAACTAGGATAGGAGCGGGGAACTAAAATGACATAAAAGAGAACTCACCATCATTAACCCCCTAGGCCCAACCAGGCCTAGGGGGTTAAGTTGGACATACTTATTCAACATGTTTTTCTAAACGGAACATATTTTGTTATCGCTGTGGCTACAAAAATAAAACAGTAGTGAATTGTCCTAATTGTTCAAAAAATGGACTACAGGCTGTACCTCAAGGTCTGGCTACGGGCTGCAGCCTTACAAATGTTCAAAATTTGCCAGGACCATCTCAAAAAAACAATTCACAAGGTACAGGAAACAAGAAACAAAATTAACTTCTATAGCGGAATTGAAACAATATCTAACTTTTGTAAAAAAATTCCTTAATAAAATATCTAACTCCAGTGCCATACCTAATAAAATTTCTTATAACTTTAAAAATGATAATGTTTTAAATAATGACAGTACCTTACCATCTCTAATAGTAGAGGATGGATCAAACATACAGGGTGTTCCTCTAAACAATAACTTAAGTCCATTATTTTTTGAGAAAATAAATGATAATAGGCTACATATAAAGGTTAAAATAAACAACATTGAAATATTAGCTTTAGTAGATACAGGTTCTAATTCAACAATTTTATGTCAACAAGCTTTTAATATTATCCATAAAATAAATACACCTATCTTATATGATGATGACTTAAGTGTAACTACTGCTGATGGGGTTTCACAAAATGTATTAGGTTTTATAAATGTACCAGTCAATGTTGATAATATTACAAAAACTTTGAGAATTTTACTTATACCTACAATAAAACAAAATTTAATTTTGGGCATAGACTAAAATTTATTTAATATTGATATTAGATGTGGTGAGTTTTCATATTGCTTATTATCATCATTATGTGCTATAAATTCTATACAAACAATGTCAAATCTGTCTTTTGAACAAAAATCTAAACTTAATTCTCTAGGATGTACACATTTAATTAAACATGATATTGATACTGGGGATACAAAACCAATTTTTTCTAGATAGTACCCACTTTCACCTGCCATGATGGTCCATGTAAAAAAATAATTTAATGTTTTACAACAATTAGGTATCATACAACCATCTGTTTCTCCTTGGTCCAGTCCACTTTGGATAGTTGATAAGAAACTAGTACCGAAAAAAGATTATGTTTAGATAGTAGACGTTTGAACCAACACAATGTTTCTGATAGTTATCCTATGCATTTAGTGGACTCAATATTGAGTAAACTTAGGGATGCAAAATTTCTTACCTCCATTGATCTTAGAAAGGCTTTTCTACAGATTCCCCTAACTGACTCCAAACCTAAAACTGCTTTTTCAGTTTTTGGTGTTGGATCATTTAAATTCACAAGAATGATATTTGGCTTAAAAAATGGCACTCGTACAATGGCTCGTTCAATGAACATAGTCATAGATCCCTCTATTCTTCCTTACTGTTTCTGTTATTTGGATGACATTATTGTAGAAACTCCTACTTTTAAACTTCATATTGACACTTTGAAAAAATTGTTTAATAGATTAAAAGATGCTAATCTTACAATTAATATGGAGAAAAGTGAATTTTGTCGCGATTCTCTTCATTTCCTTGGATTTTTCTTAGATACGGGTAGTTTAAGGACGGATCCCGAAAAAGTTTCTGCAATTTCAAATTATAAAATTCCCTCAAATATGACGGAGATTAAACGTCTCATAGGCTTAATAGGTTGGTATAGGAGGTTCCTGAAAAATTTCTCTACGGTTTGTTCACCTATTAATGACTTATTAAAGAATAAGAAGAAGGGACAGTCTATAGTATGGACATCAGAGGCTGATGCTGCATTTGTGGAGATTAAAAAGATGCTTACCACTAGCCCAATACTTGCAAGTCCAGATTATTCAAAACAATTCATTATCCAAACGGATTCTAGTGAAACTTGAATTGATGCTATCTTATATCAAGAATGTGATGGTCTTAACCACCCAATTGCTTATGCTAGTCGTAGCTTAACGACTTGTGAAAGAAAATTATCCACTACTGAAAGAAAATTACTTGGATGTATTTTTGAAGTTGAAAAATTTAGGTGTTATGTTGAAGGTACACATATTCTTTTAGAAACGGATCATTCTTTGTTACAATATCTTTATAAATTGTCCAATCCTTCTGGTGGGAACAGAAAGTAATCAAAGGGAGTCAGATCAGGTGAATCTGTTGTATGAGGCAATAAATCGTAACGCAGTTCGGCTAAGTTTTCTGAAACAATGCGGACGATTGGGCAGGCGCGTTGTCGTGATGAAACAAAACTCTTTTCTTCGTTTTTTCGGCATCAAAACGTGTCAAAAAATTAGCCTAAAATTGGCAAATTATGTTTTCCCTTTTTCTAAATAATCAATAAAGATTACACCTTTGGAATCCCAAAACACTGTGGTCATGATCTTATTGGCCAAAAAAACGGTTTTTGCTTTCTTGGGAGCACGTTTCACGCAAAAAATTCACTTGGATTACGTTTGAAGATATCCAAATATTCGTTTGAATTTTTAATGCGACCTACAGTTCATCAAATTTCTAGAGGTGTTCGACGCCCAGACAGAGAACGCGCTACGTGTGACTAAGATAGCTATTGTACAGTCTGCTAAACAAGTTATTTTAAATAGTTTTTAATATTTTTAGGTAATTAAATTTTAAAAGTGTGGAATAGTTTAGGGATTAAATTGGTCTGATTGGACTTTCTTATAACGTTTTTAAAAGCAGCTAAAGATAGTAGGTAGAATTGAAAATAATCATTATGCCATAAAAGGTGTTTTGGAATTCCTTCAACCTTTTGAAATTGAGTCAGAAAATATAAATTTTATAGGATAGCGGAAAATACCTATAATTTTTTTGTAGGCCTTTGTAAATCGTGGAAATAGTTTATATTTTATTTCTACCTTATTAAGGAAAATGGTACCTATTATTAATAACGGTTGTTTCTGAAACATTACTAAAATTTTCGAAATTTTGTTTTTCTACAAAATAATAAACTATATTATTTAGAAAAAAATTTATTTCTCTTATAATTTTATAAAAAATAACAGGGGAATATTTACATTTCTTGATCTATTAAACAAAACGATAAATTATCTCGACGAATGACACCATGTTCTAGTACGGAAGCTAGCTTTACATTTTTGTTGGTGGTTTCATGGGTTTCATATCAATTTTTTGTAATTGTAGTTTACACGTACATATACCTCTTAACACTTGTTTTCTTTATTAAAAAAGTGTGTTGTTGTGATTTACGTCGAAATAAGTCAAAAACAACTTGAAACCCCATATAAAATCAAAAAGGAACAACGGAAAAAAATTGAGACTGTAAATGAACACAACTCAGAAACAAAAATAGCTATCTAATAATAAAAAAATAAAATTTGATTCTTGTGCAGCTTCATCTATATCATTAACTGTTTTTGGTTTTTTAATGGTTTTTCTTGGTGATGAAAATTCCGATATCTCACGGTTATCGATTCTTTTTTTCTCTCCAGAAATGCGGACGACAGTGTTTTTAGATACTCCTGTGGCTGCAGCAACACGATCGTTTACATTTTTAAATGGTATTGAAGGTGAATTAAAGTTTCCTTCTCTTCTCATAAACTCTATAACATTGGCTATTATTTCGCGAGATTGACTGTTAATCACGCGGCCTCTTAATTTGCTATTAAACTCCATACTTAGGTTCTATTAAACTGTAATGAGCAAAAAACACAAACGAAAATAAAAGAAATGTTTTAGCGAAATTTACATCTGACATTTACGTCTGAATGAAATAGTAAAATACTTGATGCGCAGAGTGTACTTTCATTGCGTAAATCCGTCGGGATGCCTGTCAGTAGTGCTTTCTCTGTCTAGCCGTCGAAAGCCTCTAGAAATTTGATGAACTGTAGCTTTTGATCAGCCTTAAGCAAACGCGGCACCCACCTTGCAGATACCTTTTTCATATGTAAAATTTTATGCAAAATATTGCATACCCATTCAGTTGAAATATTTACTTCATTAGCTATCTCACGTACTTTTATTTGACGATCACTAAGTACAAGTACACGGATTTTATTAACTAATTCTGGAATAGTTACAGTAAATTACACTCCCGGACATAGAGCATCATCAGTGTTCATATGTCCACTTTTAAAAGCAGAGAACCACTTACAAATCATTCCACGGGACGGAGCACTTTTAGGATAATATTTACCTAACTTTTCCTGGGTTTCTTTGTTTTTCTGCGTAAAAAATAATGTTTAATTAACAATCGAAATTATTTTTTCTCCATATTTACCCAACATCGAAATGAGTATTAAAACTAATCTATCTGTCAGATTTTTGTAAAATTTTGACTTGGCAAAAACTACCAATATAAGGGGTTATGATGGACAAATAATGTTATTTTTAACATCCACGTTATTTGTGAACAGCTTGTTATTTCTATGTGTTTATAAAATAACAGACCTGTTAAAAATAACACAGGTTGTCAATCATAACCCCCATAATCACTGTAGCAAAAGTGTTGCCAACCTCTGAAAAGTCACCCTTCCGTCAAACCCCCTCGTACATTGTTGTCACAATTATTTTTTTAGACTGTTAAAAGAAACTATATTACTTTAAAATAAACGAATATTTATAGTCTGTTTAATGAACAGTAGTAAAAGCTTTTAGATTATTACCTACTTCAAATATGTTTATTGTTTCTTTTGTATACAAAATGATTCAAAAAATAACCTTTTCCAATACCACTCATTTTTAACTTAATTTATTAAATTTTAAATTTCCATACTCAAACACCTTTACTTCAGGCATAACCACTCGAATAAATCCATTTATTATAAAATCGGTTTTTCTGAACAAAAAAAGTTTTTGTGGAAACTAAAAACTTAATCAATATTTAAAGGACTTGTGATATTTCCTTCGATAATTTATTATTTTATTAAATTTCTTAACTTTAAACTAAAACGCTTTGAAGTTTATGATTGTATTTAAAATTCTTTAAGGTAAAGGGACCTTTCAAATTTTGACGTTCGTGAACGTAAATAAAACACTTAAATGTTGTGTTCGTTCCGCATTTCAAACTTTTCTTCCTTAATATGGGTCGAACGCTACGCTGCGGAGTTTCTGCGAATTCTCATATGCCCGTACTTAAACATCGCGGTAAAATTCCCGCACTCAATCCAAATCAAAATTAAAATTCTTGCGGTAAACTCGAATCCGGAATGCAATTTTTTTTCTCTGTGAATTTTTTGTCCCTTTTGATCCCGGCTTTTTCCAATTCGGAATACCTAAGGGGAAAACAGATGCCGGTTAAATAAGCAACCGATGAAAGAACAACTGCACTCAGAATTGATTAAAGTAAATACGTCATTGTTTTTTACTTAGACAAGAAAAGAGAGAGGACGCGTAACAAGTATATCGAGCACTTCTAATATTCGGTGTTGATTATCGATTGACCGCTATTATTTTGGTGCTAAGCATATCGGCGACACCACAGCTCTTTACTCGTGTTTATTTGTGATTTTTGGATTAACCGACATCAGTTAATTAATTTGTTAGTAATGGTTTATTGTGTTGCATACAAAGGAGTTAGAAAGGGTAGAGGTAATATAGAAAGCATTTGTCACTGCGCGAATTTTATCAAAACCGAAAAATTGGGTACAGTATCTAATTTTGGTAACAGTTAAAAGATAAAAAATTATGAGAAATTTTTTGACTTTATTTATTAGCACGATTCATTTATGATGGGGGTAATAACACTATCAGCATAGAGCTAGTAGATAAGTAAAAGTTTATAAAATTTATAGAGAAATATTACAAATTTCTATAACGCCAGCCACTAATAGTGACATCGTAATTAAAGTCAAATAAATTCCATGCTAAAATTTTGACATTAAAATCCTTGTCCTTATATTTATTTCTAACCTCATTTTAATAACTTAAAATAATTGTTCATCTTTTTTGTTGCCTATAATAGTATGTAATATTGAAGAGGCATTAGAAATTATAATTTTAGAAGATTTAGATGACGATTATAATAAATGTTTATTAAAAAACTTCGAACGGATACGAATGTCGGCGAGCGCACCCGAAAGCTATAAAGTCGCCACTACCTGCTGCCCTTAAACATCCACAATTAAGGACAGGCACAATCATAATAAAGTCAGTTTTAGAACATAAACGACCTGCGCATGCCTAGATGTCAAAATAAGAGCGGCACTAATAGTGACTGACCTTAAGTGAACTTGCAATAACTCTCTATTGTAACAAAATAGCTATTTGTGTTTAAGAGCACAAAGTAGCAGTTTGATAGTTGAGATAGAAAATTGCCGGGCGACGCGTTAGCCAAGGCAGTAAATCTGTTTTCCTACGATGTAAAACATAATTTTTTTCCGATTGTATATCATAGCCCTCAGAAGGTCTAGATACCGCATCGTAAAAACATTTTGACCCCCCATATGATGGGCGCCATGATAAATAAATGTCAATAAATTTTAAGTTGGCACTACTGACAAGACAGAATCGGCGCAAGTTTAGTAATAAGCGTAAGATCGGCGTTCGACGTATATAATCGATTTTATTATCTGTTGTGTTGTTTATTTTGTTCTTCTAGTAAAGGTTTTATTTAAAACTTTATTTTTTTAGTTTAGTCGTTTAGTGTTTTATTTTAATAAAAAACATTTGTGGTTTGGTGTTAAATTTTTACTGGATTTTCAAAATCTCTTGTTGTTTTGTACCTGAATGTAACGATGCATCTAACGGTAGAAGATTAAAGGAAGGAATAACATTTCATGTGTAAGTTTTCACAAATATTTGTGTATTTACAAAATCAAATAATTTGTATGTTTTGTTGTAGCATACCAAAAAATTTTAGGAAAGCATAACTGATAGCCGTAGGAAGACCATTGAATCATTTTGTCACTTAAGTATAAGCCCAGAAAATTTGGGGATACTAGCTAAAACGGCAAATGTGTTATTGGCTCCTTGTTAGTGACCTATGCTATTGTACAATTTTTCCAACACAAGTTCCATGATCCTTTGAACTTGGCTGCACCGTACTGATGAAGACCAATCGTCAGGAAAACGTGTCGACCGTTACTTCTTTTTTACTTTTTTTATTCGGAAAATGTCCACTATTACTACCTTGATACAACTTTTTCTTCTGATGATAATTTTTTCAGAATATGGTTTTGTCTTATTTTATTTGTCCATGTACAACCCTTTATAGCTTACTTGTGTTCATTTAAATTATTTATGTACAACTTAATTTATGCCATTGTAATTTAATTATAACCAAGTAATTTTACAATAAAACTTTTCTGTTATATCGCATCTTTATGGTCCATTATTCTTTTTAATAAACTCATTAGATTTATATAGCCTATAAAAGTTGAGCAATGTATATTGCATCATTCACTAGTTATATTACAAGTTCATTGTTACTTCAGCCGTGATGAAATATTTGCTGAAAAAAGATAATCACCAACAAACTCTTTCTATGTAACACACTGGTGACATAATTTATATCTTTGAATGTATATTGTTAAACTAGATGAACTTATTCAGTGAAATAACTCATGAAACAAATTTTTCTTTTTGCATTAACAAAAAACTTGAAAATATAGTGAATTGTGTAAAGAAACAATAATATGTACAATATAATATTTAAAAGTATGACGAAATCAAACGGCAATTTATAGACCAATATTATTGTGTACTTTGTATTATTTCTCTTTGCAATTGCATTTATTTACTATTTCCTGGATAATATTTCACAAGATCTTCAAAGTTTTATTAATAATAATAATCATTGAATGGTTATTAACTTATGCTTAATTGAATATGTTTCTGTTCATGTTTTGGATAACCAAGAATAAAGAGTTCTAAAGCTATGGATAAGGTTGAGCCTAGAAACATGGTCTCACAATTGTTTAATTTAGGTTTCTCTAGTAGGGTTATTATTTTATATTACATTTACTTATTTAGGTACCTGACGCATAATGTAATTTGTGAATAGCTATGTAGAAAGAAAATTGTTGGCAATAAAGTTATTAATATTATCACCCCATCATCTAATGTTATTAAACAAAATGGGTTTTTTTATCTTTCGAGTTAATGAATATTAGTTATGAATGTCACATACCTAATTATTATTTGAATTTATGAAAGAAAAATTGTTGGTAACATGAGTGTAAGCACAATCAAATTACTTGAATTTTTTAACCATTTTTGGTGAAGTTTTATTTATTCATTTAGAGAAATATCTGAATGCATTATTACAGAAATTTAGTATACTTTTGGACATATACTGCCAAATAAATGATATAAAAATCGTAATTTTTAAAAACCGTTGCGACAATTTATTCTACATCTTTTGGTAAGGTTTTTCTATTAATATTAGTTCCATTCTAAGTAGGTACAAATTATAGTTTGTATGTTTTATGCTTTATTTTATTACATGTAATAAATGATAGGAAATATACTTTTATAGTAAATAAATTGATTAAAGCAATATGTAAGAATAAGTTTATCTAAGGATTAAATTGTTAAAGCAATTTTTCATATCCATTGTTTATTTGTTTCTTTTAATTATTTCTTATTGAAAAAGTTATTTCATATAAATATGCGATACTTGTAAAATGTAATATTTTCTTTTAAATAGGTATATATTATGTTTGTATAAAATATTGTTCAGTTAATAAAAACAGAAATATTTTGTCTTTTATTCAAAAGAAGTTTGTAAATTTTTCAAAATATATTTACCTACCCCAAAAAAAGATTAATAGAACCAGTTAGTCATATACACATTTTGTATATATTTATAGAGGTACTTTTTAAATAACTTTCAATACATTCAAAATCTGTGGTTTTATTAAACTCAATGTAACAAATAATAATAATAGGTATTCTCAAAAATATTTAAAAATAAAATCGAGATGGGATTGTAAAATTTAGTGACTATTCGCCTATGGTTAGTGCACTGCTGTATGTCCCTGGGTTTTCTACATTAGAACAATACTGCTTCTCCAAGATTATATTTATTAAAAAACAAAGGAATTGTTTTGGGCCTATTGCTGTGCCCTTTTCCAACATTCCCAAAGTTTTTTTTACTTTCTGCTGATTGGATCTCCGATAGCGCCAACTTCATTTGTTGTTCCACTAGCTTTTTATCAAATTTTTAAAATAACTTCTATATATTTATCTTTTGCAACGACTTTGCTTACCTGCTTCATAATCTCTTCCCTATGCCCCAATTTCTCTAACAGGTGAGATCTTATACTCGCTCTATTAAATCAAATTATCATTATAGTTTATTTGAAAATGTTTGGTAACACAGTTTTTATGGTCCATATTTTTATATAATTTTGATATTATTCATTTTCAAGTAAACTATAGGAATATGAGTAATCTATCAGTTTTTCTAAAAATACCTTGTTACCGATGTAAGTATATCTTTCCCTAGTTAAAAAATTCGAATTTTTATTTTTATAATATAAATAAATGACCGGTTAACAATCACATTCTTTTAAATAGTACATTTGACATTGAAGTAGGTATTTTCTCCAAACAGGAACAGATGGTTTACTTGTAATTTGAATTATATTACATAAATCTCACTGAATTTCTCTATAATTCTCATAGCAATATGTACACAAAACACTTATCCAATGTATATTATAACCATGTAAAAATAACATTTCAAGAACGAGAAAATTTATAAAACCGGTCCTGTCTGAACAGATCTAGGAAAATCAAATAGGTTTGTCAAAGTTTTGTTCTTAATTTGAAATTAGAAATTGTGCATCTCACTCACTTATAACTAATAACAAAGTGCAGATTATCGGTGTTCACGTATTACAGAACACACAAACTAAAAATCAGTGTAGCCCACAGATTTGGATAGAGGAGATAAGAAAAGGCCGTTTTCCCCGGTGTTTCAAAATAATCACACCATGTAGGCCGCCATGTTGGCAATTTAAGCGTACAACGCACATGCGCAGTTGTTGTAGTGTTTTGACAGAAGTGTCATTTATGTCAACTATTCTTGGTTTCTTTCGAAATTCGCTATTTTAGTGAATTTAAAAGAATTTTAGAAGTTTTTACTATAGACAATTAATAAAATGGGAAAGACTTGCTTTGTTTTTGGTTGTTTAAACAACGAGGATTCAGAAAACATTACATTCCACAAGTAAGACATCATTTCTACCAGAACCGTATTCTTCACCACAGTTTCATTTTCTAGAAAACGAAATATCATAGTACAATAACAAACTGTATGTAGGTATTTAACGTTGATATTACTATAATTTTTTTAGATTGAGGAAAAGGCGTATGCTTCTTGGTTAATAGCTATTGGAAAAATCATTGGAAAATATAAGTGCAAATAACGCTATTTGTTCCTCCCATTGTCAAAAAGATGATTTAATCGTTTCAAAACGAATAGATACAATAAAAAAATAATGCAATACCTTCCATAAATATGCCTAAAATTGAAGATTTTTATAACATTAGTGTTATGAGGTAAATATATACATAAAATTATCAATTTGTTTCTTTTTATACTTTTTAAGAAAATGATAAAAAATTGTTAATTATCCCTATTATTTTTAGAAATTTACAACCTTCAGCTTGAACGAATATTATTAATTCAGAATCTAACGAGGATGTTGCCAGTTGGTTATTTTTTATTAACGGTTTAGATGGTAATGAAAGAAGAAATGTGGCATTATAGGCTCTTCTAAAATTGCATGAATATGGAGTTATCATCACCTAATTATCATTTGATGGATAACATTAGGTGTAAACCTATACAACTTTGATATTGACACTGCGACTCCATATTTCTTGCATTCACCATAGATAAAAGTACATTTTTTTATAATTTTAGATGCATGTCACATACTTAAGTTGGCTTGGAATAACTGGGATAACCTTACTAAAATTGTCGAAACTAATGGCGAAATTATTGATTTTAATTATATAAAATTGTTGCATTATATTTAACAAACAGAAGGTTTACGTTTGGGTAGCAAATTAAGAGTGCCCCATATGGATTGGAGAAAGACATGAAGGTTTGTACACTTAAACGAATTTAGAAATTACAAATACTAAGTAACATTACTATTAATTGTATAAGGAAATTTAAGAAACTGTTCTATTTACTAAATTCTCGAAATCTTTTTAGATTTGAATGGAAAATGCCTTTGTCTCAAAAAACGGAGACTATATGGATGTCTGAAATATAAGCTGCAACAGAATGTATAAAGAAACTTAAAACCTTTGACAGCAGTTATGTTATTCAGTGACCGAAGAAGAATAGTGGTGTTCTAGACTTTGTTTTATAAAGTTTGTAATAGATTAGATTAGATTAGATTAGGAGTTGGACGTTATTTGTCCTTGTCCACCGCGACCTTTTCAGATCTATTGTGGGACTCCGTTTGTTTTAGAGTATGTCGTCTAGCCTGGTCTTTTTTATTAGACTTAGTAGCTTTGACAGTGGCTCCCGCATGTAGTTGCATGCAATTGGCTTTTCTTCGCCCAATGTTAGAAACCTCATTCCAGCCAAGCCTTCACATTGGCACAGGACGTGGAATGATGTTTCCTCTTCTTCTTCACAGAACCTGCACAAAGTTGCTTCTTCTGCTGGATTTATGACACTCATGTGCCTTTTGAGGCGACAGTGTCCAGTAAGAAGGCCTACTGTTATCCTAACGATTTGACGTTTTTGATCCAGTAGGTCTTTCGTAAACTTGGCCGATGGTTCCTTGATGAACTGTTTGGCCTGTCTCAGTCTTGGATAGTTGTTCCACCATTCCTGAGACTCTTTTTGCATCCATTGTTTAATGGATGCCTTGCACAGTGCCTTAGCGACTCCACAAAAGGGTTCAGGGCCTGTCATGGCCTTATCTGAGCCTTCTCGGGCTAATTCGTCGGCCTTTTCGTTGCCCTGATATCCCTCATGGCCTGGAACCCAGGCTAAGGTCACCTTATTTTGACTACTTAGCTCTGTCAGGTCTTCTAGACAGTCTTTCAGCAGTCGTGATTTGATTTCTGGTGAGAGAATTGCCTTTAGAGCTGCTTGGCTATCAGAGTATATGGCAATAGTTTTGCCTGATACTTGCTGATTTAATATTTCTCTTGCACAGTGTTGTATGGCTATTAGCTCAGCCTGGAACACTGTTGCATATTTTCCTAAGCTTAGTGAAATCGTTGATTTCGACTTAGGTCCATAGATTCCAGCACCGGCTCCTTCCTTGGTTTTTGAACCGTCTGTGTACCAGACGAGTTCAGCCTGTACGGGAGGTCCCTGTTTCCAGGATTCTCGGGCTGGTATTTGAATTTGAAAATTTCTTTCAAATTTGTATGTGGTTATGGCTCTATCAGTAGGCATAGCTAGAATATTATCCCTTTGTACTTGCTGATATAGCCTTGTGTGGTCGGCGCTATGTAGTTGGCTTATTGGGTTTTGTCCCTGCATTAGCCTGTGAATAGCTGACCTGGTTTCTCCTTGTATGAAGATGTGCAATGGCGTGAGATTTAGTAATACCTCCATTGCTGCGGTCGGCGTAGTGCGCATGGCCCCAGTAGCACTTAGACAGGCAAGCCGCTGAATGCTAGTGAGTTGGCCTATTGCACTTGCCTGCGCAGTTTTGGTTACCCACGCCACTGCGCCATAGGTTATCATGGGTCTTATTACCCTTGTGTATAACCATATGGTCATTTTGGGGTTTAGACCCCAGTTTTTCCCACATATTCTTCTACAGCTTACGAGAGCTATTGTAGCTTTATGTGTGAGTTTTTTGAGATGTTGATTCCATGTCAGCCTTTGGTCAAATATGACTCCGAGGTATTTGGCTTCTGTGACGAATGGGATAACTGTGCTGTTTAGTACTAGTGGTCTTAGACCTGTGAGTACCCGTTTTTTTGTGAATGGTACAACTGTTGTTTTTTGTGCGTTGATGGACAATTGTTCCTTTTTGCACCAGTTGTTCACTATGTTTAGAGCTGTTTGAGATCGCTCCGAAACTGTACCTGCAAATCGCCCCCTGACGATGATTGCTAGGTCGTCTGCGTATCCTAGGCACTGGTAGCCTTCTTTGGACAATATTTTGAGTAAGTCGTCCACGAGAACTGACCACAGCATTGGAGATAGTATTCCTCCTTGTGGGCAGCCCCGTGTAACTTTTGCCTGTATGGTTGCCTTTCCTAGAGTGGATAAGATAATCCTGTTCTCTAGACAGGCAGTGATCCACTGGCATATTGTTACTGGGACGTTTCTCCCTTCTAGAGCCTTGGTTATTGACCTGGTTGAGGCATTGTTGAAAGCTCCTTCAATATCTAAGAAAGTGGCTATTGCGATTTCTTTGTCATGTGGTGACTTTGAAAGCAGCCTGTTTAGATCGTCCAGTGCTAGGTCAGTTGACTTTCCTGGCTGGTATGCATATTGGTTGGGATGGAGCGGATTTATTTTTAGTATATCGTCCCTGATATACCTATCTATTAATCTTTCTAGTGTTTTAAGTAGGAAGGAGGATAGGCTTATGGGGCGATATGACTTTGGCGTTTGGTCTGTGACCCTACCTACTTTGGCAAGGTAGACTACTTTCGCCTTTTGCCATATTGCTGGGATATATCTCCAGGCAATAGATGCTCTGAAGATTTTGCATAAATGTGGCATTAACACATCTTTTCCCTTCTGGAGCAGAATTGGATATATTCCATCCGGCCCCGGGGATTTGTATGCCTTAAATTTGTTGATAGCCCAACTAATCCTGTGTGGTCTTGTGATTTCGGAGGCCAGCTTCCAGTCTATTGGAGTTGGTCTGATCCCCTTGTGACTGTAGCTCTCTTGGTCTCCTGAGTCTAGTCCTGTTAGGATAGTTGAGGCCGGAAAGTGCACCTGAGTTAGTATCTCCAGACTTTCCTCTAGTGTCGTGGTGTAGGTATCATCCTCTTTTTTGAGGAATCCCACTTGACTAGATGTACTGTCTTTGGCTATAACTCTATGGATTCTAGCGCTGGCGGTGGTCTCTGAGACCTCTTCGCAGAACTTCCTCCACGAGTTTCTTTTAGCCTTGCGTACTTCTTTGTTATACTCTGTGAGCTTATTTTTATAAGTAGTCCAGTCTTGTGTGGATTTGGCTCTGTTGAATAGCCTTCGCACCTCGCCTCTCAGGCTATCTAGGTGTTTATTCCACCAGACTGTTTTTCTCGTTTGGCATCTCTCTTTTTCGGGACAGTTTTCTTGGTAGGCATCAGTAATTGCCTTGTTTACCAAGTCTACTGTCCTTTCGAGAGTTTTTGTTTCTCGTACATTGGTGGTTTCCTCCTTGAGAGACTCCTCGAGGGATTTTATGTACCCTTCCCAATTCGTTTCTCTCGGATTTCTAAACCTGTCTGCTGTACGAGTTGGACATTGTATATGGAATCGGATATGTCTGTGATCTGAACACGATGGTTCATCGGACACATGCCAGTCCCTGATTTGGTCATTTGTGCCTCTCGAACACATGGTCATATCTAGAACTTCTTTTCGGTTGGCAGTGACAAAAGTTGGTTTGTTGCCTTTATTGGCAATTTCTAACCCTTCACCTAGAATGAATTGTAATAGTGACTCACCTCTTGGATTGATGTTGGTGCTTCCCCAGATCGTGTGGTGTGCATTCGCATCGCATCCTATTATGAGGTTGAGTTTCTGCTCCTCGCAATGGGCAATGATTCTGCCTAGTATTGCTGGTGGGCATATTCTCTCCTCTCCCGGGAAGTAGGCGGAGCATACAACATAGCTCTTCTCTCCCTCTTCCGTTTGGATTGATAGCATAGCTGTAACAAAATCACCGGTGCAAAGCACCGGTATTAGTGTACAATTAACCCTGTTGCTGTATATTATGCAAGCGCGGGGTTTTTCATTCCCTTTGCTGTACAAAATCTTACCTTGTTGCGGTTTTAGTCCCGCGACTTTTTCACAAACAAGCCAAGGTTCCTGCAGGAGGGCTATATCCAAGCCTTCCGTGTCGAACGTCCTACATATTATGGCAGATGCTGCCTTAGCATGGTGGACGTTCGCCTGCAGGACCTTTATGCCCCGCTGTGGCTCGTTGAAGGCGCCGAGAGATCTGCCCTCTGACCTCCCTCTACCTCCATTGGGGAAACCGACTCGGGGCTTTGTGGCCTTTTGAGAGGGCTTCCGCCACTTTTGGTAGAGGGGTCTTTGGCGGACTTCTTGCCTTCTTTGCCCTTGGCGACGTTCGTCCTTTGGGCGGCCGGCTTTCTGAGGTCTGGTCTTTTTTGGCCCATTTTGGCCTTGACCTTTTGCCCCACCGGCTTTATTTTGGAGCCTTTTTGGACCGGTTTTGCCCTGTTCCTCTCCTTTTCTTCATGTTCCGTTTCTTTGAGACGGAACTTTATACGTCCCATTCCAAAGTACGGTGACATGTCCAGCTTCTGGAGTTCGGTGTATGACCCTTCGTCCACGGAGATGGCCCAAGTTTGGCCTTTCTCCATTGGAGTTGGGGTCAGAACCTTCCAGAGGTTGATTTTGAGGGTGTTGTTGCTGACCCTCAGTCTGTTAAGGACTCTTTGGGCATCTAGCCTCTTTCCACCCTCGTCTGCTATGTACGTTGTACATATCCTTGGTTTTGGGATGTCGATGTCCTGCCGAGCCTCGAGGGTTGCACCCTCCCAGGGCCTTAGCGTGGGCACCACATCCTTTAACCATTGTGCACTAAGGCTGTCTGCACAACGTACTACAATATATCCCGGCCTGTGTGTGCATTTGGCAAAACGCACCTGTGGCCCTCCCATGGGGATACCTTCGTAGGCACTTATTATGGAATCTTCGACAGCTGTCTGCTGCTCCGTTTCCATAAGTGCCTCTGGAAAGCCGGTTCTCACCACTGCGATCTTTGTGGTGGTAAGGGCCTCTTTGAAGGTTATCCCTTCAATTTTGGCCTTCTTTTCCACTTTCCGATCTGCAGGGGGAGTATGTCCTTCCGATCTTGGCCTTTTTGTGGTCTTTTTTTCGACCTGGCTGGCCTCGGTGGTTGAAGTTTGAGGTGGCTTAACCTGGGATCTGACAAAGTTTTCCTTGATTATGCCTCGTTTGGCAGCAATGAAATCTTGGCCAGATTTTACCAGGTTGTTTAGCCTTGCTCTCGTTCGACCGGATATGACAAAGAATCGGATTTCTGTGTCTGACATTAGGTCAATCTCCTCTTCGGATGTGACCCTTCTGGATTTGGGCCTTTTAGATGTTGATGGCACATTTGCCTGGTCAACTTCCGTGGCCTGTTCCGTTATCTCTGGCACTTCTGCCTGAGATTGTTCTTCTTCGACTACTGCTGGTGGCATATTTGCCTGTTCAGCAGTAGAGGATTCTGAATTCGTTTTTGTGTTTTCTAGGTCCATATTGTTCCCACGAGTAGCTGGGGAAAGATACGTCAACCCGCCCAGAGCCCCGCCTTAGACGGGCAAGCCAAGTTTGTAATAGGTTTATGTGACAAATATGTAAACTGTTAATATATAAATTATTAGTTTAATTGTATGATGCAATTACATTTTATTTCTAGGGCTAGGTATGGATGGAACAATAATCCTTTATCTGTAAAAATTTTCCATTCATATAGACTACGATTACTTCTGTACCATGACATTAAGAATCTTAATGGCTATTGTATTCTTTAGGACCCCATCAACATTTTACAAATGACACTAAAAAGTACAACAACAGTGCTTATAGTTTATTACTACTCTTACTAAATATAACTGAGAGAAACTTCAGAAGATTCAAAATTCTTGTATAAGATGTACTTGTAATATTCCTTATAGAAATCATGTTTCTGCGTACATTCGCAGGTTAAATAAATATAAAATTTAGGAAAGCCTAAAATATATTTTTTTAATGTTTAAAATTCCACGATATCTTACTAAAAAGATCAACTTTACACAATGTAAACTTAAGAGTGAACACTTTTACAACCCCAATGCATAGAACTTCAAAATTCCAAGGTTGTTTTAGATACGTAGCACCATTATTGTTAAATTCAGAACTTAATAATTTGAATTTAAATCATTTTGTTAAGACTATTAGGCAAGTTCTTATTTCAAGACAATGATTTAATTTAAAATAATTATTTTGTGAACATTTTTTCTGTTATAATGAGGATCAATTGAAAAACGGCTCAGCCGAATTCATTCATTTTGAGACACTAATGTATTTATAGTTGCTCAATAAACATTATTTATTTATTTAAATATAGTCAAAAAATGTGCGGTATCTTAAGCCGACGCATCAGGCGTAATAAAGATGAGACGCTTAATTGTATTTGGATGTGAGAGCGATAAAGATAGTAATTGATTTTACCATACCCTTTCGATGGCAAGCATGGGCTGTTGCGGTCCACACTCATTCGTATTATTTTATTTCTCTCTATTCAATGGCATTGTGTTCCATACCTTTTTGCTGGAGCCAGGATGGAAAAGTTAAATTATTGTATTATGCAGAATGTAATTAAGTTGTTAGATATTTCAGAAAACATTGTTTATATTGCAAAAAAAAAATGATAAAATATTCTGCTGGCCAAGATACACTTTCTAGCGCAACAGCTAAAAAATGATTGAAAATTATTTTTTAGGACAAAATAGGGTAATATAAAACAGTTTCGGCTGTAAGTACTAGTGTAAAACTGTCGAATTATCTTAAAAAAAAAAGTATTTTTAATCACATAATCAATTACCTGCTAAAAAATGTTCATTTTCAATTAGTTTAAAATAAAAACTTGTTTCGAGAAATCAATAATTTTAATTATCTACCCTTATAGGAAAATCACATATCAAGATTAATAAAAACATTAAAGACATTGTTCAAACCCCAATGAAAATTTAAAAAACTCTTTGTATTTTTTGTTCCTCATTAACTTTTATTAAATAGCTTTTTTTTATTTATAATTTATTAGTGCCATTTTCTAATGTAATATAAATGTTTTATGTTGAATAACCCAATATTAACATATAGTTACTGTAGTATTTATTACACAAGATAAAACGTTAAAGTTTGGATTTATTTCCCTTTTTTAATAAAATATTTGACTACATGCTTCTTTTAATACCTAGTTTTAAATTTACTCTATTCATTAGTAGGAATATGCCCAAATATTTTTGAATTCCTTAGTTTTGTAGTTTTTATATAAAATGAAATACTTTAAAGATCTGAGCAATCCCATGTAATAATTACATACAAAATTACAGTTTTTCATATGAAAGTTTTGTTTAAATCACGTGATTCCAGATTTATTTGCTACAAAATGTATGACGGCCTTAGATTGTTGTATTAATTTCATATAAAATTGTATTTTAAATATATTCTATGTTTTTATTTAATTTAAAATAAAGTTTCAAAAAAGACTATGATGTTTTTTATTTTTAGAAATCTCTTAAAATCCACAAAAAAAGAAAATTAAAATTCTATTACGAGTTTTTAAGGTTATTAGTTCTACTGTGTAAGTGAATCCTTAATATTTTCGAATTATGTTTAAATGTGTTAGTCCTATCCTGTACACTTCAATATTCAATCAATGCGCAAGTGCGTAGGTCGCTTTTTTTGTAAAGATGGCCGCCTTCAATTCTACGTGCCTGATGAAAATGACATTTCCTATCTCCTTTATCGATGTCTGTGGTGTAGCCAAAACATAAATTTACCTAACATGGCGACAAGCTTGAATGGGGTCATTTTTTGTATTGACAGCATACGCCAAGCGGTATCTAGACTTTCTGAGGTCTATGTAGTATATACAGTGTATTTGAAACATGTAATCAAACAAAGTATAACAGATACAACTCACGCATTTTAAATATTTATTCTAATCGTTTTTTTAAGCTATTGCATAGCTTTTATCGCGATCTTTGAGCCCCCACTCCGACCGGTACAGCGGTGCGGCGTTAAAAAATATTAACTTCTCATTTATTCAATAAAAGAAAATCGAAAAATCGAAAAATCGAAAAATCGAAAAATCGAAAAATCGAAAAATCGAAAAATCGAAAAATCGAAAAATCGAAAAATCGAAAAATCGAAAAATCGAAAAATCGAAAAATCGAAAAATCGAAAAATCGAAAAATCGAAAAATCGAAAAATCGAAAAATCGAAAAATCGAAAAATCGAAAAATCGAAAAATCGAAAAATCGAAAAATCGAAAAATCGAAAAATCGAAAAATCGAAAAATCGAAAAATCGAAAAATCGAAAAATCGAAAAATCGAAAAATCGAAAAATCGAAAAATCGAAAAATCGAAAAATCGAAAAATCGAAAAATCGAAAAATCGAAAAATCGAAAAATCGAAAAATCGAAAAATCGAAAAATCGAAAAATCGAAAAATCGAAAAATCGAAAAATCGAAAAATCGAAAAATCGAAAAATCGAAAAATCGAAAAATCGAAAAATCGAAAAATCGAAAAATCGAAAAATCGAAAAATCGAAAAATCGAAAAATCGAAAAATCGAAAAATCGAAAAATCGAAAAATCGAAAAATCGAAAAATCGAAAAATCGAAAAATCGAAAAATCGAAAAATCGAAAAATCGAAAAATCGAAAAATCGAAAAATCGAAAAATCGAAAAATCGAAAAATCGAAAAATCGAAAAATCGAAAAATCGAAAAATCGAAAAATCGAAAAATCGAAAAATCGAAAAATCGAAAAATCGAAAAATCGAAAAATCGAAAAATCGAAAAATCGAAAAATCGAAAAATCGAAAAATCGAAAAATCGAAAAATCGAAAAATCGAAAAATCGAAAAATCGAAAAATCGAAAAATCGAAAAATCGAAAAATCGAAAAATCGAAAAATCGAAAAATCGAAAAATCGAAAAATCGAAAAATCGAAAAATCGAAAAATCGAAAAATCGAAAAATCGAAAAATCGAAAAATCGAAAAATCGAAAAATCGAAAAATCGAAAAATCGAAAAATCGAAAAATCGAAAAATCGAAAAATCGAAAAATCGAAAAATCGAAAAATCGAAAAATCGAAAAATCGAAAAATCGAAAAATCGAAAAATCGAAAAATCGAAAAATCGAAAAATCGAAAAATCGAAAAATCGAAAAATCGAAAAATCGAAAAATCGAAAAATCGAAAAATCGAAAAATCGAAAAATCGAAATATCGAAAAATCGAAAAATCAAAAAATCATTTTTTTTGTTTGAACAGCTACCTTACTTTGCGAGAAAAAATATTATTAGGCAAACAAGGTAAACCAAGGAAATTTTTTGTTTGTTTTTAGCAATATGATATTTTATTTATGTAGTTAGTTATAAATGAATATCAGAATATAATAATAGAATAATTAGAAGTTCAATACCGAACGCAAACAAATGTAATACGCTTATCTAGAGCACTTGACAAACAGTTAATAATATATTCCTACCGGCAACATCAGATTACCATTCTAATTCGATGTCCCGAAATCCTCCAACATGATTTTACAACCCTTAAGACAGAACTTTCCAAAGCAAATCAAGATTTAACCATCCCTATAAAACATCTCTTAAAATACTATCAACCTATCTGTGATTTTAGTTTTTTAAACAATAAAATTTTCATACATATTAGAGTTCCAATCTGTCAGAAAATTGTATTCTTGCAAATTTTTGAACTAGTGACTACCCAATTTGCCTGACAAAATCAAATCTGTAGAAAATAAAATAACCTTTTTGGCAGTTTTAAATAACTAATAGATGGCACAAGACAAAACTAGACAAATATCTGGCAGAAGGTTGCAAAACTGTAAGCCATTTTATAATAAACTGTTTTATCTCTAGGTTTTTCGCAGATGTATTTCAAGGTTCCGCATGTGCAATAAACTTATTCAACGAAGCCTCTGTAAATGCGATTAATCACTATTTCCCCATATGTTGCCACAAATCATGACAACAGTCATTACCGAAATCGACGAAGAAATATTCAAAATCGCACACCTCAAACCGCTAACTAAAGGGTCTTGTCCCAAGAAACTCAATAAACCAATATTTTCAAAAGCTAGCAGTCCTACAAATAAAACTACTCTGCTAGCTTATAATATATAACAAGGAATTTACTCATCTGAGATTCAATTGCTTCAAAAATCCAACTTGCTAGAAATAATTAACATTACCTATACCAGCAGCCTGGTCAAATTTGAAATCATTTATCTATGTTCTACCACCAAACTACTCAGAATATGTTATCAATAACTACCTGATTAGATTATCCCCTTAGTTACCTAAGTTGTATTGCGTTCTGGTTTTGAATTGTATGTTATAGTAGTAAAACTGACAATTTTATCTTCTCTCTTAGAGGCTATGTCTGCCAGTCTAAAGAAGGTGCTCTTGAGTCTATACTAGCCTTTTCAAGGCATGCATAGCCGCGCATCGCCCTCATAAATCTGCTACAAACAGTTCCGTAACTACTATTTTACCACGGGCAGTTTTTATCATCTCAAAATTTAGCCTTTGCTCTAATACAAGTTTTCGATGAATATAATTTACCAGCTTAGATTTATCTGCAAGTGAACCTAAGCATTCATTTTAATATTGCGTTTACTTTTTGATAACAATATTAAGGGCTGCTTTTAGAGCGTCCATTTTTTCCTTACCTGGATGTGTTCCATATAAGAGTCCCTTTTAAGCTCTTCTTCTGAGCCCAATAGTTTCACTTCTGAGTTTATTTTGAGCGGACTTACCACTGGAAAGATAAACAGTCCAGCGAGAAACTAACTTTGTGTCCAATTCCATATAATACTCTTGTCTCAAACCATTTGAAACCACATTAAATTTAGTTCAACCGAACCTTTCGGCATATCTTTTTTATTGGTAGATTGACAAAAGCAGGATAAAAAAAATGTAATATGTTTGCAATTGTAGCGATAAAGCAGACTGCAAAAATCACTTGAGTATCTCCATGTCTACAGAAAACAACGACCTATGTTAGGCGTTAGAGATTGTTTGTCTCCACTTACTTTTGAAGTATCTCAAATTAAATTTAAAGGCAATTATCTTGAGTAGATTAAATCCTACCTAATTAATCGCTAGCATTGTTGAACCTTATCGTAAATAATTATATCTCATTGTGCATTTCCAATTAATTAGAGCTAAATGTATAGGAACGTGAAGTTATAAGATTTTACTACATATGTTTTAACCCCGTAAACAACTAGTAATACCAGTCTTGAGATCGCTTTCAAATTAAATCATTCCAGGGTGATTTTCCTGAGCGAATTATCTTTTGCTTCATATCATTTTGAGGTAATTTCTTTTTAAAAGCGGAAAGCGAGAAGTAAAAGTAGTAAAATGTTTTAAATTTAAAAAATGTGGAGAAATAAGCCATTTTATTTATTTGGTGTATGGCATCACTAACTTTCGAAATAAGTAAACACAAAGCATGACCAATGGCCGCGCTAGATAAAAAAGTTTTTACAAACATAAAATAAATAGTATTTTGTCTTTCTGTTGTACAGTATATTTTTTCTACGACCCAATAACGAAAATCTTCAAATTTGAAAAATTATTTTAGGTTATTAAATCTAATTTTAAAATATTTTATGACTAATTTAAAAAATAAAATAAATATAAAAAAAGTTTAATTTATTTAGTTCCCTGCCCAGATTTGAACTGGGACCTCTCGCGTGGAAAATATACGCCCTATCCTCACCTCCACCGGCACTTTTATGATTTTAGTTTTTTATATAGTTTGATTTAAATTTTTTATTTTTTCGAACTGTGGACCAAATAATAATAAAAATTCTATTATTTATTGATTCTACACAAAATAATTCATTTTAATGTATATTTAATCTCAATATCCAAAAAAATATTTTTACAATTAGTTTAACAGAATTGTCACTTATTTAAAATTTTAAAAATAATAGCGTCGGTTGACCAAAATATAAACTGTGATTGGTGGATTTATTTATTTTGCGGTGTTCTAACTACCTAGAGTGGATATAAAGTATATTCGTTCAATTGAACGCAATAGCATACTTTTTCGTATTATAGTGCATGCTTAATAAGCTAATATCCATGTGACTTCCAACTTTTATAAAAGTCTTCATCGTTTCAGCCAAACATTCTGGAAGCTTTTTGGCAACTAACGATTGACGGAAAATAAAATAGTGTGGTTATATTGAATGTATTCTTTTGTTTTATAAATGTTGCAAGTCCAGAAAGGAAACCAAGCATAGCAGGAGCACTATCCATACAAAATTTAGCAAGTTAGTAAACAAAATTGCATTTAACCAACTCAAAACATTTTTCATTAGACTTAACCCTTCAGATTGTACAAAAAAATATTTGGTATAAGAAACTTAGCTCTTAAAACGGACCTGCAATTATGGATTTAGTCTATTTCACCGGTTTTTTCGTGTACTTGCCATAATATGCGACAAATTTTATAATATACAAACCCATTCTACTTATATGCCTGTTATTACAAAAGGGAACATATAGAGCAAACGTGCAGGTTTGTGAATTATTTTCTTATGACTGAATTTATTATTAAAATGTTCTATGATACGTGTCCAACAAATTCATGCATGAAAGGGCAATGTTTAAACTGGAGCACTTAGCTAGTGTAACCGCCCACCCCCAGTACCCCCATTTTTTAAATTATTTTTTACGTCTGAAATCTTATTATGTACCTACGTTTATTTTATACTTACTGTATTTGGCCTTTTTCCTCTAGTAGTAGTAGTAGTGGTGATCATCTAGTTAATTAATTGATAATGTGTATACCCACGTTATGATAATGTCAATTAAGATAAACCAGGATTTGATGCAAAGTTTGGTGCAAATTGATAAATAAAACCAGACAAATTTATATTTAAACTCTTTTATTTTTATACCTTAAATGTGATGCAATAATTAGCAAAATAAATTAGAATTAATATGAACTATTTAAAGATATTTCACTTGAGTCCCTTTCAAACGCAGACCACTTACTATTAAGATATATTTTATTTAGCTTGATGACCAACGGAGTTAACAGCAGCGTCAATTCGCCAGTTGGTTAACTTCTGCGTTGATATTTATATTTTTATTTAGCTTGATTCTATTCTAGATATATACAGGTTGTGCCCTCTTAGGTAAATATTTCGACGAGTATAAAGGTGATGACCAACATAAGTAACGAACAGCGTCATTTGACTAGTTGGTTATCTTACGATGTTGATTTCACCTGTATTTTGTTTCAAACCTAGTAGAATGGGAGGCTTAGCATATAGGTGCCCCGTTGAGCTAACGAAAAGTGTATTCACCAGTTGATTAACTTAGTAATTAATTTTATTATCTTGGTTTGTACAATTTACCCAAGATAGCACATCCCTGTATATTTCTAATATATGGATTTCTATAATTTCTATTAAAATGACTTAATACAACCCTGTATATTTCTTAATATTCATTTTTATAATTTCTATTGAAATAACTTAATACAACCCTGTATATTTCTTAATGTTGATTTTTATAATTTCTATTGAAATACTCAAATTCGCCAATCGAAAACAGATGTCTGTCCTAACTGTCTTTCAGGGAGAATGACCAAAGGCCATGTGGTTTATTGGTTACATTGATATTTTGAAGAAAATGTCAGACCCTCGTTCAAACGAAACCCTGATGGTATCTCAAAGAAAGGTACATAAATCTTTTGACTCGCCATTGAAATTACAGACATTGAGGTTGGCTAAACTAGACATTGTGTATGTCGCAGAGTTATGCGTCGCCTTGTGTTGAGACGCATAGCTTCGTAGCGTGAAGGAAGGTATTGTCATGAAAATTCTTAAAGCCTACATTAGGTACGCACGCGGTCTTCAGAAAGCAACCTACTCGTGCTCGAGGCGACGGAATGTTCTGGGAATGCCGCTGCGGCTCGAGAAACGGGTAGAACGGGCGAAGTGTGCCGTTGAGTCACAGATAGCATTTTCGAGACGACCGTCTGGAGACTTCTAGTAGGAGTTGGACTTAATATAAATAGCCGCCGTATCAGCGCCGAGTTTAGTTTAATGTAGAACATTGTATTGAAAAGTTAAAGTGTAAGAAATAAATTAGAATTGTTAGTTAGTGTCTAAATATTACATAAATTAAATAGTACGTCTGAAATAAATTGTAAATAGTGCGTTTTTAAATAAATAAACTACAAATAAATTAGACTTTCGTCACAGTATATATTCCGTTACTGTGCCGGGACAGATATATGGTAGGAAATACTTAGGTGGTGCTACGCGACAAAGGGCATTGACAAGGATATTACGAAGGAAATATTTCGAAATAGCAAGCGTCGTGAAGTAGATCGATGGGACGTTGGGCGGCAGGATGAATGTAAGGTAGGAAAGACTTAGGTGGTGCGGAACGTGACAGAATTAGTACGTAGAAAGGTAGGTAAGTAGGGCGGCGGGACGTTGAGCGTCGTGACTTTGGGTGTAGGGATGTTGTTTAGGAATGGTCTGACACAGACTACTGAACTTGAAATATAACTGGATACTAATAATAAAATGAATGCTTGCACATCAAATAATAAAAATGAAATAAATCCAGAGCTCATTTGGGTTTGGGTTCTTATACCCATTTTAATGGATTTTCCCAGTGGGAAATGATTTGAGGTAAAAAAATGGGTAATAAATTCATTATGTGCCTTGAAAGCTTTGTGTATCAAAATATTGTCGAAATCGGTCCTAACCTCGAAACTAGAAAGATAAGTAGGTCAATTCTTTTATTGAATATAAAGTAATATAAGAAGAAATATGTTTTACGGCGGTTTTGGGTTAGGTTCCCAGACACGTGCACGAAAATTCGATTTCTTACGGACAGGGTTATAGATATTTTTTATTTGGTGTCGTAAATAAGATTTAATTATCTGAGAAATTTATCGTTAAATGATGGATTTTGAATTTAATAATAATTTAATATTTTCTTTAATAAATAGCGTTAATAAATTATTAAGGTACCTGGGTGAGGTAGGTTACAGTAGCTATACGCATAACAAGTGGTTTGTGCCTCTTATTATTTTAATATTTTCGTTATGCTTATTAAACGATAAGAGCCCACTTAAGAAATATTAAACCCACTAGAAATTTTGATGGGCCATTTTCTCTCTCCAACGTTTTAAAGTACTGTGTGAGAAGGCATGCCTGTGACTTACTCATTTATGGCTGGTTTTTGGTTTATTTTCAAGTTTTTGTTATGTTTATCACAAAATTTACTACCCTTACGATTTTCGAACAGCCATTTTTTCTCTCTAACGTTTTAAAGTGGTTATAAAGGGTTTCGTAGTACACCAATTTTACGGATTAATTATTTTTACTACAAGAACAATTATCTAAATACAGGTAAAGGCTCTTATCGTTTAATAAGCATAACGAAAGTGTTAAAATAATAAGTCAAGTTTTTGAGAGGCACGAACCACTTGTTATGCGTATAGCTACTGTAACCTACTTTACCCAGGTACTTTGATAATTTATTAACGCCATTTATTAAAGAAAATATTGCATTAATATTAAATTCAAAATCCATCATTTAACGAAAAAACTCTCAGATAATTAAATCTTATTAACGACACCAAATAAAAAATATCTATAACCCTGTCCGTAAGAAATCGAATTTTCGTGCACGTGCCTGGGAACCTAACCCAAAACCGTCGTAAAACATATTTCTTCTTATATTACTTTGTATTCAATAAAACAATTAACCCACTTATCTATCTAGTTTCGATGTTAAGACTGATTTCGACAATATTTTGATACACAAAGCTTTCAAGGCACATAATGAATTTATCACCCATTTTTTTACCTCAAATCGTTTCTCACTGAGAACTAAGACAAACTAACGTCCCAAAAAGCCATTAGAACGGGTATAAGAACCCGAACCCAAATGAGCTCTGGATTAATTTAATTTTTATTATTTGATGTGCAAGCATTAATTTTAATATTAGTATCCAGTTATATTTCTAGTTTAGTAGTCTGTGTCAGATATTTCCTAAAATGCTCTTGCTAAACGACGTCCCTACACCCAAAGTCACGACGCTCAACGTTTCGCCGCCCTACTTACTTACCTTTCTACGTACTAAGGCTGTCACGTTCCGCACCACCTAAGTATTTTCCACCTTACATTCATCCTGACGCCCAACGTTACATCGCTCTACTTCACGACGCTTGATATCTCGAAATATTTCCTTCCTAATATCCTTGTCGATTCCCTTCGTCGCGTAGCACCACCTAAGTATTTCCTCTGTAATTTCAATGGTGAGTCAAAAGATTTATGTAACTTTCTTTGAGATACCACCAGGGTTTCGTTTGAACGACGGTCTGACATTTTCTTCAGAATATTATCAATGTAATCAATAAACCACATGGCCTTTAGTCATTCACCCTGAAAGACAGTTAGGATAGACATATGTTTTCGAATGGCGAATTTGAGTATTACAATAGAAATTATAAAAATCAACATTAGAAAATATACAGGGTTGTATTAAGTTATTTCAATAGAAATTATAAAAATCAATATTAAGAAATATACAGGGTTGTATTAAGTAATTTCAATAGAAATTATAAAAATTCATATTTTACAATTATACAGGGATGTGCTATGTTGGATAAATTGTACAAATCAAGATAATAAAATTAACTAGTAAGTTAACCAACTGGTGAATTCACTGTTCGTTAGATCAAGGGGGCACCTATATGCTAAGCCACCCATTTAACTAGGTTCGAAACAAAGTACTGGTGAAATCAACATCGTAAGATAACCAACTAGCGAATTGACGCTATTCGTTACCTCTGTTAGTTATCATCTTTATACTTGTCGAAATATTTACCTAAGAGAGCACAACCTGTATATATCTAGAATAGAATCAAGCTAAATAAAAATATAAATATCAACACAGTAGTTAACCAACTGGCGAATTGACGCTGTTCGTTAACTCCGTTGGTCATCAAGCTAAATAAAATATATATTAATAGTACTTGGTCTGCATTTGAAAGGGACTCAAGTGAGATATCGTTAAATAGTTCATATTAATTGTAATTTACTTTACTAATTATTGCATCACATTTAAGGTATGAAAATTAAAGAGTTTAAATATAAATTTGTCTGGTTTTATTTATCAATTTGCACCAAACTTTGCATCGAATCCTGGTTTATCTTAATTGACATTATCATAACGTGGGTATATACATTATCAATTAATTAACTATATGATCACCACTACTACTACTACTAGAGGAAAAAGGCCAAATACAGGAAGTATAAAATAAAATAAACGTGAGGTAAATAATAAGATTTCAGACGTAAACATAATGAACAAAATGGGGGCACTGGGGGTGGGCGGTTACACTACCTAAGTGCCCCAGTTTGAACATCGCCCTTTCATAAATTTGTACACGTATCACATAACAATTTAATAATAAATTCAGTTATAAGAAAATAATTCACAAACATGCACGTTTGCTCTATATGTTCCCTTTCGTAATAACAGGCCTATAAGTAGAATGGGTTTGTATATTATAAAATTTGTCGCATATTATGGCAAATACACGAAAAAAAACCAGTAAAATAGACTAAAGCATTCTGCGAGTATTTTACAAACGTTGGAGAAAATATGGCTAACAAAATAAACAATAAAAACATGGCAAAAGATATTAACTAACAAAAAATAACCAAAACAATCTTTTTTTCAGACAGCGATGTAAACGCGGTAATAGAAACGATAATGAGTTTAAAAAATAACAAGTCACCAGGTCTAGATGGTATACGATTAGAAACCCTTAAAGCAGTAAGTCAGAAATAGCACCTCTGTTGACATTCTTAATAAATGATGGTAAGTTTCCAAAGATATTAAAAATTGCAGTTTAAAGATGGAAATACTATGAAAACTGAAAACTATAGACCAATTTCACTAATTACAAATATAGAAAAAGTGTTTAAAAAAAATTACAGAAACGAATAACATCATTTATAAAAAAATATAACATTTTATCAGATTAACAGTACTGGTTCAGTGAAAATATGTCAACATCGGATGCAATAACCAGATTACTAGGAATGATAAATAATGCTTTAGCTATAAAACAACCATGAATTGCCATTTTTGTTGATCTGGCTAAGGTATTTGACTTCGTCGATCACAAGAAGCTATTATCTGTCCTAGAAAATGCGGGATTTAGGGGTATTGCTTATAAGCTATTTGAGAGTTACCTAAACGAAAAAAAAAATATTTGTGAATATAAGTGGAACTTACAGTGATTTCAGAGTTGTTAAATATGGAGTACTCCAGGGAAGAGTCCTGGGACCAATTCTCTTTAATAAGTACTTGAATGATATATTTCTACAAGACTAAAAAAGTGATGTTGTGAGTTTTTCTGATAACACCGCTGTCTTTTATAAAAATAACAATGGGTCAGCTCTCAAAAATGATATTGAATTTGATTTTGTTAAAAAAGTTAATTTTTTTGAGAGCAGACTACTTACAATAAATTATAAAAAAACTTTTTATACCGTTTACTTTTTACAGCACCGACTTACCATCATTTGAACAAATATCTATTACTGTATCCACAAAAGAAATGCTTCATATCAAAATATCAAATAAAATAAAATATCTAGAAATTTTCCTCGATTCTTTTTTAAAATGGGACCATTAAATAAACTATTTAATAAAAAAACTAAGATTGTACTATATAAACTTAAAAATATTTCTAACATCCTAAAACTAACTTACCTCAAAATTCTTTATTATGCGTTAGTCGAAAGTCATCTAACGTACGGTCTTATTGCTTGGGGATCGACTAGACAAACTCTCATCGAATACCTGCAAAAAATTCAAAAAAGTATATTAAAAGTTTTATTTCACAAACCCCGAACCTACCCTACAATTAAGCTCTACCAAGAAATTGGAGTGCTAAACATCTACCAATTATACGTAACAGTGATTTTACTAAAGCAACATAAAGACAAAGCTACTTAAAAGCCAATCCAACATAGCTAAAATTGTATAATCTGATTTACGTGTAAAAAAAAATAACGCCGCAAGTTTATTTAAAAAGAAAATAAAAAATTGGATCCCGTCTTTTCCGACTTCCCAGAAAAATATAAATAATTAAGTAATGCATACAGATTTTTTATAGAAAATAGAAGTGAAATTCTAGCTTTCAATAAGAAAGCAAACAAACAATTAATATGGAAACTTAGAAATAATAAAAAATGGTAAAATTTTAAAAATTCTAGATTCTATATTCTAGATCTGTGTTGTTATTGTAGTTATTAATCAATAGTGACGAGTAAAAAATTGAAATAACATGAAATATTATTGTTAAACTAAATTTAATTAACAATTTAAATTAAAAATTGTAAGTGATATCTGCGTTAAATAAAAGGGTTTTGACGTCTTTCCTAAAACGTAAAAGTGATGTGATATTAAATATTTTAGGGGCAAGGTTAAATAATTTGGCTGTGAAATACGAAAAGCAAGATCTGAATTAAGTTGTAGTATGTTTCGGAAGTGTTAGGAGATTTTTAAATCTTACATTAATATTATAGACTTCAGATCTCCTTTTTTTCTTCTATTTGAACCCTTTGATATCTTCCATTTAGGTAAGAGCTCAATAAATTTACTGAGGCTGTGTTAAATCCCATAAAATGACATAAAGCTAACAGTAAAGAGTGATTTATTTTGTCAAAAGCTTTTGAGTAATCTAGGAGAATTAGTATACATAATTTTTTAGCATCTATATACGAATAAATATCGTCTAATACTTTAAGTAACGCTGTAGTGCAACTGTATTTTGGACGGAGGCCCAAATAATGTTTAGGTAGAAGATCAAATTGTGAAATATGAAAGCGAATTTGTTCGTCTAAAATTTTCTCAAAAGCCTTTGACAAAGTACAAAGTATACTAATTGGCCTCAGATCAGAATATTCAGTTGGGTTCTGTTTTTTGGGAAGCGGCAATACTTTTGATTGTTTCCATACGGATGGGAAGGTGGAATTATATGATACAATGATTGTCTATATGTGTCACGTAGGGTAGAAATATAGGGCAAGTATGTAACAGCATTACAATATTTATTTCATCAGGATTAGTAGCATGGGATTTAATGGAGAGTAATTTTTTATATACTTTTAATTCATTAACTTCGGTAAACTTAAAATCTTGCAGATTCTCTTGGACATGAGACTCATAATGATTTAAAATGTGTATGTCTGGGTTGTCTAGGCCACCAATACCGTGAATAAAATAATTATTTATTATTTCAGGATTTTTTAGTTCATTGGGAATGGTAGATTTTTTATTTTTTGTTTTGTTCAGATTATTTAATTCTTTTCATATGTTACTTTTTTGTCTTAACTTAAATTCCAGGAATGCTTTTTTCTCTCTTTTAATTGCGTAATTAACTTGATTTTTTAGAGTTTTGTAATACTCCCAATGATTAGCAACTTTTATTTTATTGAATCTCTCTAATGCCCTATTTATATATTTAATCATTATTTTTATTGTGTCTGTATGCCAAGGTGCCTTATTTTTTATTTTTATTTGCCGTACAGGGGCATGTTTCTGAAATAAATACAATATACTGTCATTTAGAATCTTAATTTTTTTGTCAATGTCGTTCGTTGTGTAGATTTCTGAAAAATCACACATATTCAAATCATGATTGAATTAATTTACGTTTAATCTTTTAAAATCGCGGTACTTGTGTAAAAAAGGTTTTTATTTATTTACTGGAAAGTTTTATGTCATTAGGAGAAAGTATTTCTGAACAAATAATAACATCTAGTAAATTTGGACCTCCAGTTGGTTGGTCTACAACTTGTATTAGATTATATGAGTTTATAACTGAGTAAAACATAGTGCACCATTTATTATTAAGGTCTAGAAAATTTATATTTAAATCCCCAGCAATTATAACATAATTATGTCTTGTTGCCACCCAGTTAAGACATTGATTAAGTTCGTTTGAGAACTGTGCAAAAGAAAAGTCGCTAGGTCTGTAAGTTGAGCAAATAGCGTACTTATTATTATGGATAACTGAAATTCATAATTGTTCAGACTCAGTTCGGTTTAAACTTAATAATACAGAGCCAGCAAAACAATTTCTAATATAAATGGCTACACCGCCTCCTCTTTTTGTCAACCGACCGCGTCGGAATAATTTATACCCAGGTAGGAGTACAAAATCATCATCAATTTGGGGTAAAAGCCATTGTTTCAGAGACAGTAATTATATCGTAAATATCACAAACAGTAAGTTTAAACTCAAAAAAATCAGCCAACACAGATCCAGAATTGATATGACAAATAGAAAATGAAAACATTAATTTAAATAAACAGTTATTTATAAATTAGTTTATCACTTGTAAATAGATAATTAGACTAAAAAAAATATTCGCTTATAGAGATGGCATAAATTTGGTTTTACAAGAAATTACTAGTAACTTATACCACTTCTTGTTTGTTTGTCATTTTTATCATTTGACACGGAATTGGACCTGTGTAGCTTACTTTTTTCGAGCTCAGGATCAGCTGGTGAAGTTCTAGCTCTTTTGTTTGTTGTTTCCAGAGCTGGTGCTAAGTTTTGCGGGGTCGCAGGTTCTTCAGTGCTTACCTAAATGTTCTGTTCAAGTTTCTTTAAATTATTAATGGTGTACACCACTTCATCAATAAACAAAGACCAATTTTTAATTTTAGCAGATTTTTTTTGGCCTCTAGCTGCTTTAAGGTGCTTGAGAAGAAATGTTTGTGTTTCCCTATCTTCTTTACAGAGATCTTGATTAATGAAAATATTTTTTCCTTTGAGTTTTACACAATTGAGAAGTATTTCTTGCTTTATAAGAAATTCCACTTTGACAAGAAAATTTTTTTTACTCGGAATTTTAAAAATATTGTTAAAATCTGTAAGTGATACTTTAACTTCAAGTAAATCTAGCTTTAATAGAATAAATTGTAGTAGATTTTTAGATTCTGGCACTTGTTAACCGTGAATAATAATATTATTACGCCTAGACAGTCTTTTCAAAGTTATGCATCTGGTTTGTTGTTTAATTTCAAGATTTTTTAATTTATTTGTGTTTTCATCCAACCGATCAATAATATTTTTGTTTTCCTCTTTCGTTTGCTGAGACAATTTGTTATTTTCTGACTGAATAACGTCCAAAAGTTTCTTAAATAAATCACAGTTACTTAAATCGCCAGAGTCGCCCATCTTTAATTTGAAATATTACCATCTAACAAAAACTCTTGACGATAAATGATAATATTTGCCTTCTTATTGACCCAAAATAATGTAGAATGGATTTAAGGTTACCTTATTAAATGTCTAAATCACTATTGAATGAATCGTTTCTTCAGTTTCACACTAGCCAAAACTAAAAATTAATTTTACAAAACAAATCACTTATTTTAACTATTTTCTAGCACGTTAAATTTCTGCTCGTTTATATATTAGAACAGTAGCATTCGCCTGACCTTCATATGAAAATTCTATTATGTGAATATTACATATTTCTTTTCATAAATGTATATTTTTTAATTTTTATACATCTATTTTTCATGAGAAATGAACTACTGCATTCATGCACATGCCCGCTTTTGTGGATGTACACTCTATTTGCCATAAATATATGGGTGTCTACTTATTTACTTATCTCATTTGTATATACTTGTTTTTTTTTCTAAATCTACAATTGTAATTTTAATTAAGGAATAAAGATTATTATTGTATAATTGATGAAATTAGAGTAATTACAATTGCTATATTAGATATCCAGAATAGAACGACTACATTATTATGTATCATTTTACCGTAAATGTATGCTGAAAACACACCATTCATTTACGTTATAACCTATTAATATGACAGTTCTGGTTAGGGCTTAAACAGCCACCGTTTTTCAGATTTATTCTTAGACTGATAAGTGCAGTTATTTGCATCCCAACCCAAAATCCGCAATATGGTCAGAAGTTTTGCTTTCAAAGGGTCGAATGTAACTTAAAAGGGTATTAAGTCGGATCAGTCCCTTTAAAATTATATACTTACTAAACGCGAATTAAATGAGTGGCAATAGTAGGGTTGACTAGGCAAACTAGATGACTATTTTTGAAAGGGAATTTACACCGTAGCTCTCAGAGATTAGAACGTGATACGTAGATGAGAACGGAATCAAGGTAGATCTACTTATTTGATTTGAAAGTTAATGTAACATTTTCAATAGCTCGGTTGTTTACGTTGTTAAAGTTCAGTAAAGGATGAAGTAGAACTGCTCTCGCAAAATACAGGGTGTCCCAATGAAAAGTAGCCCGTTTCCATTTGATAAAATGTGGTTACGGTGAATTTAAAAAAGGAGATTTTAAAAAACATCCTGTATAGGTAATGCATAATTTCTGTGTCACTGAAGCAAAACTTATAGCAAAATAACATGTATCAGCAATAACCGCACGTTTCTACGATTTGATTAAAAGTTATAAGCTCTGAAAATGGATTACTTTTCATGACAATCATTAAATTTGGTAATCAAAGAACTCTTGCCTGATTGGTGTCCATATTTTAATGTTTTAGGTCATATTTGGGCCTTAAATATGTTATGCGTGACATCGTTGATCTTTTCGCTATATAAATAACGACTAGAAAATTATAACTCATGACGTTTCTATCTGTAAAGTAAGGAAGGTGGGTTGTTACCACATACCTTAGGCCTCAATAAACCCATTGTGCCTCTGCCTAAATCGATGAGACCTATCACAGCTTGTCAGTTGTCAGCCAGCAGACAGATTTATTGTAGTTGACGTCACTACGAAGTGCCTGTCTTATGTTGGCCGGTGTTAGCTGTGAAAGATATGCTCCAAAGTTTATCTTCTTGTTCGCATCCTCCTAAAGTTGCAGATTCTGCTTTTATACTTGGCAATAACTATTCAGAATACTTGTGATTAAAAATAGATTATGTCTAACCCTGGTCCAGCCTTAGTTAAGTATTTGTTTGATATAACTCCGCAGTTTCTTCTCTTATCCTAACTTTCGTTGAATTTCACAAAGAAATTTTCTTTAAGTTCATCACGTTAGTCCAGTGGAAGAGGGAGAGAAGAGTGGAAGAGTACAAAAAGTATTTGTAAATCAGTTGCTGAACAGTATATATTTAAAATGAAGCCAGAAACAACGGTAATCTACAACATATTATAGCATACGTCGTGGTGGCATAGGCCAACGTGGGGCTTACTTTTGAAAAGCACTTAAGGTATATAAAATTTATCAAAACTAATCAAATATTTTAGGTGATCCGAAAGGCACGGACTTAGAAAGATTTCTAGATTTCTCGGGGGTCGGGGGGGGGGGGGGGGGGAGTAAATAATTTTATTAATCCCCACCATCTTGTTTCTTTGTGCTTTCTCGTGAAATCTCTAGGTTACAATTTAATACATTTCAGTAGTTCTTCCCCTTTTACCCCTATGGTATCCTTGCCTGTGATCCGATAGGTAATATTTCTCTAATTTTGATACACATTTTTCTACAAAACACTCGATGCTATGTACAAGTAATAGTTTGGTAATATTTATCTTCTAATTCGTTATAACATTTGTTTTTATTGTACTAATGTCGTAAAACTCGGCTTGTACTCATATATGAACCTTTTGAACTTTTGTCTCTCTGAGTAAGTTTTAAATTGAGAGTAGGTTTTCCCAAAGATTTAGTATGGCATTTTTCAGTCAGCGAAAGTCTCAAAAAATTATAGTTAACAGATTCGGTGTCTACACCTTACACACTGTCTATACAGGGGCAAGGTAGACATTTTCTGTATAAATACATATATTGAACACAAGAAACGGATTGCCAGATTGTGGTTTAAACAGTAAAACAAAAAAGCTGTATTAAAGTTAAAAATAAACGTAGAATAAATATTTGTTATTAAAAATAGTAGGGGTAGATAACTTAATTAATTTTCATTTTATATTCATATAAATTGGTTTACTCTTCTACTCTAGTGCAGTAGTCCTACAGTCCTTAAAAACAAGCCGATACTGAGCATACTTGACGAAAATTCACAAATCAGGACAATTGTCTTGTACTTTCTCATCCGATTGCAAAAAGTGTCGGGTCGTTTTTTTTATAAATATTGACTTTTTTACACAAGTTTTTACATTTTTCAAGGACATTTTGTTTTCCTGATACCTTGCTATATGAGTTATCCTCCTTTTCAAGGTGGTTCGCTCTGATTGCAATAAGTATCCTAGTTAGCTATTACCTAAATTGTCGTGTGCGCGTGTGGGACCTATGTGGCAGGTTGTGTTCCCCGACAAGTCCAAATATAAGATGAGGAATATGATTTAGGGAAATCACGAAAACCTAAATCACGATATTGTAAAAAAGTATGAATTTCTAATTATACGATTGGGAAGGGTTTTATCTGATGTTTAGGGGGGCTAATTCTAGCAGAGCCTGGAGTGTAGCGGTGAAGGGGTGGTCTTGGGAGGCAGAGAGAAGTCTTAGATATGGTTGCGGCATTTTTCTTTTCGGTTTCCGTAAAAGTCAGAGTCGGCGTGGGCGCCATGGGGTTTGTACTGTGTCTTGTTTGTCTGGTTTGGGGATCAAAATGGTGTTGGCGGATTTCCAGGCAATTGGAAAATAGAAGAGGGAGAGACAGAAGTTTAGGAGAAGGATGAGGATGGGAAAGCTGGTTTCAAGAAAATGCTTCTGTGCATTTAACGAGATGCACCATTTGCTACACCAGTGAGAATACTGGTTTGACAGGTTTTGGGTTCGTGTATTTATTTGGTTAAATTTTTTGGCTACCGAGATTAGAGCTGTATCGTCGTTCCTCTGTGAATGGAATCAGGCCCGGTGCCATATTTTTGCCTGCTTGGCAGTCATATTGGATGTCTTGGAGGGTGAATGGGGATGTGAGGGAGTTTTCGACATCCAAAGGTGGGACTGGGGCGGCGTGTCTGAAGGACGTTTTGTTCAGTTGCGTGTTTCAATTGTTCGTCAAAGTGAGGGTTATCGGGGTTCTGATGGTAACTTCAAGGTGAGTTTTGTGGACTAGGGCTTTTTCGTCGGGGGTTAAGTCGATTTGGAGGTGGGAATGTGTTTTGGATTTTGACCCGTGATGAGTCGGAATTTGTCCCAAAACTAAGAACCGTCCCTATGATCCAAATTAGAACTGGTATTGATCCATAGTTGTTGTTTGTATAAGTTGGTTTGGAGCCTGATCAGGACATTAAGGTGGTTCCATTCAGTTTTGATGACTGGCTCGTGGGTACGGACATATTGTCTATGTCTATACAATCGTCGTTTTTGAGAGATGAGATTTATGATGAATTGGAATAGGGCTTTTTGTGATGTGTTTTTGGAGGTGATTGGGGCAGATATTTCGACGGCATGGGAGATAACGGTTTGGACTTCGTCAACCATTGTGTCGATGTCTTGTGGGGTGTTGAGCGGGCGTTGCTCAAGAATGTTTGCAGAGATGGTTTTCTGAAATAGTAGCCAATCTCCTTTTTTGAGATTTCGGAAGGTGAAATAGTAGCTCTAGGTGAAGTGGATGCAAGGAGAGATGTAGTTAATGATAGATGATCCTTGGTAAGATACAAAGGTCGGAAGTCGGGTTGCTTGCTATTTGCTTGCCATTTATAGGTGGGTACATTGGAGGGGGGTGAACAACATGTGCTAGTAGAGGGGGCTGCGATGGAATGAAAGTCGGCGTTCGTCCAAACGAACTGCTTACTTGGATGCATATCACAGCGTGTAGATGTTATATTAATAAGTATGAGGTATAGCGTATCATCGCTGGAATGACAAAAAAGCGTAACTCCAATGTAGTTATTTTACTGGAGAAACTTTTGGTGAATAGTGTATTATGTATTCATATTAGTTGCATATTATGTTAGCTATCTGGAGGAGAGATACGGCTTATTCTAACATCATAGATATCCACTTTAACAGATTTGTGCTGGTCTTAATTAAAATTGAACAAGATTAGACTTACTTCCTGTTTGGATTTGTAGATTTTGGAATCACTTTGTATTTTAACGATTCAAAACATATTATGTCTTGTCCGCTATCATTGAATGAACCAAAAGTTACCTGTACATTAAAGAATAAATAGTTGGACGAACCAGCACCTTTAACTGGGTTTTTGGGGGCATTTGCCATTACATGCTCCTTTGCCCTTTTCTGGTAATTGGGGGTAGTTTGGTGTTTAAATTTTGTAGTTTGAAATAGTCCGACGTTGAATAAATTAATAAATAAAAATGCTATTAATTATTTTTATAAAACCAAGAACTTTATGATGAACGTTAATCAAATTGTGTGTAGCACTCAAGCATTTTTGAAACTAATAAGTAGGTAATTTGAAAAGAAAACTAAACCATCATTAGTCGAATGATTTCTATTATTTTTAACAAAATTCCAAAACAAATATGCATCTCTTAGGATATTATCTTCAGTATTTTAAAAATATTATAGTTTATATTCATGAACAGTTATCCAGAATTTTTAAATCAAGTTCAAGTTTCCTACAACCAGGGGCGGTTTCTCCAAAGGTTAATTTGTGCAGTTCAGTTAAATTTCATAAAAACACATTATTTTAAAATTACATAAATAATATAAAATTATAAATTTAATTTTAATATTTTTATTTTCATACGTGTTAATCTATATTTTTTGGTACATCATTTTCTTCTAGTTGATCGCGTATCTGTGGCACATATATCTAAGTATACTGTGTATGTGGTGCATTATGATGAGTAAGCATAATACGAGTAAGACGATTTAGCGAATGCATATAGCTAAAAAGAGAAGACCACAGCCAACAGATTCTTCAAACAGCAAAAGAACATATTAATTGGCGCCCCGCTCACAAACCAGTGTTGCCAGTCTAGTACAATTTACAATTGTACTAGATGTAGTACATTCTGCGTACATCAGTATTCACGTGTAAAATATATATTGTGTTCCTTGATTGGGTTCGTTATTACATTTTTTCCCTTTCAATGAATTAGATCTCACTGTAAATATAATTTGAAAAATCTGATACATTTAAGGAATCTGGTACATTTTTAAGACAAATCTGGTACATAACAAAAACATATTCTGGCAACACTGTACCAAATTAAACAAACAGTCATTCCGTCTTTCGTCATTCCTCTACTTTGAAATGCTTCCAATAAAACTAAGATTATTTTATTTATGCTCATTTAAAAAAATGTGATTAATTAAGAACTGTGACATTAATAAATTAAAAGTATGTGTATCAATTCATCAATTGTTCCCAAAAAACTTCTTTAAGGCAAGGTAAATATAAGTATTTTTAAAGTTGTTGTTTAATTTAACTATAACAAAGTTTTACGAGTCTAATTTGTTTTATATTTTGTTTCAGTGTATCATTCTAATTCTAAGACTACTTCAAAATGGTCTATTTTGTAACCAACTGTAAATACTATGAAGTAAGAAGTAATCAAAAAATTTGTAAATTTTTTGTTTCCCACAAAACCCCCTAAAAGGAAAATTTTGATTATTCTGATAAGGTAATTACTTGACATAATTATGGAAATGTACAAGAAACATTTCAAAGTCTGAATTAGAAAAATAAACTAACCAGTTAATGTATTGTTCTCAATGAAAAATTTTACCTAAGAAATGGTATGTAAACTTAAATGGTTTATATAAATTTTTGTTTGCCTGTAATTATCAATCGTGTTACTCTGAAATCTTTTATTTTATTGACATTTTTTTATTGCCTTGTTCGTGTAATTTATTATTTTCAAAAATATTAAATATATTGATAATTTGCAGGTATTAAATAAAAATAAGGCTGTTGGTAAATTAGTTTACAGTTGGTAATAAAGTATGTCTCAAAAAGAGTAATAAGTATCAAACATAAATTTTGATTTTGATTAGGCATTTAACAAGTCACATCCCACATATCTACATGCTCCGGGTAATCAATCCTACAAGTACATATCAAAACATCAATATACTATCTACAATTTAACAATAATTTGAAAATATAGATGAAGCCGATTTACCTATTTAGACAAAATTACTATTATTCTGTTATTTATTAAAACAAATTATTTTTTAGTAAACATGTACATGCAAAAGTCTGCCATGAGGGTAGGACAGTAGCGAGAACAAGAATAGTTTGGAATGTGCTGTGAAATACATTTAGAAAGGGTCGTATGGAAAATTAAGTGTGATAACATTTAACGATGTGTATCTCACTATTTTAGTTCACAGATTTCTGTAAATGTTCAATTATGTGCTGCTATTTTAAATTTTTGGTAACCTTTGATAAAAGAAGTTGAATATTATTGTTAACCTCTTTAAACTGTTAATTTTACCTTATAAATTTTTTTTTTCTACTCTTTATACAGTATTCCGTGAAGAGTATTATAGGTTTACTTTGTCTGTCTGTCCGATGTCACGTTTTTTGTCTGCACGATAAGTCAAAAACGAGAAATGATATCAACTTGAAAATTTTAAGCAAAAATCAAGCTCTATAAGAGGATAAAGTCTATTGATTTTTAACAAATCTGATTAAAAATAGGGGTTTAAAATGGGTTGAAATTAAAAAAAAAAAATCCTAAATTAAGAAACGAAAAGCGATATGAACATAAATTTTTTAGTAAAAATATAGCTTTATAAGATAAAGCCTATTGATACTGAAAAAAATATAAATATATTGGGGAGTTAAGGAGTGTTAAAAAATTTAAAAAAAAATCTTAACTGAAAAACGAAAAATGATAACTTGAAATTTTTAGCAAACACCAAGCTCTCAAAGGAGAAGAAGCCCTTTTATTATAAAAAAAATCTGAATAAATATGGGGGATTTAAGGGGAGTTGAAATTAAAAAACAAAATTTAAAAATTTGCCAATAAAAGGTATTTAAAAAATATATTTTTTATTTGACATCTGTGACAAATTGTAAAAATGATTTAACTTACAATAAAAACTGAAAAATGGTAGGTAAAATTTCATATAATATTTTTTACACACAAATCAATTCAAGCTTTCTACATAACCTGATATATATTTTAAGATAATCACAACTTATTATGAAGAACAGTCAGCTTACTAACTAATAATGTTTATAGATGGTTTTCAATGTATTAAAAACAAAACAAATATTACACTAACTAAAATATTTATTTAATAATAGTTGTAGTGCTTGAAAACAGTATGATGTTGATAATAATACCTACACTTAATACAAACTCAAATAATAATAAAAAAAACAGCGATATTGGCTCTTGTACAAAGTTTTGAACGGAACTTAAAAGTGATAAAATTATTGAAAAAAGTAAACACCCATTTTAAATTATCACAAGCCGCCACTGCTTACAACCATTAAAATTATAAAATAAATATTGTATATATAGAAACTGGAGCCAATATAATTAAAAAATAAACTGGTACCTTATTTATGACCAATATAGTTGTACAATGGGACAAATGTATTCATGATAATTTTGGTTTATTAGACAAATTACAATAACATTAAATAAATTAAAAATTAAACATGGATGCATAACACGTGCCTCAAAAGGCACATGAGTGTCATAAATCCAGCAGAAGAAGCAACTTTGTGCAGGTTCTGTGAAGAAGAAGAGGAAACATCATTCCACGTCCTGTGCCAATGTGAAGGCTTGGCTGGAATGAGGTTTCTAACATTGGGCAAAGAAAAGCCAATTGCATGCAACTACATGCGGGAGCCACTGTCAAAGCTACTAAGTCTAATAAAAAAGACCAGGCTAGACGACATACTCTAAAACAAACGGAGTCCCACAATAGATCTGAAAAGGTCGCGGTGGACAAGGACAAATAACGTCCAACTCCTAATCTAATCTAAATAACACTAAGATAATGCCATCTTAAACCTATTATAACTAGGAAGACAATGTATGTATACCTATTATAAAATGAAATATTATAGTAACTGGAAACAAGACAAAGATATACAAATATTTTAAATACACATATTTTAATTTTTTTTAAGGAAGTAATATAGATTAAATTAAATAGGTCATAAATGGAAAACTTAGGAACCTGTTGATTTTTAGGCACATAGTTGGACTTCATTCTGAAAGAAGAAAAACAAAAAAGTATAGTATTTATGCAGTTCTAAAAGTACCATTCAGTAGAGAACATTTCCAGAAAAGGTGTTTCGTTCTAAATAGGAATTTTTCTCTACCAATAAAAATATTCTGTGTTTGAATATGTTTCTACTGAATTTTATTATTTAAAGTTTCTATGATACAAACAATAACTAGGACATATTTTTTTTAATAACTTCAATGATGGCCGTTGCATTTTCTAGAAATTTAATTCAATATTACAGAGAAAACTCGGAGAGTACAAAACTCTTAATATAATATGCATGTCTCAGAATATAAGAAAATAAAAAGAAAACTCGATCTGCTGTTCTCTCACTTATTATACTCAGAATTTCAATAACTTTTTACCATCAAATTTGTTTTGTTTTTTACTGCTGATGGTCCCCGTTTTATGAGAATGGGAAATATTCAGTTTTATCAGTATTCTCCTAAGAATATTTGATACGTCTCTATGCTGGAAGTTGTGTCTAAGATTACGGTTCTCTTTATTTTTTAAATAATATGCAAGAAGAATGGACGATTTTTATAGATATAAATTTATTATTTTTATAGAAGTTAGCAACTTCACTATTCTTGATTATATGAAAAGAATGACTATTAAATGGATAATAAAGATATATGCAAGTACGAGGGCGGTTCTGTTTGAACCGTCCCTGACCCATTTATAAATCAAACTAATTATTTTTTTTCCATCTCATATTGTAGCCAGTTATGTATAGTCTCACCTTTCAAAAATTACAAATCTGAAACTGTTGAAATCGAGACAGTTACTCTCGGTATCAAAATGGATCGTGTCGAGCAACGAGCGGTGATTAAATACTTGCGTTTAAAAGAGATGACCCTAAAACAAATTCATAAAAATTTTGTAGTTACATTAGGGGAATCTAAAAGTATCATATGACATAGTGAAAAGGTGGTGTCGTAAGTTTAAATGTAGTAGACGTTTGGTACAAACGAACTTGCAGGTGGAGCACCTACAATAAAAAGGTCTATAATCTCGATCTGCAAGATCGACCTGTGAATATTAGACAAATAGTTAAAGATGATGGGCCCTCATACCATGTGGATACAATAACACTCTAGGAGGAAATGCATTAGGCAATCACGGTGCCATCGTATTGCGGGGTGTTCTAGTCTGGATCGCTTACGGTGACCCGCGATTCTTTGAAAAGTAAGAAAGATAACGAGATTCGAGCAAGCACAGATTGAGAACACAAATGGCAAATACGTACGTTATAAAATATAGAAAAGCACTTTACTCCGCGCAATCGAGACTAGCACAAATCACGATGCGACGGCGCTGCGATTGCCTAATGCGAATTGCCGATTTGAACACAAAAAAATTGTTAGCAAGATGGGTATGGAGTTTTCACACTATTCCTCACAAAATCTGCATTAACCATCTTCGTCCAAATTTATCAAAGTGTCCTTTGAGTCGAAAATTTCCGGTATGGATCCTCATTAGTTAGCGTAGCTTATATTTGATTCGGTAGATAAAGGCTTTCGATCTTTCCAGATTATAGCGACCTAGCAATACCTTAGCAAGCGAGGATTGTTTCAAGTGTCGGTTCTACTGCCCAATGCTTAAAAAATTTTCTCCTAATATTGTGTTAAGGCTCAAGCCCACTAAATGTGTTGAACCCCATTCCATAGAAGACTATCTGCACACTCGTTACCCCTTAACCTACCCTATTCCGCTACCCGCCTTGCTCATTTAGTTTTTCTTAGCACCTCCAGACCACTTTTTGACCCATACTTTCTGAGTACTTTGTATTAGACTCATGCACACACACTTCAGCCAAAGAGTATAGTTAACACAATAGATCTAAGAGCATCTAAGCAAGAGATCGCACTTAAATGTCAATTGATCTGAAAGTCTGTGACCTTAAAAATTCAAAATATTTTACGCGGGTAAAATGTATCTTATCAAATATAACCTAGCTATCTGATAATTTTTTTTTTGTTTAAATATTTATTTGTAATCGAATTTTGTTATAGATCTGTATTTTTTATTACAAATTACATCATGAAGGTCTGTGCAGTTAAAAACTGTAAAAATACTAATAAATTTTCTCGATGTCATTTTTCTCATGTGACAGCAACCAATGTTCTGATTCGTAACGCCAGACTTGTCAAAAATACTCCAGACCAATAGGGAGGAGGCATCGAAGTCAACATTATTTTAAAAACAAAAAAGTGGCTTAAAACCTGTATATTTTTTACTATTAGATGTAATTTTTTTCATGCGTCAGCAACCAACGTGCTGATTGGTGACTCTAGACTTGTCAATATTACCCCAGACCAATAGGGAAGAGGTACCGAGGTCATTGAGATTTGAGCAAGAATTTAACATGGGAAGTATAGGGAGTGACAGGACTGTGCTTCAGCTTTGGAACGCGTAGATGTTTTAGGATAGGTTGAAAATTAGGAAGATGATCTCATCCTTTCCATGGCGACCCTATTGGATTTATTGTGTTACACCCCTAAATTATAGTTTACCATACAAGCCACACATTTTCACGAAGGCCATGGTTAAGTTAGGTGAGACTTGTTTATAGTCGGTAGGCTTCAGACGGAAGTGCTAGAGGGGGGAAACTGGTATGCGCAGGCCTGGGATAGAGCAAAAATCAACCACGTCCGCAAGGTGGCGCTGCAGTCGGGTGATGGAGTGGGTGGTGGGAGTGTAACAGACAGGTGAATATTGATTTTTGTGGGGGGTGTCATGGCGTCTTGGCTTAAACCAAACGAGAATGTTGTTTATTTATATTCAGTTGTGTTTTCATTTCCAATTTGCTTAATTGATTTAGTTGACTACTGTTAATAAGCTTGTTTTTCTATTATAAATTTATCTTGTGTTATCTTGTGCTTTTTCCGCTGTTATTTTGTGCTTTTCCATAAAGATTCGTAATTATAGAAAATGTTGTATACCGAATTGCCTTGATGTGGACAACAAGATGCATCGCCTGCCCCACCCTACGAATTCACCCGATTTATTTGATATTAGGGAACTTGTTGTTCGTTGTCCATGATTTAATAATAAAACAAGAATACAAATTTATTCCACCTTTCTAGTATGTCATAAACATTTTTAAGAGAAGTATAAAGTAGTTGGCTCTCGTCGAGGTCTAACACCTGAAGCTTTCCAATGCTATTCCTCCCAGCAGTTCCTGGAAGAGTAGTGGATGGACTTTCCTCAAATAACGTAGAAATTGAATATGTTGATCAAATACCTACTACTTCGAGTAAAGGTTCGAAGAAGAAGCAGACTAATAATATATGTTGAGCTTCTTTTCGAGAAGGAAAGTTAGTAATCTACTTATTTATTTTATACTTATTCTGTGTATTTTCTGTTTCATGACATTTGGGGTTGCAAAGCTGTATCATAGAAGAAGAAGCAGACTAATAATATATGTTGGACTTCTTTTCGAGAAGGAAAGTTAGTAATCTACTCATTTATTTTATACTTATTCTGTGTATTTTCTGTTTCATGACATTTGGGGTTGCAAAGCTGTATCGTAGAAGAAGAAGCAGACTAATAATATATGTTGGACTTCTTTTCGAGAAGGAAAGTTAGTAATCTACTCATTTATTTTATACTTATTCTGTGTATTTTCTGTTTCATGACATTTGGGGTTGCAAAGCTGTATCGTAGAAGAAGAAGCAGACTAATAATATATGTTGTACTTCTTTTCGAGAAGGAAAGTTAGTACTCTACTCATTTATTTTATACTTATTGCCGCGTTTGAGAATCCACATCAGATGCATTTTTTACATCTCGAGCGTTTTTTTATCCACATATATATAAATCGTTTATTTTGTCAAAAAAACTATTTTTTACATGTCAATACATCTTCACATTTAAAATATAAAAAATACATAAAATACATAAATATAGAATAAAAATACATTTAAAATGCAATAAAAAATACATAAGATACCGTACACTTGCATGTCAACTATACAAAACATAATAAAAGGACAAGAAAGAGAAAAAAATCGTCAATAGGTCAACAGGTATTCATGCAGTTTTATTTTAAATATTGCCGCGTTTGAAGAACATTTAATATCTTCAGGCAAATTATTAAAAGCCTTGTACACCTTTAAAAAACACTGAATTTTGTGTACATTTTTTCGTGGCCTTATAAACTCTAAAATTTTTCTTATTACCTGTATTATGTTCATGAACATCCTGATTATAACTTAAAATATTTTGTAAATATACTGGGGAGATTCCTGATTTATTTTTAAATATAAAAAGCAGGGAATAGAATAGCAAATATTTTTTAACAGGCAACCACTGAAGCACATTCAACATGGAATTGATTGGTTCCTTTCTCAAACAGCTCAGTATTATCCTCATACCTCTATTCTGCAACTTTTGCAATCGTTGCAACTCATTCTGGTTGAGCAAATACAGTATAGTGGCACAATAATTAAAATGAGGTAATATTAGAGTATTATAAATTATTATTTTAGCCCATTTGCTGAGATGTGGAGATCAGTGCCTCAAATAGTTTATTTTAAATCGGACACATATGTCCCATTACATTTACGTATACTGAATAACGTGATCAAAGATTTATCGGATGTGGATTCTCAAACGCGGCATAACCTGTGAAATTTCTGTTTCATGACGTTTGGGGTTGCAAAGCTGTATCGTAGATGTTGGAATAAAGTATTCCTCGAACTTATAATTTTTTATTAATACATTTATTTTAATGAGATTGTACTTATACTGTTTTTCTTTTTTCACAGATAAAGTTCTTCACACAATGATGGACAGTGTTGTATCCTGGAATATGTAGCAGCCATCCAGCTACTTCATACATATTACAATTTTCATATACATTACATTTTTTAAATATTGGATTTGTATTATATAAATTCTTTAATAAATTTATTTTTTGAATATGCTTGTTTTTTTTTATCTAAAAACTGTTAAACAAATTAAGATTTGTTCACACAAACTGCATTTTTGCTTTATTATAGCGAATATTGCTATAATAAAGCAAAAATGCCATTTGTGTGAACAAATCTTAATTTGGCTAACAGTTTTTAATGCGGATAATTTTTACTGTCAAATTTGAATAGCCCCGCGCTTGTTTTCTCTTCTTCTTTTTATTATTTTCTCTTCTTTCATATGGCATCTTACCAGACAAGGATTTAATTGAAAAAAAAAATCAATCACGTCCGCCAGGTGCCGCTGAAAATTCTATCATCCTTTTTTAACATGGGAGATACCGTTCTAAGAGTAAGTGTTCTGTGGGAAGTGCAGGTCGTCCCTTAAGAGCAGAACTAGACTAAGTAACAAAATGCAAATTTTTACATTAGAAATTTTTTTGTTTGGAAGAAATTGCTTATTGAATTTTTAGTTATTAAAATTTTAATTGCCTTTAAAGTTGCCTAATTATCGAGTGTTCTATTGGGAATTGAGAGGCCATGTATTTTATAAAAAATGATGGACATAGTATATTTACATAAATTTATGCTATTTTATGTGCACACTAAGAATGCAATCCTGTGGTTTATTGTAACATAATATAGTTCTGAATTATTAAAATAAAACAAGTGTATTGTTTTTTTTTATTTTATAAAGACTTTAGAAATGGAAAAAATATGGAAATGGAATATACAAGTTAAATAACAAATTATGTGCTAAACTTGGTTACTATTTATCGTCACTGTTACTTGATGTCTGATTAGTATGACTAAATGGCAAATTTTTAAAAAGTTATGACAAGGATTCAATATCACCTTTTTGGCATAAAGGAATTTTAAGTGGTCATATTTTTTTTGAAATGGAATCAGGTTTGCATAAAGCCATTTTAGCTGGTTATCTTGGACAGCAACGTCTAGAGATTTCCTTTAATTTTTAAAAATAATTATTTTGTGAAATGGGTCTTGCTCTTTATAGGTGTATTTATACAAAATAACATTTGGCTTTTCAAAGTTTGATTCAACTATTTTTATTTTGTTTCATGCAACTTATTCACTTTGATTATTCTTTTCGCAGTTTATTGAGGTCTTTTCCTGTAGGTACGTTTTATTTCGGAAATTTTCTTGTTCTAACTTGATAACCATTGCTTGGGCGTGTATATTGGCACGTTTCTAGCTGTCTTTTCGATTAACATAGGTTTTCGCTTCGCCCTTTCTTTGTCAGCTTTTTTCAAGTCTCGAGCTAGATTTTTATTTTTCAAATTAAGCTGCTATTGATCATTCATTACCAATTTTTTCTTCGGTAGGGCTATTTTCATATCTATGACAAATATCGCATAAATTCTTCTTAGGTTTAAAAAATGACATTAAATTCAGTATTAAATATTGTTCTGTACATGCTTTTGGTAGCTTTTCGTGGAATATCATTGTGTTCACAGTACTTTTCATACAGATAATACATTTTAAAAATATTTAAAGTTAGAGGTTAAAACAAGCGTTTTGTTTTTGACCTACAATAATGATTTTCCACTATTTCAAAACAATTTATATTGTTTATTTAATTGATTCGTCCAGCATAGCATTTTTACCAACTTTTACCCTTTTGTCTTCGCATACAACACCAGAAGAGCCAAGTTTATTGAAAACAGTTCTAACAGTCTGTGCGCTGATACTCAACGTATTGAGAAATAAAGTTTTGCAGACTTTGACCAAAGGAAGATACACATACGAGAAATTTTGTATGCTAGTCTCATAATTTTTACTGTCTTCTTCTTGCCGCTCTGTTTTGTTGCGTTTTTGATATCTAGCTTTGTTCTGGCATATCACATATTTTAAAATGTAGTCATTTTGTTGGTTAAGGTCTTCTAATCCCCAGTAACCACTTTATATATTTTTTCGGTTTACTTCTCTAAATTTATTATTGCATTTTAATCTGCAAACGCACCTTTCCAGTTAACATAAGACTTCCGCTTTTCTAGACCTTCTAATTTTGTTTCTCTTCCATTTTTCTGGTTCTCCTGTTCGCTTTCCTAAATTTCTTTTCTGTTCTTCTTGTTCAGCCGATCTTTTAGAATCGTATCCTTGATCGTGTGTGATACTTTTATCTGGAATAATATTATTTCTATTTCGAATATTTTCTGATAGGTAACTAAAAATCAGGTTCTGCAAATGATTTGAATTCTGAAAAACTAATTTCAAAATCATCAAATAACGTTTGATAATGCATATTTGAATTTCTAAGCCTTTTTAACTCATCTGCAGCTACATCAGATGTACTAGGTTTACTTAAATCAGTGTCAAACGCCCCATTTGATAAGAGCGTTACTTTAGAGGTAAGTGTATGACCGTCTAAAGCAACACTATCGAAACTGGTTTAATCAATTAATGATCTATTAGTGAAGGTTTCTGAATGCAATACATAATAGGTAACTTCCAAATTAGCATAATCAGGTAGCTGGCTTATCCTGTTTAGCCTTTTTTTCAAAATCATTTCGCAAATCCACATTGGTGATTACTCTATGATCCCCTAAAAATAATTACTGCGTCTAAAACTCAATCAAAATTGTTTTTCTTACTTAATTTTTAAATTTCCCTTTGAGTTAGTCATAGTTAGACCATCGGGTATATGAGTAGATGTGTGAGCACATAATAATTGTTTTCGATATCCGAAGGTTTCATATTAATGTTTCCTTGGCCACCTGAAATTAAAAGTACAAGGCATATAACCAAAAAATTGACTTCACACGCAATACTTCCTCCCTTGTTGCTGAGATACGGCCATCAGTAATCATTTTAGCGGTTCGAAGTCAAACGGAGACATGACTTCTTTTATGGGAAATAAAAAAAAAACAAATATTCTAATTTAACGTAGCCCAATATTTAAAAGAAATAAACAAAAAAAAATGTATTAAACAGTTTATCACTCGTTTAATAAATGTTGTTTAGCATAATGATTTACTTATATAACGGCTGTTTCACTTTTGCATGTTGGACAACATCCAAAATTTTTTGAGACCCCCTTTTATTTAGTTTAACTAAACGCCACAGTAATTTACGAATGAAAAACTTTATATACACAAAAACCAGATATTAATTTTGATTTTTCAAGTGAGAACAAACTTATGTCTACTTTAATATTTATTTATTTATTTATTCCAGAAACAAACAGGCATGAGCCTAATTACATGTTCCTATAAATACAGCGAAAATAGAAATCAACAAAAATACATAATATCTAATTAAATATATAAGTGAAATTATAATAAACAAACCTCGCTACTACAAAATTTTAACAAAGTTCGTTAAAGAACAGAACTACTAAAATAATCAGAAATATTCAGGAATAATCAGAGCGTCTGCAAAACCCCACACCAAGGCCACGGAAATCCTACAAGGTTATGTCTCTTTAATCGAGCCCAACAATATTGTTAAGTTCCTTTCTATATGTGCTTATAGCTACATCAAAAATACCACAAGAAATGCCTTCGGAGTGTACATTAAACAAAAGACAAATTTTTTTTATTGGACCATGATTATCCGCACGAAAAGTTAATTGACGTGGACGAATACCTGCTATTGGAACATTAATTTTTATTTGACTCAATAAATATTCACTGTCCAAATATCCATTTAATAATTTATGTAAAAAGACAAGGTTGATTATAGAGCGTCTATGTTCCAATTTTTCAATTTCAAACTCTTTTCTAATAGGTCCAAATGAAACAAATCCTGGACTTGTATGATATATATTTGACAAATTTATTTTGAATAGTTTCCAAAATGTGTTTTAAATTTTGTTATGTAGGGTCCCATACAGTGGATGTATATTCTAATTTACTACGAACGAGAGCAAAAAATACATTTTTAATCGAGTGTGTGTCTGTAAAGTCCCTAGTCGTGCGTTTCAAAAAACCTAACAATTTGTTAGCTTCTTTGGTAATGTTATGGATATGCTCGTCAAATTTGAAATTATTTTGAAAAACTATTCCCAAGTCGCTCATTTTTGACACTCTTTCTAGTGTTGATCCTTGCATTGTGTAGATAAAATTTTGAGGATTACGAATGTTACTGAATGTAATAACCTTGCATTTGGAAAGATTAAAATGTAATTTATTTTCAAATGACCAATCCGAAATTGAGTCTAAGTCATTTTGAAGGTCTAGATAGTCATCTAGGGTGGATATTTTCTTAAAAACTTTCAGATCATCTGCATACATTAGGCAGTCTGATGTAATACGTAGAGGAAGGTCATTAACAAATATTAAGAAAAGTAGAGGGCCCAAATTGGAGCCCTGAGGGACCCCAGAGCCTGCGAGGATTGTATGAGATACTTCACCACCAAACATTACGTATTGATACCTTAGTTTTAAATAAGACATAAAGAAATTTATTAGATGATCGCTAAGACCATAATATTTTAGTTTAGCTAGAAGAATATTGTGATTTACCTTATCGAAGGCTTTCTTAAAATCAGTATAAAATACAATCTACTTGCTCACGAGAATTGACACATTTTAATATTTTATCACTGAAAGTTAATAAATTTGTATCTACAGATTTTTTACGACAAAATCCGTGTTGTTCGGTTGATATGTATTTTTGAAAGTAAGCATACAGTTTATCATATATTACAAATTCAAACAGTTTCGCCGTACAATTTAATATGGCTATGGGACGATAATTATCTATTTTATTTTTATCCCCTTTTTTAAAAATTGGTGTTAATCTCGTTCTTTTAAATTCACTAGGAAATATGGATGTTTTAAGCGACTTATTAAAAATTACCAGCAAAGGGCATATTAAATAATCTTTACAAGCTTTTAGGATATAACAAGGAATATTATCAGGACCCGCTGTCTTTTTCGGTTTTAACTTTCGAAATGCCGCTTCTAAGTCTTTGACGGATATTAGATCGAAGTCAATATTCTGATAAAAATTTACGTTCCAATTGTTAGTCAAACCTTTAATATCTATAAGGTTATAGTTTGAATCGTTGTCATACACTGAACTGAAATAATCAGTGAACTCCCCTGCTATAATTTTTTTGTCAGATATTTCCCTATTATTTATAATAAAATTTGATTCAGATATATTATTAGGCCTCTTATCTTTAATGAACTTCCAAAAAAGCATGGGGTCCTGGTTAACACAGTTCTGCATATTTTGGATATAATTATTGTGCGCCGTCCTTATTTTCAATTTTAGGTCCGCCCTAATTTTTTTATATCTACTATAATAATATTCCGATAGATGTTTTCTTTTTCTGAAAAATTCTTTGTACTTTATGTCGATTTTTATTTCATCCGTGAACCATGGCGGAAACTGTTTTCAATATGCATGTGGCCTATTAGTAAACTTTGGTACACATATGTCAAGCATTTCATGAAAAATCTGGTAAAAATATTTGACAGAATCATCAACCTTTTCAATGTGTCCAATTTTGGAACAATTAAAATCCCTTAGTAGTTCGCATAGTAATCTAAAATCAGCTTTTGTAAAATTATATCTGCTTTGAAGATTATTATTTGTGTATGTGAGTTGATTACTTTTTTTTACTTCCGTCTTAATTATCAGAGAGGGATGTTTATTATCTATGGGAACTAAAGGTTCTTTATTCTCCTTTATATTCAAATTCAAATTACCAAGCACCAGATCTAGAGTTTTTTGATCCTCATTGAGACAATTGTTGATAGATAATTCTATCTAGAAATTTACGCATCAGAACAAGTCTTTTTCCACCGGTGATATACTATAGCTTATATTCCAGATCAATCAAAATCTATGTCCACTAGCGCACTATACTAACTCCGATTATACCAAATCAAAACAATTTTATGTTCATTACTATTATACCTATACCACAGAAGAAAGAACAATACAGAAAAGAAAGTAATGGTTGGAACTTTAAAGTAGAAGGGGTAGAAATATTTGACCTTGAGTTTCACCACACAGATACTCTGAGAAAACGTAACTATTCACAGTGCGCGCTAACGTAGCCATTCACTGACCCTAAACTGCGAAAACTACATTTCTCTTTTACAAAATTATGTGACATATTATATGAAAATTTGCATGAATGCATTTTAAACTATTCTCGATTTAAGTAACAAAATTTTCGATTTGTAGCACTACCCACAGAGGTATCAAAAATAAAATTATAAATTTTTAAAAATAGTTTATTTATATTATAAAAACAGTAAAGAAACAATTGAGAAACTATGTATTCAAATTACATACATGTTTAATTAGACTTATATTGTCTTAAAAAATGTTCACAGACCAGGGGTAGTATTCTCGAATCACGAATACCGACATTCGCATACGTGTTTTACAATGTGTTTCTCTTTGTTGAACGAAAACCAAGTGAGACAAATCATAAATCTCGCATGCGAATGTATATTCGTGACTCGAGAATACTACCCCTGACATATTTTGCTAAAACTATTACATAGTATTCATAACATAACAAAATCGTTTTAAGTATTTGAAAATTAAAATAATTAAAATTGTTTACACAGATTTATAGAGCAAGCCTAATTTGTCATACATAGATAAGTAGCTTTATTAAAATAGCTACATCCTAATATACAACAAAAATATAGAATAATTATATAAACGGTACTTATAAAAAAAACTAAATAATGAGTAATTATTTCTGCACCAAACAAACGTTTTCTTAACGTTGCTATCTCCTGGAAGTGCAGTAAATAAATTTTGTAATTTGTACTAAAGTGTTCAACACTCTTTCCCAATAAGTCCTCTCTATTTGATGCCTTAAGCCAAAATTCGAGTCTGAAAAATACACACAATCATTGTACTACAATGTTATGGCAGGGTCAATTCCTATTTCACCCTCAATGTTTCATACATAACTCACTGGATCTTTCACAAGAGTGAACAATGGTATTTGCCACCTGTTCTTGAGATACATCCACGATAAATACAAGTATATCCTCCTCCTATTTGACGCGGTATTGGTTACAAACCCAATCTTATTAGGTAGAATAGTCTTAAATTAATACAGCACAATTAAAAAACTAAAAATAAACCACTAAAAAAACGTATCACAATATTTGCTAAAAACAATCAAAAATACAAACCGACAAATAAAGACACGACCCTAGACACGACAGGCAAATAAATATTAATTTTCTGACAGCGGCAGCAGTGACAGCTTCGGTCATCTGCTAAAAAAGTGTGCACTGTTGCACTTCGAACAAGTAACAAATCTACGATCACTACGGTTCACTTTTGACAATGCTCCACCATAAAGAAGGTGTGGCTTCGGTTGCTAGGTTCCTGTTTTAGCCCTATGTTTCTTTTCTACATTATTCTTAATCCTGTGCCTATACTAAATCCCGAACGACACGTCAAAACTGGCCTATGTCCAATACAACTAAACTTGCTCATGAATTTTAGTATACGGCCTGCCAAAAATATAATTTTGCACTAAGGAAATAATACCAACTAAAGATAGGCTAGTTTGTATTATGCGAGTTTATTGGTCACCCCTCCAGTACAGACCTAAACTACTTCTGCGCTAAATTCAGCAGTTTTTAATGAGTATTTTGGCGTGTAAAACGTAAAATAGGAAGATATGGACATATTCTCAAGGTACGAGGTACATAGAATGTACTCTGCAGCTTCGTCTTTCACGCTGCATAATCGACTGTCCGTCGACTGTTCGACGTCTGTTGTATACCTGTCTTTCTCATGTGGTTACCTAGACGGTAATGTTCTGTCATCAGTCCTGTAAGAATGCGTAGATTGTTCCCAGATCCGATTAGAGGTGTTTATAAAAGGGGTGTGTATAAACGTTTTTCAAAAAGTTAGCTTTGGGGTACCTTTCAAGTTCAGTATTGTTATATTATATCCACTTTGGGATAATTTCTTTTACAGTGCCCTTTTAAATGCGAATGGTTTTGGTCCTATGAACTCAGATTATGCATTGTCCTCTGTAACGCTGTTTCTCGTAACCCAGATCAAAGTGAGTTTATTCCGGCCCCAAGGCTCTTAAGGGTATTTATACAGTTTATTACTGGTTTTATTCTACCTAAATCTATACTAGTCTAAACTACCCTATTTTATAGTTCTCTAAGCTATTCCAACTTATTTCCTAGCTTATCCTATTCGAAATTGTTCTGACCCATTCTATTTCCCATCCTACCCTATTTTAAATTACTATAAACTATTCTAAACTCTCCTATTTACTATCCTATCTTATCCTATCCTAAACTAGTCTATTCTTTTACTATTCTAACCTTAACTATTTACACTATTTTACTCACATACTTTGATTACCATACGGTGCAAGAGAGGTCCGACACGCCCAACATAGGGCGCGGCCATTTTGATTCCTATGCCACAGTTTATAGCTAAAGAATCAGATCGCTCACTCTGCGTCGGCACTTTTGATCTCAATGTTCTAGTTTATACACTGTGCAACTCGGATAATACAATTATGACAACCGCCTATATTCAAAGAGCAGTCTTCTGCGCATTCTGAATTTGTATCCCTGGAGTGGATGTTATTTTGAAACTATCAACTGGTCCGAGTGAGCTAACTGATTCTTTAGCAATAAACTGTGACCCCTAAAATAATATTCACTGACACTGATAGCAGCAAGCAAAATATCAGGTGCGTTTTAATCATCCGCTTCTGCTTCCGGAATTGTCGGTTTAGTCGTTTTAACCTGTCAGATTAAAACAAGAAAACCGACAATTCCGAAGTAGAAGCGGATGATTAAAACGCACCTATTAAAAATATTGCGCCAAGATGTAGGCAACACGTAATAAGTGTTCAAAATAGCGGAGTTTTCTATATCCTTTTAAAAGGCACTCAGAAAGCTGCGCAGTGCGACCATTCTCCGTATAGTCAAAGAAAATCAAAGTATATGATTCTACTTCTGATCTATTTTACGTTACCCCGAATTGTTCTATGCTTAACGATGTACACTATTCTACTTCTATTATATTCTAACTTACCAATCTACCCTATTATATACCTATTCTTCTATAATCTATGTTGATCAATTTACAATTATGATTAGATTTAGGAGTGTGCGGTATATAAATTCATAAAATATCCGTTTTTATCAAACATATTATTTTTTAAAAAAATATAATCTTACCTGGTTTATATTTAACTGTAATAATAGTACCTTCGATAAATAATTTATAGTGTAGGTTAATATATTTCGCTACTTTAAATAATAACTAGTTTTATTTTGGTTGTTATTGTTTACATCTTTATTTTAACCCCTTCAGTTGTCAGTTTCTTTTAAATTTATAAATATTGATCAGTCTTACCAGAATTTATTCTATTAACCTTTTGTAGTCAGGCCCTTTTTACTGAGACATTGAGTTTTGTTGGCCATTTTGTAGAACTTTCTTTCTGGCCCAGTTTTTGTCTGGATCTTGATTGAAGCATGTGCTAATTTATCGTTCTAGTATTTTCTAGGATTCCTCTAGGCTTAAAACATATTTATTCACTCGAATATTGTTGAATATTCATTGTGATTTAGATAGTGGTGGATTTATTATCGCACTGAAATTATAAATAATTGAACACCTAAGAGGTCACATACCATCAAGAACCTCCTTTCTTTAAATTTAAAAACTTTAAAAACTTCTTTTTGTAGAAACAATCTTCGATACTGTGGGCAAGCTTACATCTAACTTACTTGGTATTACATAAGACATCCGCCATCAGTTGTTTCCGCTTTGCATTCCATCGTCAGAAGTTGCATAAGGGCGCCAATAAGGGTAGTTATTTCTAAAATATCACTTGCTGCCTACCCGGCACATAACCCAGCGAAAGCTGTAATTCAAGACATCCAGAGACTTTAAGTCAACACCTGAACGTCTGACACAAGTAAAGCAGTTCATCTTTATTACAGTTATTGCAAATTTCTATAACGTCAGTCACTAATAGTGACAACGTAATTAGAGGCAAATAAATTCCATGCTAAAATAAGACTTATTGCAAACCTGAAATTTTGACATTAGAGTTCTTATCCTTATACATATTTTTAACCTCATTTTAAGAATTTTAAATTACAGTTCATCATTTTTGTTGTTTATAATAGTCCATAATATGGAAGAGGCATTAGAAATTAACATTTTAGAAGGTTTAGATGACGATGATATTAAATTTTTAACATTAAAAAACTTCGAACTGATACGAATGTTGGCGAGCGCACGCGAAAACTATAAAGTCGCCACTTACTGCTGTCCTTAAACATCCACAATTAAGGACAGGCACAATCTTTATTAGAGAGTTATTGCAAATTTCTATAACGGCAGCCACTAATAGTCACAACCTAATTAGAGGCAAATAAATTCCATGCTAAAATAAGACTTATTGCAAACCTAAAATTTTGACATTCGAGTCCTTGTCCTTATACATATTTATAACCTCATTTTAAAAAATTTAAATTACAGTTCATCTTTTTTGTTGTTTATAATAGTACATTATATGGAAGAGGCATTAGAAATTGCTATTTTAGAAGGTTTAGATGATGATGATACTAAATATGTAATAATAAAAAACTTCCAACTGATACAAATGTTGGCGAGGGCACCCAAAAACTATAAAGTCTCCACTAATTGCTGGCCTTAAACATCCACAATTAAGGACAGGCACAATCTTTATTCAAGTCAGATCTAAAATGTATGTGATCTGCGCATGCTCAGATGTCAAAATAAGAGCGACACTAATAGTGACTGTCTTTAAGTGCACTTACAATAACTCTCTTAAAGTCAGTTCTAGAATTTAAGTGATCTGTACCTGCTCAGTTGTCAAAATAAGAGCTGCACTAGTAGTGACTAATCTTAAATGAACTTGCAATAACTTGTTTTCGTAGAAGGTTCCATTTAGCGAGGCAACATAACTTCAACCGGCACGTTACATGTGAGATATGTTTCCCTACGGATACAAATACTGTACATAATATTATCGTGGGTAGTTAGTAGTTAGTAGTAAAGGAGTAGTGTTATATTATTTTTACACTTAATATTAATTTACCTGGGTTCTGTTGTAATCAAGTACTTGACGAGGACCTAGAGGGTTTGTATTATGGGGAAATTTACCAATTAGTAATTAATTAACGATAATAAGAGTGTTAAAAGCAACACGCTATTGTCAGTGCCGGATTTATATTTTTTATGAGTGTAGGCCACTTTATTTCCACCGCCCCATGTACCTTTCTAACATAAAAATTTTCCATTTGTAGTAAGGATGACTAAAGTTAAATAATAGCATGAATTGGTCATTAAGAAAGAGCGTAAAAAAGAAACAAGAATTACAATTTTTTACGCTACTTTTTAATAGCAAAATCATCTATAATATCATCATAGTTTATGGTGTTGATTATCTCTGCTTCTATGTAGAAAAGAGATAAAGAATTCATTTTGTCTTCAGACAATGAAGATCTTTGATAATTTTTCACGCATTTTAAACAGGGAAAACTCCTTTCCCAAGAACAATTTGTAGCTGGAGTAAACAGTGCGATGCGGAGAGCTATATCCAAGTTAGAGTAACCATTAGACACATATTGATTTCTCAAGAACGTTTAGAGACTGAGTAGTGAGTTTGATCCAGGCTTCACTGAACATTGCATTTTATTAGAGAAAATGTGACTGTCAAAATGCACACATTCTAGAATCAAATCGACGTAATATAGATAAAATAGGTACAATAACAGTAGGTACCTAGGATTGATAATATTCGATAGGAATGATCTTCTATAGGGATTTAACGTATTAGTATAAAAAGTCATGAGAAAAACAATGAACTTGTTTTACTTTATCCTCTGAAATCAAGTGAGCGTCCTCTGAAATTTGCCGCCCCTAGGACGCTGCCGCCCCTAGGCCGCGGCCTATATGGCCTATTGACAAATCCAGTACTGGCTATTGTAAATAATATTCTTTTGCCATTTTTGTGTTACGGTATTTTTTGGGTTATTTTAAGAATTTCTAATTTTGACATCAGATTAAAGGTTAAAATAAAGCACCGATCACACGTTCTAACAATTAAGTTTTTTCTTCTTCTGATTTGCAGGAACCCATCTCCCTGTGAGTACTGGCTAACCTCAATTTCAACTTATCTAATAGGACAGGCTATCCGTAATAAGTTCACTACACTTGGTTGAAGCCCAGGCTTTCAAGGGCTGCCTCATTTAATAAATTAAATCAAACTAATTAACTTTCTTGCTTCCAATTTTATAGGCAGCTTACGAGTGGGCTTTGAACCACACCCTAAATTATAGGGATTATTTCTACATAAAAATCAATGTTAGATTGCCCAGGTTTATTGATATGTCTTATGGCTAAAAACTCTCGCTATGTTACAGATCGGTAGCTGTTGGGTTTACTTAATGAGAAGTTATTTGTGTAATTATTTTCTCATAATATATATTCGTAGATAAACAAAAATTCAAATTATATAATTTGGTATAGGTATAAATTTCCGCATCGTTTTCGTGTATGGAACAGTATCCAGAACTATTGCAAAACGAAATCCAATAACTGATTTTTTATTGAAGTCGTGCAGGTGAACTTTATTCTTTTTGGGTATATAATATTCGCGAGTAAAGACTCAAAAAGGATTCGGTAAGGGAATTGTTTATTTTTTCTCGCTAACTAATGAAGGTTGTTTATGTGTTTCAAACAAAAGATGACTGAGAATCATCATGAAAAAAAAAGGAACAATTTTCATTAATTTTACATTTCTGGTTAAATTTATGTATTTACTAAATATTCTACATTACTGTTAATGATAAATAAGACAGTAAAGCCTGACGCAACTATATCGGATCATATCATATTCAGTTCAGTAAAGAAATCTTGTAGTATGCAAGGAAATATTGTATAATAGTATATTATGCAACGATCATGTAATGATGGTTATTAATACACGAGCATTAACCGGGATACGAAACGAGCCAAAGGCGAGTTTCGTATGGTCTATGCGAGTGTTTTAATAACCATTACATGAGAGTTGCATACGCTATTTTTTCTACACCCGATAAATAATCAAGACCTATAAATATTATATTTATATTGGTATTGAACACAATAACAGTAATTACTCGTATTTCTATAAAAAATTCTACAAAATTGTAATTAATGGTATTACTTCGGGTATTGGTATTTCCCTAGATTTTTGCTGCAAAATATTTTGTACTGTATTTTCTGCTTTCTCCGATATGTGTGGAAGAGTCTTCTATATCGCTGATATGAGACATTTTAATATTATAATTATCGAAGTTTAGCTATCTACGAAAATTTAATACGTTTTGACAACTAAAACAATTACATAGAAACCTAGGACAAACGTCAAACAGCATGCTTGATTGAAAAATAGTAGGTTTCTATTGATTAAAAATCTGTATCGTAATGAAAAATCTGTATCATAATGGGTATCATTATGAAACGGATTATGGGCATATAAGTGCATTATTATAATACGGGTGTAGAAAAAGTTTATTTTATAATTGGCTGTAACAATGAATCTAAATTTGTTTAATTTAAAGTAATCAATAATGTTTTTTGGTTTTATAAGAAAACATTCATTTATAAAAAAGAAGCTACAGAGTTATTATACCGGTCAAGATATAGTTTAAAATTTTTTGTCATTTGTTTTTGCCTGCTGATACTGATACCTGTACACAGTTATACTTAACAAGTAAATATAATTTAAAATCAACAGAAGGATTTACTGATTAAATTTTTTATTTATGAATTCTTAAAAATCAATAGAAAAATTATGTTTGTAAAACTAATCTTAATCACTATCATGGCCCTTATCACCTTCCTCATCAGATTTACCGTCACTTACATTAATTACAAGTCTTTTTAAAACTGGTACGTGTCGCATATAATTGTTTTCAACCTTTATTACGTGGTTTATAGCATTTATAGCAGTTCTCAGAGGTAATATGTGAGAACTCTTTCATTATAAGTTTTACAACGCTGTTGAATTTTTTTGGTGAAGTATTATTTACTTTTACTTGTGTTTTAAGTTTGGCCCATAATAGTTCAATCGGGTTTAAAACACAGTAGTAAGGGGGTAATATTAACACATGATGACCATTTTTATGGCTATTTTATTGACGATATGTTTCTTAGTAATTATTTTTGTACTTAGAACTTCTATAAGTTGGGCCTTCGTATAATGCTCTTCAAACTATAAATCTTCTTCAATTAAAAAATTTTTGATGTCTTATTTAGTAGAACAGTTAGTTGGAATCTTACAAGTTTTCCTTGAATGATATGATGCATTATCTAAGACAATCACACTATTTGGATGTAGTGCTGGCAACTGTTTTTCTTCGAACCAAGACTCGAAACGATTTTCTTCGATATTCTGGTGATAATTTAAAGAGCTATCTTTAATGTGTTTTGAGCTTAACAATAGTGCATCATTTACCCAGGCCCTTTGTCCACTGCAGGGTAGTATGTAAATGCGTTTACCTCGAGAATGAGAGAAAGAAAGCTTCGGTAAGCAACATTGGAGCTGAAAACGCTACCTCTTCTTCATCTATAGACGAACCAAACCACATTTAAACCCCAGTTACACAAACCCATATTAGCAAAACCTTTAAACCACCCATGTTTGACGGCCAGATGACATGGGAAACGTATCGACTTCAATTTGAGGCCGCGGCTAAAATTAATGGCTGGTCCGAGAAAGAGATGACGGCTTCATTAATATTCTCGATGCGCGAACAGGTAGCAACCGTTTTACAGTAACTTTCGCAAGGGAAACCCATTTATTCATCTCTCATCCAAGAACAAATCAGCACACAGGCATTCATTGATGGACTACAAGATGTTGAAATGCAGCAAGCCCTTCATCTACAAAATCACAAGACGCTGATGGAGAAACTGATTGCAGCACTGGAATATGAAGCGGTAAAACTTGTAACAACCAGTTTGCCTAAAGACCATTTGTAACTACTGATAGGTCTTTAGCTATTGTTGTTAATATACTATTAAGGGATTCGGGCAGCGTTGTCACCAGCCAAAGGGTCCTGGAGTCCTAAAGGAACATCCATTCGCCAGTGGCAAAAGAAAATAATAAAGAAAAAATAATAAAATACAAAAAAACATCCCTTAATAGCATATGTCTAGCGGTTCTTGGCAACTAGTTTTAGACTCTTTTAGTCCTAAGGGAATAGAAACACCGAGGCTTCTCAAATGCTCGAAGTATTTTGCTGGTTTGGAAAGGGAGGAGAGATTAAGAATAAGTATTAAAACATTAACAAATGTATATTAACAATAACTATAAAACTTGACAAATAGTCTTAAGAAAAAAATGAACCAAATTCCATTTAGGGAATAAAGCACTATAACTAATAGAAATAAAGATATGCATAAGATAAATATAATTAGGGACGAAAATGTAAAATTGGCATTTATATGTAAATCATTCAATCAATTAATTATTAAACAAAAACACTGTAAACTTAAGTTAAGATATTTACCCATAATTCACATCGTACACAAAAACTATACTCTACACTTCACTTTACAATACAAAACCAGGGTTTCGCCCAAGGGGCGAAAGTTCTGGACCTTAGTTCGAACCCGACTGAGCGTTTTTCCCAAGTTATCCTTTCTATATAAACCAAAATTTATGTGACTGTTGATTGTATTTAACAATGTCACGTTCAATGTAGATTAATAAATTGAAGGTTTGTTTCATTGTGTCTTTTTAATTATTTAATTTAAACATTAAATACTTGTTTAGAATTTTTGGTAAATTCTTTAGATTTTTCAATTAATAATAATGCCAATTATTACAAACTCATATCCAGATCTTCTCGCGCAAAAGTGAGAGCCAATAATAATGCTATCTCCGACCTAACCTTTCGTAAATATTAAATATTTTGCAAAATATGCAGCGAAACAACCAAAATGAAAGCAGGAAATGCTTCAATTGTGGAAGAATTGGGCAACTTCAAAGAACCTGTAAAAGCAGAGCTCGTTCTATGAATGGAAAATCAGGGAATGAGGCTGGAAAGTTACATAGATCAATCTTCCGAAGCTCGTCACGAAGTCCACCAAGAAATAGTCACAGCAGTTATGCGTCCCGAAGAAGCCAACCACCAACACCGATCCGGCTTTCTAGCAATAATCAGGGGCTCGGAGCACGGGACAAACCACTTGATAAAGTTACTCTTCGGGTAACCACTATCAAACCAGAGGGCGACGAAGAAGAAATCACCCTTAAAAGCCTAAGAAAGGGACATAAGAAAGACAATGACTTGAAAGTTGTCCGAGAATGGCTCAAAAATAAGGTGTGACTTGCAAGGGATAGCCAAATACAGTGGAGCTATTGAAGGATACTGTAATACTGTCAAAATTATATGTCAGAAGTGTGTTGAAGGAGCTTCATAGCAGCCGTTCGGGAGGACATTTTGGTACTAAATGGACACTGGCACGGGTTTGGGAAAGATTTTATTGGATTAATTGCCGACGGGATGTAGTAGATTGGTGTAAAAAACGTGATGTATGAAATGGCAGGACAAAGTTCTGTGGATTCGCTCGGGAACGTTTGAAAGTTAATAGCAATATAGCAGAAGCTAGAATCGACAGGTGTGCCACAGGGACCCATTTTGAGAAAGGCGACACAGTACGGCTATACAGTCCCAAGCATCCAAGTCCCTACGCAATCCTTGAGGAAAATCAACGACCTGATCTACCGCATTCAGCAGTCAGTGGGAAGTAAATCTAAGGTAGTTTACATTGGAAAGTTAGCTCCATACCGTGGTTCAAATCCTCTCTATTAGCTTTAACCAGGGGCCTATTTCATAAAATTACTTTGCAACTTTTTACTATGCACTTTGCTAATTTACGAGTGCAAAATACTTGTGTTTTATAAAATAATATTGTTATCTTTGCAGATTATTAATTTTAAATTTTCATATTGCATATTGCTTTTCAAATTGTACTTTTTAACTAGTCAAATTTCTCTTTTATGAAACATAAATTTATTGAAATATGCAAAGTGCAAAGTGAAAAGTTGCAAAGTAGTTTTATGAACTAGGCCCCAGGTCTCAGTAATTAAGTTATTCAGGGCGAATAACTAGACAGGAGGGAGCAATGTTAAGCAGCACCTTTTAGCGTGCTGTGATCGTCAGAAGTAAAAGTACAAGTAAAAGAAGATAGAATAGTCCATAAATGTCTGGAAATGTCATTACTTGTTAAGAGAAAAATCTAGGCAGTTCAAGCACAATCCACATGGGCTATTTCAGACACAACGGTTTTGTTCGTACGGAAAAAATTGGTACGAATTTTTTCCGTATCTTGGTAGAATTCACTCGACGGTTTTCTTTTCCGTGAACTGTCTCTAGCTATTGTTTTTTTTGTCAGTTGGTTATCGACATGAATCAAAAGCGCACCATTGTCATGTGGCTTTTGTACCGTCATATACAAAAGTATCGGAAACGGTATAATCGTATATACTAGGTGCATCCAATTAATTAGAAGAGGGATGCTTATTGATTTGCTTAATAGATTTACGTGCAGACGAAAATACAATTTTTAATTACCTTTGGATGTCCATTGTATCTATCCTCTGATGAGCTTCATAACCGACTAAAAACAATATTCAATGGCAAAATACTAAATTGAGAAACTGCATTGAACCTATGAAAATAATAGTTGTAATACTGAAGTAAAAGGGTTCTATGTTTGTTTCGTTACTAGTTCATTAACTACAAAATCAAAAAAGAAAAAAATCAATAGATCAAACTACTAGTTTATAATATTGTCATTGCCGCGTAAACCAAAATACAAAATTTTTATGATAAAAAAAAAACCAAACGGCCCACAATAACGGACGGCAGACGGCTAAAAATCGTTATATATGATAGCTTGCATAAAGTAACATAAGCCACTGATAGACGGCGACGGTACGGTACCGTACAATTACACGGAAAAATCCGTACGACTTTTTTCCGTACGGACGAAATGGTTGTGTCTGAAAGAGCCCTACTTTCGATTTAAATTTCGTCCAAAACAAGCAGTGACGTAATGCGAGACGAACTTTTAAGTTATTTTGATACCTCTCGATTGAATAGAGTAAAATATTGTAATAATTTATTTGTTTCCGTGTTAGTAGTGATTATGAAGACTAGAGATAAGGAGACGAATCGGCATACTCATAATACGGTATCAAAAAACGCATGCTAATTGAGCTTCTATAGTTAACCACATGGGCGCTGGTGCTGCATACGTTGTTCAAAATACATGGCTTCTTATGGGAATTATGCATAATTTTGTCAAAATATTAAAAATAAACTTGTTTACAGCTAAAAAAAGCACAGAGCATACTGTTGTATTTATTTCTAAATAAGTCTTGCATGTTTTAATTGATAAATTATTTAATTTTATTTGTATAAAATACAAATTCGATATGTATGACCAAATTCGAAAAGCTTTCTTAAATGCTGAAATTTGATAAGTACAATTTTGTGGCATTTTTTTTTTTTGAATTGAACCAATATATAGTTTAAGGAGTAAAATAAAACTCAATTAACAGATTTTTTATTGTTGTAATACAAGTATAAAGGGAGATTTGGAAAAGTACATGGTAATACCTTATCCTTTAATTTCAGCTTTATTCTTTTTATTTTGCTAACAGTACCATCAGTAAAAATAGTCTCATTTGATAATATTGATAACATTAACGTGTAACGTCTATCATAAAACTGAAAACTGACTTCAGGATCATCCTTATATAACTTGCTTGACCCTTCTCGAACCTTCTCGAAGTGTTATCTAGAATATTCTTGACGGGTAATGACATTTCGATATTTTTCTGGACTATTCTATCTTCTTTTGCTTGTACTTTTACTTGTGACAACCGCAGCACACTGTAGGGCGATGGGTGACATTCCACTTCTTTTTTTATCTGTATGTTTTCTATAATAGCCGCAGACTACTGCAGGGTGCTGCGTAACAATATCTTTTAAAAGGAATAGAACAGCATCATTTCTAGAAAGTGCTTTATCGACACTAGGAACGATATATATGCTGCCACTGTTCTAAAAGTTTAGTATCCTATAAAAAACATTTACAATGACACAATTGGTGTCCAGAAAAAAAATGACAGTAGCAACTCTTTATCTAACATTAAAACTCTATAAAAACTAATTTTTCTTTTCTAATAAGTTAAATGTAATGCATAACTATTGTTGTTTGTACGTCAGCATCTATAACTGTAAAATTTTATATTATAGAAACTTATAATAAAATAAACTACACTTCGTAAGATATATATTGTGACTAATTTACAATAAATATTATATTTAGACATGAGTCATTATTTTACTTACATTAAAAACTTTAAAAAACAATGAATTGATTTCTTCTTGTGTTTTCTTTAGTTTTACATTTTATTTTTATCCTCTTTTACAATCTGAAACGACGTAAATCTTGCTTTGATGTTTTTTGTCACTCATGTTACTTGTAGTCAGGTACTTTCTTTATCAATTTTTTAAAAATCACTTTATTTTGCATTGACTGACATAGAAAATTGACTGCGCTGTCATTGAATATGCCAACTACAGTCAATTTTGCGAACTTTATAAAAAGAAGGACGGAAATTTGAAATTTGACCATTGCCGATTCGCCTCCTTCTCTCTAGTCTTCATAGTCATGTGTCATACAATGTGAAGACTAGAGGTAAGGAGGTCCCAAAAACCACACGTCAATTGAGCTTTTATAATTTACCGCATGGGCGCTGGTACGGTTTACGTAGTTCAAAATACATGGCTTCTTATGGGAATTATACATAATTTTGCCAAAATAATAAAAATAAACTTGTTTACAGCTAAATAAAGCACAGAACATACTGTTGTATTTATTTCTAAATAAGTCTTGCATGTTTTAAATGATAAATTATTTAATTTTATCTATATAAAATACAATTTTGGTATGTATGACCAAATTCGAAAAGGTTCCTTAATTGCTGAAAGTACAATTTTGTGGCAAATTTTTTTTTTGAATTGAACCAATATATAGTTTTAAGAGTAAAATAAAACACAGTTCACAGATTTTTTATTGTTGTAATACAAGTATAAAAGGATATTTGGGAATGTACATGGTATTACCTCATCCTTTAATTTCAGCTGTCTCCTTTTTTATTTTGCTAACAGTACCATTAGTTAAAATAGCCTCATCAAATTTTAAAATATCATCTTCTAAAAAGTGTAGCTCGCAAACAGAATCATAACTAGACAGTACTTTATCAGCCCTAGGAATCACAAGCTGCCATAGGATCTATAAAAAATATTTGCAATGACTAAATTGGAGTTCAATAAAGAAAAATAACAGTAGTAACTCTTTATCTAACATCAAAAAACATAAAAAAAATTAAATTTTTTTTTCTAGTAAGTTAAATTTAATGTGTAATTATTGTTGTTTGTAAGTCAGAATTTATGACTTTATTATTTTTTATTATAAAATTTTGTAATTAAATAAACTACACTCCTTAAGATACGGGTTGTAAATAAGCAAATTATTTTACTTACACCAGGAGCTTTAAAAAGACTTGAATTTTTATCTCCTTGTGATTTCTTTAATTTTATATCGGATTTATATCCCGTTTTGCACTCCGGAACGAAGCAAATCCTGCTTTGTCGTTTTTTGTTACTCATTGTTACTTGTAGTCAGGTTCTTCATTTCAGCTTATTTTTATTCTTTTCACTAAATTTTACAAAAATCACTTTAATTCCCATTGACTTGCATAGAAAATAGACGTCGCTATTTTGCCACCCGCCAACTAGTTTTTTGGAACTCCATAAAAATAGGGACGGAAATTTGAAATTTGACCAAGGCCGATTCGCCTACTTATATCTAGTCTTCGTAGTCATACAAATACGTTAAAAGAGTATAGTTGCCTTGGATCAACCGAGAACAAATTTCAGTATTAACTACTTTTTTACAATTTTACAATTGCGACTCCTGATCCCATATTTATTTCATGTATCTAACAGTAAAAGTCACTATTTTATTTCCGACGTTACTCTTCCTAAATTAGCAGTTTCAACGCAATTAACTATTTTCTCTTCTAACAACCATTGTCAACTTAGAAGCAGAATAAATTCTGCGCAAATTGGAAAGGTGAGGCAATTCTATTCCTTTGGCCGAAACTTAAGTAAAATAAACTACCTTAGGTAACAGTGTTAGTCGAGATTGTTCAGGAGATCACCCCTAATGGTCTTAAATAGAAGTTATGGACCTTTTACTTCTTTATTTCCGGTCGGCGATTGTGTCTGAACGGAGATTCTCGAGTTTTCGGTCGTCAACTCCAAAGGTAAGTCTTATATTTTTCAGTTTGGACGCTGATAAATAGAATGTAATAGATTTGAAGGTTGTTTATTTTAATAATCATCCAAACAGAAATACATACTCACACACACATTTTAAGATATAGCGAAAGATTACCTAGCAACGAAATATAATGCCACAATGGTTAATATTCACGATACACATACTAACGGAATGCTGACTTTTGATTAAAATTTCGTCCAAACCGCGCAACGAAGTAATGCGGGACGAACTTTTAAGTTATTTTGACACTTTTCGATTGAATTGTGTAATAGTATATTACATTACGAGTGTGAAAACTGACATTTTTCACACGAGTGGAAAATATTGTCGCACGAGGCACAAGCCGAGTGCGACTATCACACGAGTGTGGAAAATCACTTTTCACACAACATTTTTCATACGACCACTACATATTGTCATCAAAAATGTAAAACGAGGTTATTATTACTATAATAATTAAAATGTATTTAAAAAAATAATCAACAATAATCGTATTTATTCAATTTTCATATTTTCTAAACAAAAAGAAAACGAAAAGAAAATAAAAAAAAACAAAAAAAAAATTCTGGCGCCGCCAGGATTTGAACGCGGTCGCTCGCCAGGTCTTAAATGGCAAAGTTGATAAGTTCGACGTTCTAACCAACTGAGCTAATAGTCCTTACGTTAATTAAATGATCTAATCAGCTATGTATTTAAGCAAACATAATATCTTAGTTATTTTAAAATTATTTTAATAATAATTGTTAAAGATAAATATCCAGGATCTAATTTACAATAGTTTCAATAATTTAATAATCATATCGATTTTAGTATTATTATGGAGATAAGATAGATCAAAATAGAAATTATTTGTTTGACATTTTGTGACAGCTACTGCGGAAAGTAGCATATTCGTACACGGGCGGAAAGTAAATTCTTATTCATACGCGTATGATATTAGGGTACTTTCCATAGGACTATATAGTGTGATATGTGTCACTTTCCTAAGTGGTCGTAGGAAAAATAATTTAATAATTTTTTTTTTTTTGTGTTAGGTGACTATATTTTTCTATATATAATAGGGAAAAACTTAATTAATGTTTAAAATGACGGGCTACGCGGTGGCGACTTGCAAAAAACCATAATACGAAATCCAAAAATAGTGTAAAGCCAAAAAATATGGGTAATTTCTTATCGAAGAAAGGACAAACCTAATTTAAACAATGGTTAGTAAAATGCACAAGTATAATAGGTTTAGAGACAGTGAAAAATTTCGAAATTTACACATTTTCTCAAATATCTCGAATACGGTCCATTTTAGAGAAATTATGTATAGAAAAAAAATTATAGATAATTATATTGGAAGTAACTTTTATTTGAAGAATTTTCTTCTCCAAACGTAAATAACAGATATATTCCATAAAATATAAAAATGACCACCTATAAAGTACCCCCCCAGATGTTCCGACTCTGCCCAAAATCTAATCAGCTCATTGGACGCTGAAACAAAGCTTAAGTTTAAAATTTGGTGGTTTTCTGTGTATCGGTTCATGAGTTATGCGTTATACACACACACACACACACACACACACACACACACACACACACACACACACACACACACACACACACACACACACACACACACACACACACACACACACACACACACACACACACACACACACACACACACACACACACACACACACACACACACACACACACACACACACACACACACACACACACACACACACACACACACACACACACACACACACACACACACACACACACACACACACACACACACACACACACACACACACACACACACACACACACACACACACACACACACACACACACACACCACACACACACACACACACACACACACACACACACACACACACACACACACACACACACACACACACACACACACACACACACACACACACACACACACACACACACACACACACACACACACACACACACACACACACACACACACACACACACACACACACACACACACACACACACACACACACACACACACACACACACACACACACACACACACACACACACACACACACACACACACACACACACACACACACACACACACACACACACACACACACACACACACACACACACACACACACACACACACACACACACACACACACACACACACACACACACACACACACACACACACACACACACACACACACACACACACACACACACACACACACACACACACACACACACACACACACACACACACACACACACACACACACACACACACACACACACACACACACACACACACACACACACACACACACACACACACACACACACACACACACACACACACACACACACACACACACACACACACACACACACACACACACACACACACACACACACACACACACACACACACACACACACACACACACACACACACACACACACACACACACACACACACACACACACACACACACACACACACACACACACACACACACACACACACACACACACACACACACACACACACACACACACACACACACACACACACACACACACACACACACACACACACACACACACACACACACACACACACACACACACACACACACACACACACACACACACACACACACACACACACACACACACACACACACACACACACACACACACACACACACACACACACACACACACACACACACACACACACACACACACACACACACACACACACACACACACACACACACACACACACACACACACACACACACACACACACACACACACACACACACACACACACACACACACACACACACACACACACACACACACACACACACACACACACACACACACACACACACACACACACACACACACACACACACACACACACACACACACACACACACACACACACACACACACACACACACACACACACACACACACACACACACACACACACACACACACACACACACACACACACACACACACACACACACACACACACACAACACACACACACACACACAACACAAACACAAACACAAACACAAACACAAACACAAACACAAACACAAACACAAACACAAACACAAACACAAACACAAACACAAACACAAACACAAACACAAACACAAACACAAACACAAACACAAACACAAACACAAACACAAACACAAACACAAACACAAACACAAACACAAACACAAACACAAACACAAACACAAACACAAACACAAACACAAACACAAACACAACAAACACAACACAACACAACCACAACCACAACCACAACCACAACCACAACCACAACCACAACCACAACCACAACCACAACCACAACCACAACCACAACCACAACCACAACCACAACCACAACCACAACCACAACCACAACCACAACCACAACCACAACCACAACCACAACCACAACCACAACCACAACCACAACCATAACCACAACCACAACCACAACCACAACCACAACCACAACCACAACCACAACCACAACCACAACCACAACCACAACCACAACCACAACCACAAACACAAACACAAACACAAACACAAACACAAACACAAACACAAACACAAACACAAACAAACACAAACACAAACACAAACACAAACACAAACACAAACACAAACACAAACACAAACACAAACACAAACACAAACACAAACACAAACACAAACACAAACACAAACACAAACACAAACACAAACACAAACACAAACACAAACACAAACACAAACACAAACACAAACACAAACACAAACACAAACACAAACACAAACACAAACACAAACACAAACACAAACACAAACACAAACACAAACACAAACACAAACACAAACACAAACACAAACACAAACACAAACACAAACACAAACACAAACACAAACACAAACACAAACACAAACACAAACACAAACACAAACACAAACACAAACACAAACACAAACACAAACACAAACACAAACACAAACACAAACACAAACACAAACACAAACACAAACACAAACACAAACACAAACACAAACACAAACACAAACACAAACACAAACACAAACACAAACACAAACACAAACACAAACACAAACACAAACACAAACACAAACACAAACACAAACACAAACACAAACACAAACACAAACACAAACACAAACACAAACACAAACACAAACACAAACACAAACACAAACACAAACACAAACACAAACACAAACACAAACACAAACACAAACACAAACACAAACACAAACACAAACACAACACAAACACAAACACAAACACAAACACAAACACAAACACAAACACAAACACAAACACAAACACAAACACAAACACAAACACAAACACAAACACAAACACAAACACAAACACAAACACAAACACAAACACAAACACAAACACAAACACAAACACAAACACAAACACAAACACAAACACAAACACAAACACAAACACAAACACAAACACAAACACAAACACAAACACAAACACAAACACAAACACAAACACAAACACAAACACAAACACAAACACAAACACAAACACAAACACAAACACAAACACAAACACAAACACAAACACAAACACAAACACAAACACAAACACAAACACAAACACAAACACAAACACAAACACAAACACAAACACAAACACAAACACAAACACAAACACAAACACAAACACAAACACAAACACAAACACAAACACAAACACAAACACAAACACAAACACAAACACAAACACAAACACAAACACAAACACAAACACAAACACAAACACAAACACAAACACAAACACAAACACAAACACAAACACAAACACAAACACAAACACAAACACAAACACAAACACAAACACAAACACAAACACAAACACAAACACAAACACAAACACAAACACAAACACAAACACAAACACAAACACAAACACAAACACAAACACACAACACAAACACAAACACAAACACAAACACAAACACAAACACAAACACAAACACAAACACAAACACAAACACAAACACAAACACAAACACAAACACAAACACAAACACAAACACAAACACAAACACAAACACAAACACAAACACAAACACAAACACAAACACAAACACAAACACAAACACAAACACAAACACAAACACAAACACAAACACAAACACAAACACAAACACAAACACAAACACAAACACAAACACAAACACAAACACAAACACAAACACAAACACAAACACAAACACAAACACAAACACAAACACAAACACAAACACAAACACAAACACAAACACAAACACAAACACAAACACAAACACAAACACAAACACAAACACAAACACAAACACAAACACAAACACAACACAAACACAAACACAAACACAAACACAAACACAAACACAAACACAAACACAAACACAAACACAAACACAAACACAAACACAAACACAAACACAAACACAAACACAAACACAAACACAAACACAAACACAAACACAAACACAAACACAAACACAAACACAAACACAAACACAAACACAAACACAAACACAAACACAAACACAAACACAAAACACAAACACAAACACAAACACAAACACAAACACAAACACAAACACAAACACAAACACAAACACAAACACAAACACAAACACAAACACAAACACAAACACAAACACAAACACAAACACAAACACAAACACAAACACAAACACAAACACAAACACAAACACAAACACAAACACAAACACAAACACAAACACAAACACAAACACAAACACAAACACAAACACAAACACAAACACAAACACAAACACAAACACAAACACAAACACAAACACAAACACAAACACAAACACAAACACAAACACAAACACAAACACAAACACAAACACAAACACAAACACAAACACAAACACAAACACAAACACAAACACAAACACAAACACAAACACAAACACAAACACAAACACAAACACAAACACAAACACAAACACAAACACAAACACAAACACAAACACAAACACAAACACAAACACAAACACAAACACAAACACAAACACAAACACAAACACAAACACAAACACAAACACAAACACAAACACAAACACAAACACAAACACAAACACAAACACAAACACAAACACAAACACAAACACAAACACAAACACAAACACAAACACAAACACAAACACAAACACAAACACAAACACAAACACAAACACAAACACAAACACAAACACAAACACAAACACAAACACAAACACAAACACAAACACAAACACAAACACAAACACAAACACAAACACAAACACAAACACAAACACAAACACAAACACAAACACAAACACAAACACAAACACAAACACAAACACAAACACAAACACAAACACAAACACAAACACAAACACAAACACAAACACAAACACAAACACAAACACAAACACAAACACAAACACAAACACAAACACAAACACAAACACAAACACAAACACAAACACAAACACAAACACAAACACAAACACAAACACAAACACAAACACAAACACAAACACAAACACAAACACAAACACAAACACAAACACAAACACAAACACAAACACAAACACAAACACAAACACAAACACAAACACAAACACAAACACAAACACAAACACAAACACAAACACAAACACAAACACAAACACAAACACAAACACAAACACAAACACAAACACAAACACAAACACAAACACAAACACAAACACAAACACAAACACAAACACAAACACAAACACAAACACAAACACAAACACAAACACAAACACAAACACAAACACAAACACAAACACAAACACAAACACAAACACAAACACAAACACAAACACAAACACAAACACAAACACAAACACAAACACAAACACAAACACAAACACAAACACAAACACAAACACAAACACAAACACAAACACAAACACAAACACAAACACAAACACAAACACAAACACAAACACAAACACAAACACAAACACAAACACAAACACAAACACAAACACAACACAAACACAACACAACACAACACAAACACAAACACAAACACAAACACAAACACAAACACAAACACAAACACAAACACAAACACAAACACAAACACAAACACAAACACAAACACAAACACAAACACAAACACAAACACAAACACAAACACAAACACAAACACAAACACAAACACAAACACAAACACAAACACAAACACAAACACAAACACAAACACAAACACAAACACAAACACAAACACAAACACAAACACAAACACAAACACAAACACAAACACAAACACAAACACAAACACAAACACAAACACAAACACAAACACAAACACAAACACAAACACAAACACAAACACAAACACAAACACAAACACAAACACAAACACAAACACAAACACAAACACAAACACAAACACAAACACAAACACAAACACAAACACAAACACAAACACAAACACAAACACAAACACAAACACAAACACAAACACAAACACAAACACAAACACAAACACAAACACAAACACAAACACAAACACAAACACAAACACAAACACAAACACAAACACAAACACAAACACAAACACAAACACAAACACAAACACAAACACAAACACAAACACAAACACAAACACAAACACAAACACAAACACAAACACAAACACAAACACAAACACAAACACAAACACAAACACACACACACACACACACACACACACACACACACACACACACACACACACACACACACACACACACACACACACACACACACACACACACATCATCGCGAAAATAGTCAAAACGGATTCAGGGGACCTCAAAACGTAAAAATCCGTCGAAAACTCGAGGTCGAAAAAAATCATGATTCCTATACTTTCCTTATATCTGTATACAGATAGGAAAGTAAAAAGGTAGTAAAGAGGATATGAATAAATATAGGCCGATCTCCTTAACATCTAGTATTTCAACAATTTTTAAGATGATAATAAAAGACAGGATGTTTATGAATAAATACAACATAGTTTCAAAACGTCAATTTGGTTTTGTTGAAAATAGATCCACCCAGGATGCCGTTGTATACGTAACATCTAAAATTAATAGTTTTATTGATAAATCGTGCCCAAGCCTAGCAATATTTATTGACCTGGCTAAATCCTTTGACACGATGTGTCTTAGACAACTTCTACATATTATGGAAAATTTAGAATTTAGAAGTGTGTCCTATAAACTACTTGAGAGTTATCTGACTAATAGAAAACAAGTAGTTCAAATAGGTAAAATAACTAGCAACTCTCTTCCTATAACATATGGAATACCCCAAGGTACAGCTTTAGGGCCACTCCTCTTTATTCTCTATTTAAATGACATTTTCAAATTAGACGTGAGGGGAGAAATAGTAAGTTTTGCTAAAGACACAGCAGTTATTTATAAGGATGCAAATTGGCCCTCCCTTCAAAGAGTAGTCCAAGAAGACTTTTAAAAAAATATTTTTTGGTTTAATAACAGACTCCTAACAACTAACTTCAGCAAAACGTGCTTTCTACCCTTTACATCCTTTATAAATGGATTGCCGGTATTTAATAAACTTTGCATCCAGTGTGATGAACAAACAATTAAAATTCATAGTGCTGATAGCACTAAATAATAATTGGGAATCCATCTTGATCAGCATCTTAAATGGGATAAACACATTCAGCGTCTTTCAAACAAATTAAAACAGATCATGTTTAAATTTAAATATCTCTCAAAAGTTCTTACTATCAGTTAAATGCAAATCATTTACTATTCCTTAGTAGAAAAGCATTTTAATTATGCCATCGTTGCCTAGAGCGCTGCAGCAAAAAACTTTATAAAAAAACTAGAAGTCGTCCAGAAACATATGATAAAAATTATTTATACTAAACCACTTACCATTTCCTCTAATATTTTATATCAAGAAATTGGTTTTCTTGACGTTAGGCATATTTATTTTTTATTTACAGCTATTTATCAAAATAAACAAAAAGAAAATTTATTGAAGCCGTCTCATACTTATACAACTAGATAAAATCAATACTATATAGTTCGAGAGTAAGAAAAAATACATTGCAACAAAATATAACATTCCTCGGCCCCAAATTACATAACCATATTCCTCCTGAAATTAAAAAAATTAATTCTGTTAAACTATTTAAATAAAAAATAAAACTTTGGATACTTACGCAACCTAGGCTTCTATTTCAACAGTATGTCGATATTAACAACACCTACTACTAGTAATAAACAAATACATAAAAAAAATAACTTTATAAAAAAAATAACTTTTTCTAATTAATTGATGTATACCAAAGTTTCATATAAATTTACTTTCAAGTTGTTAACTTTAGTGGTTCTATTATTATGGATATACATGAAATACTCAATCCCTTTCAAGATAACTACAAGGAGCTTTTAGGGATACTTCTTCACGTTTGTTCATGAAGTGTGTTTTATATCTATTTTATGAACCAAATAGTATTTGTAAAATTGTTTTAAATTGTTGTTGTAATATTTCTTTAAATAAACGTTATTATTATAATTTATTTATATAATACATACATTCAAATAAATCAAAATCGACTTTCGTACTTTCGTCTGAGTTTATTCTCAAAAAAAATTTTATTTACATTGTCAAAATAAATCAAATTCGCATTTTAAGATTCAATAAATTGACAAAACTTAAATCGTTTAATCTGCTTTCAGAATTTGAACGTAACCATGTTAAGAACAAACTCACTAGCCCAAAATTAGAGCTTAGCGCTATGGTTCTTCTCTCTTTGCGTTCTTTCAAACTTCTAAAAAACTTATCCTCTAGTTATAGTTTTGAATTTTTACATCTTTGGACAGACTCCCTCGTTGCCCGTAGCTGGGTTAAACATAACGCGTGTAATTTTTTTCCATTTATATCTCATCGAGTCCTCACTATACAATAGAATAGTGAAGATTCAACTTGGCGTCACATTAGAAGTAAGATTAACCCCGCTGATCCGCTGTCTTTAGCCTTTATGAACTAGGCAATGAATACGAGCAAACCCATCCTGAAATATCGAGAATAATAAAACATTACATGTATGTTGATGATTTTCTAACGGGTACAGATTCATCGGAAAATGCATCGCCTATATGTCAAAATTTATACAAAATTCAAAAGGATGCTGGATTTGAAAACCGAAAATGGAGATCCAACTTTCCTTAAATTCTAGACGTGCCTAATAAGCAAGATATCCTAGAATTTAATCCTGATAAAAATGTGGTGTCCCAAAAAACTCTTGGTTTAATTTGGGTAAGTCATGAAGATCCCTTAAAATTTAAAATTCAGGATTTTATTCTTGATAAATCTATAACAAAAACAAGCATATTATCTCGAATAGCTTCCATATATGATCCATTGGGACTATTAAGCTCAATTGTAATTACAGCAAAATGTATTATTCAGAAGCTTTGGTCTATAAAAATCAGCTGGAATGATCCTATCCCTTCTCACGTAGCAAAGCAGTGGTGTCAGTTTCAGAATAATTTAGATTTTCTCAATAATCTCTCAGTACGAAGACATTTTATTTGTAACTCTACACTTTTACTAGAACTTCATGTATTTTTCAATGCATGTGAACAAGCGTACGGTGCTAAAGCGTATTTAAAAACGATTGATAGAAACAACTGTGTCGTTACCAAACTCTTAATAGCAAAGTCCAAAGTTGCTCTATTAAAGAAATTGACGAAACACCGTATACAGCTTTTAGGCGCTACCATTTCAGCAAGTTTAATAAATAAAATTTATAACTCAATAAATTGAAAAATAAATAATATTTTTTGTTGGTCCGATTCTACAATCGTTTTAGGATGGATCCGATTGCCATCCAATTCATTTGTAGACAATCGGGTTTCATAAATTTAAAAACTAATAAAAGATTGTCAGTAAAGGCATGTTCCAACAAAACATAATCTTGCACATCTTTTGTCTCAAGGGTTAAACTTAAGTAATATATCCGCCTCAAAATTGTAGTGATACGGGCGGCCTACGTAGTTGAGATTAAGCGAAGACAATTGGCCTGTTTTGAATTTAGAATTTTCGGATTTACCTGAAATTAAAAAGTGTATGGTAAATTTGTTACCAGTTGAGTTTTTTCCGTTTGATCGATTTTAAAATTTAAACAGGATAAAAAGATGGCAAACATCTTACGTTTCCTAAAAAACTGTAAAATTTCAAAAAATCAACGAACGACGGGTTTTTTAACAGTTGACGAGTTACACTTCGCCTTTAGTAGGCTTATCAGGTTGTCACAAGCACAAATTTTTCCAGTAGAGATACATGGGCTAAAGGAGAAGAAATCATTGAATCGTGAAAATAAAATTTTGAGATTAAATCCATTTTTAGACGAAAGCAACTTATTGCGTGTAGGTGGACGATTACGAAATTTATTTTATTCATTTGACAAAAAAAATCCTATCTTACTATTATCCAATCATCATTTAACAAAATTAATGTTCACCTATGAATATACCAGACTATTACATCCAGGCCCACAAATACTCTCTGCACATATAAAGGAGAAATTTTGGGTTGTACGTGGTAATAACTTAGCCAGACTTATTTATCGCCAGTGCGTAAAATGCGCTAAAATAAACGCGAGGTCTATTCAACCGCTTATGGGTTCTTTACCAACATCCAGAATAACGCCAAATCTACCTTTTACAATATCCGGTGTTGATTAGGCTGGGCCGTTTCTGTTAAAGGACCTAAATGGTACAAGTGCAAAAACCTATTAATGTTGGATTTGTCTATTCGTATGCTTTAGTTCAAACGCCGTTCATTTAGAAATAGTATCTTCCTTGAGTACTAATGCCTTTATTCAATGCCTACATAGATTTATAGCTAGATGTGGATTCCCCCCTGACTTGTACCCGAGAATACCGATCAAGGAGAAGCGACAGTAGCTGTCGGTGCCTTTGATGTCGGATGTACCTTTTTCACAGTATGACTTTGACGGATACACAACTTAGCACGCTGAGAAAACATGCTTATTTTCTACACTGAGCGAAATAGTTTGGCAAATTATCTGAAATTATTGTTATAGTCCATGCGCAAATGTTGCAATGTGATTTAATTACATTGAAGTAGTTAGGGTTAATAGCAATGCTGAAATTTCGGCACCAAAATATAATTCATTATGTAATAATTAATTATTTATTATAAAAGTAAAAGACGTTTATTATTTTATAATTTATCTATAAAATTTGTTCAATATTTTGATTTATTTATTGTTAAAAATGTAATAAAAGCCCCAAATTTAAATTAAATTACCTTTTCCTTAACTAAAAATAAGGGTAAATAAAATTAAGGGTGTCAAAAAAAATTTAGGTAACAATTAAAAAAACATTAAGTTTGAGAGGTTTAACTAAATATTTTCAATGTGCATATATTTTCAAAGCTTTTAGGTTTAAAAAGTACTTACATATTTTTAGAATTTCTAGATTTATATTATATTAAAAGGACTTTCAAGTTTATCACTCATTTCTGTAGAAACAAGTGTTTTCTCGCCAAGTTAAACCAGATGTCATTTAAGGTTTATGTATTTAGAGTTAAATACCTGGCCTGGCTATTACCCAGACAATACAAATATGTCCATTGGATGTCTATTCGATATACAATTTTGAATGTCTAGACGTCCAAAAATGAGTTTTCTGGACTTCCGACATCCAATGTACGTCCAGTGAAGTATACATAATGGCATACTTTTGACCATTCAGAGGACGTCCAATTCTGGAATATATTTGGACGTCGAATACTGGACATTCAAAAAACGTCCAGGATTATATTTCCATTGAGACCACATCCCCACTTTTTTACAGAACCGCAACTCACCACACACTATTTTATATTATTAATAATTTGTATTATTTTAGCAAATCGCTATACACCATTTATTTATTATTAAAAATCGCTTGATCTGAGCAGGAATCAAACTCATGACACATCCATTATAGTTTTACTCTTTCAATCGCTAGACGAGCTCGACCAAGGAACCACTTGAAAACTTTTTACTAGATACAGTTATAATTGAATAAGATTTCAAACTTCCGCTGATAGAATTAAATGCAATAGATTCAATTTGTCAATTTTTAATGACCAGTTATATTAAAAAAAAGAAGTATATATAGATGGGTATTATCTGGTAGGCTTAATAAATAATGACCAAAGATGGATGTCCACTGGACGTCAAAATACTACTGAACTTAAAATTAAGTCCAAAAACAGACGTTCTTTGGGTATCGATATTTAGCTGTCAATTTAATTAGCATAAACGGACGTACACTGGATGCCCGGATACCCTCAAATAGATCTAAAGTGGACGTCCATTGGACTATGTGTGCATAAACGAATATTTAGAAATAGTACTTATTTAAGTATGCACCAATATTTCCAAAATCAACTCCAGTATGATTCATTCGAGAAATGTAAATATGAATGGGCAAAACATCTTTATATTGACATAATTGTAACTTACAATTTAGCCATAATAAAGGGATTTTGCCCACTTTGACCAATCCTAATTGAAATACGCGAATTTATTATATTTTTTTAAATATAATTTCAAAGTAAAATAAACAAAATCTGTAGTTCATTGTTTATTAAATTTATTTAAAAGAAGAAAAACATATATTTCACAAAATACAATACCTACATATGAAAAATAAAATGTCAAAAATGATTAAATCATTATACTTAATATTTATGCATGTGATAAAATTCTTAGTTTCTTAATAACTTTTTTGGCACATTTTATATCTGTATTAGAATACCTAAGTGTGTAAAAATCTTTATCTTATTACTACACAAAACAAACACCAAAAAATATCACTTAACATTGCTCACGTACTAAACACAACTTGGACTCACTTTGACAGATAACATAATTTTGAGTGATACACAACTTATTTTTGCACATGCGCGTTACAAAACGGTACATTGAAAACACCAAGCTGTCGCTTCTCCTTGATCGGTATTCTCGGCTTGTACTCAGACAACGGCACTAATTTTGTTGGTGCTAATAGGGAACTCACTAAATTTGACACCTTTTTATTAGAAAATTCTGAACCTATTTGTGGTTCAGTATCAAACTTAAATATTAAATTTCATTTTGTTCCGGTATATTGTCAAAATTTTTGGGGATTGTGGGTAGAAGGTGTGCGCAATGTCAAACATCATTTACGTAGAGAAGTTGTTGACTGTTTATTAACCTATGAAGATTTTTACACATTCTTGGTACAAATCGAATCTGTATTAAATTCTGGTCACCTATTTCCACTCTGTTCCGAACCTTCAGACCTCTCCGCTTTGACGCCAGCTCATTTTTTAATTGGAAGATCACTATACGCTATCCGAGAGACCGACCTGAAGGAAATTCCTGGTAATCGGCTGAGTTTGTATCAGCACATAAAGAAAATGCAGCAACATTTTTGGGATAGATGGAGCAAGTATTATATTAGTCAATTACAAACTCGCTCCAAATGAAAAACTAAGAATGACCAAGTCTTAAAAGTAGGACAACTTTTGGTAATAAAAGAAGAATACATGCCTGTATTACAATGGTGTCTTGATCGTTTTACGGAGATTACATTTGGAACCGATGGCATTTCTCGAATTGCCATTGACAAGACTGCGCAGGGTGTCACCAAAAGAGCCATTTCCAGAATATGTCCACTGCCTGTATTTTCAATTGAAAGTTAAGGACTTTCAAGGCCGGGAGTATGTCAAGTTTGCTTATTGATATACGAGCCGACGAGCCGCCACTGTTACTTTGTTACTATAGAAATAAGTAGAATGTAATGTTAGTTATGAATATGAAGACTAGAGATAAGGAGACGAATTGACATGCTCAAAATACGGTCCATGGAGACTACACAAGGAGCACGCACTCCATGTATAATAAGCGTACTGTGTTAAACAGAGTATTTTAAGAGGGCGCTAGTGTTCCATAAGTACCAAAATAGCATAAGAGAATGAGGCGGTAGTTTGAAATAAAATAAATCATTCTAAATAATTATTAATTAATTAATTATAACTCTAATTATATTTATTTAATTTAAAAACATTTGACACGTGTTTACGTTAATTAAATAATCGGTTACTTTATTTTCACGCTTTATTTATACGATAAAGCGCGGACATACTCTGGCAAATGCCACACTTGAGTGCGTGCTTCTTGTGTAGTGTCCATGATACGGTCCCAAAAGTCACACGTCAACTGCGCTTTTATAATTAACCGCATGGGCGCTGGTACGGTTTACGTAGTTGAAAATACATGGCTTCTTATGGGAATTATACATAATTATGTCAAAATAATAAAAATAAACTTGTTTATAGCTAAATAAAGCACAGAACATACTGTTGTATTTATTTTTAAAGAAGTCTTTAATTGATACAATATTTACTATTTATTCCTATTTAAGTAAAATGCAAATTATTGATGATAAGTCTTGAAATTTGATGGGTAGGGCTAATTATTTTTTAATTAAAGCTTAATAAGGCTGAGGGCATACTAAAACACGGTTTAAATAAACATATTTAGTCAGGGATTTTAAAAAATTTTATGAAAATAATAAAAATTAAATTGTTTATTGCTAACTAAAGCACAGAAAATACTGTCGATTTTAATTATTGTAAATAAGTCTTTGTTTTAATTGCTAACTAAAGTACAGAAAATACTGTTGGTATTAATTATAAATGAGTCTTTATGTTAAACATTATTTACTATTCATTATTTAACTTTATCTAAATAAAATGAAAATTGGGTATGACCAAATTTGAAAAGGTTTGTTAAATGGTGAAATTTGGTAAGAACAGTTCTGTGGTAATTTTATATTCGACAACTACAATTTCATCATTCTGGTGAATAGTTTCTTCAGCAATAGGTTCTAGTATTTCCTTTCTTTTTTTTATTTTAACAAATTCAGTTCGGTTCGATGGTGGTTTCGTCTTTTCCTAATACTGGACAAGTATGAAGGGAGATTCGGGAATATACATGGTATTGCTTCGTAATTTAATCTCGGCCTTCCCCTTTTTATTTTGTTAACAGAACCATTAGTTAAAATAGTCACATCAAATTTTAAAATATCATCTTCTAAAAAGTGTAGCTCGCAAACAGAATCGTAACTAGACAGTACTTTATCAGCCCTAGGAATCACATGCTGCCATTTTTTTTAAACATTTAGGATCCTTTATTTCAGCTTATTTTTATTATTTTCACTAAATTTTACAAAAATCACTTTAATTTCCATTGACTTGCATAGAAAATAGACGTCGTTATTTTGCCACCCGCCAACTACAGTAGTTTTTTAAAACTCCATAAAAATAGGGACGGAAATTTGAAATTTGACCAAGGCCGATTCGCCTCCTTATCTCTAGTCTTTATAGTTATGAATTAATGTCAATACATATTGTCACCTATTAATTATATAAATAAACGGTTTCCTCTGAATTCATTTCTTTAAAAGTAACCAGCGCCCTTCACACGCAACCAGGAACAAATTATTTTATTTTCCGTCCTGAATTTTCAGGTGGTCCTTTGAACTTAAAAATAATTTTATTGAAGAATATAACCTCTATTGAAACTATGTATTAATATTATTTACAGTTCACTAAATTAACGTTTCGTTTTGTATAATCATTTTAATTGAATTTATTCTATAATCTTTCATTTAAAATAACATTTTTAAAACATGATTTTTAAAATCTTACAACTTTATTCTTAAAATTGTTAGTGAGCGAACAATGGTTTTTTCATTACCTTTGTATATTATCTAAAAAGTACAATGAGCAGGATCATACAATTCTTAATCTTTTTCTAGAGATTATCTAATAAAAATAAATTATTAAATGAAACAGGCTTGAGTAAAATGTTACACGTTTCTGAAATACAAAAATTATTAATGGCTATAATTTTTTTACTGTCTATTATTTTACTAAATTCGACAAACGTTTTTGATGTAATAATATGTATCTATAAGCAAACAATCAGTTCAATAAACTTTGTCAGTGGTGTCCAAAAACAATTATTTTGAATTTAATTTTAAATTTTTTGATGTTTTAAGTAAATCATGTACTTATGTTGGAAACTTATAAAGGGATTGGTTTTTGAGATATTTGCTCTCAAAGTTGGATACTCTTTATTTAGTTCCCAACAGAAGTACATTATTTGTTTAAAACAACTCAAAAACTTTAAATTTATTTTGGTTTTAATTTAAAATTATAATCCAAGTATTTCCGAATTATACTGAGTAATAAAAAAAATATAGCCATTAATAATTTCTGTATTTCAGAAACGGGTAATATTTTATCTATGCATGTTTCATTTTATCTTCTTATTTTTAATTGGACAATATTTAGCTGTTCTCTGTTTTATTCTTAATGGAACACCTTGTATAATTAGCTTTCCGTCCTCCATATTCCAGAACGGGTAAAACATTGCACACAAACTTTTTGCACATGTTTGAGAAATACGGATGCACAGGATACAGAAAATAAGACAACTTTTTTGAAACAATTTTAGTATTTATAATAAATTTTATAATTATGAAATTTTAACAGAAAAAAATTTAACACTAAGTTTCTTTTAGAATAAATCAAACTACTTTTAGAAAAGTGAACATTAAAATAATAAATAAAACAGTAAGAGAATATCACATTAATAATACATAATATATATCACCGCATATTATCAAAAAATTGTAAACAGAAAATTAGAATCAACTTTTTAGTTTTCAAATATTTCTTTCTTCGTTCTTTTTTTTACAAATTTTAGCAATAGATTCTAACAAAAAAATAATAATAAAAGTAGATAGATATAACAGTAATAAAAACAAATAAATATATTACCGGATGGTATGACAAAAATTATTTACTGATGGAATATGACCCAATCCTTTTCTTTCTTTATTCAAATATTTTTTTTCAAGTTTCGTTGATTTACCAAAAAAACTCCATATACAAAAGTATTCATCCGTACTTACAGTGCCTGCAAAACAAAACAAATTAATTTAGAATTTTATAAGGGGTCTATTTAGTAACAATTACTTTATATATTTTAAAAATATTAGCATCCATTAATTGTTTATATTTCGTAGGGACAGTATTGCTATTTCTTAAACGGCAATATATAAAAAGTTGGTTAAATTAGACAAAAGTTGCGCAGTTCTATGTTTATTTAAATTTTTCCAAGAAATCTTTGATATCTACAGGAAGATTCAAAATATCGGACAAAAAAGGAAAATTGTCATTTCTTTAAATTCATTCGTTTTTAGTCCGATATTTAGAATCTCTCTGTAAATATCAAAGGTCTCTTGGCACCATTTTAATCTTTAACTGCCCGCGCTCTAGAATCTCGAGTAGCTACCCGAAATATCGATAGTCGATGGCTTACTAAATTATATAACTCATCATGGCCTTTCTTTTAAAATAACAGCCGACCTCAGCACTGAATTTATAAATTAAGACTTTTGTACACTACATAAAATCGAATTACATTACACTACAGCAAAAAATAGCAATTCTAACTCGCCAGTTGAACGACTTCATTAAACTTTAATCGAATATTTTCGATGTTTACGTGAGACTAATAAAGAACTTTCTTCAGATAAATTAATTAAACATTCAGTTGTAACTTATAATAATTCAATTCACTCTGTAACTCTGTAACTAAATACACACCGTTATAAAGGGACATATTAGTAACCCCAGACAACACACCAAATGCCAGAGATATTTACAGAATATCTTTTGTGGATATCCAATATATCCACAGGATATCAGAAATATTCCGTGGATCTAATATGGATATGCAAATGTCCGTCTATATTTAGAATATAGAAGATATCCTATGAATTATCCAGCAAAATATCTTATGGGTATCTTCCAGACAATACAAGAAATCCCAGAGATATCCACAGAATATATTTTGTGGATATCCAACATGGATATCCAACCAAATGTCCGTCTATATCCCAGGATATAAAATAATTCGGATATTCAGCAAAATATTTTATGAGTATCTTTTTTTTTTCTTCTCTTGGGCTCTTCTAACTATGTGTCTCCGAATAACACTGAAGCCTATTGGCTTATTGTGTTTTACCACATGTTAGTTCATAGCACCTACTCTATCACCTTTGTACCTTGTACAAGTTTGTACAGATCCTTGGGTGAGTGGGTTCTATACGTTGTTGGATCAACCTGGGGTTGTCCAAAAAGAGCCTGTCTTTTACGATCTAGAGCTTCGCATTCGCACAGTATGTGTTTGGTCGTTTCTGGTTTCTTGTGACATAGTCGGCAAATGAGTTTCCCATTGTACATGCCAATTTTGTTCAAGTGTCCCTTTACTGGGGCGTGCCCAGTCATGAACCCTGTTATCACTTTCAACTGGTTCCTATTCATTAAGAGTAGTTCTCCAGTTCTTTTGGGACATGGTCTGCCTATGAAGGCTTTTCCATGTGCCTGTTTTGGGGTGCTTCCCCAATAGCTGATATGTTGTTCCCGAATCCAGTCATTTATAAAACCCCGGACTGTACTTTTTGGTACTCCTGAGTTTGTGTCTGGTTCCGGTGTTTCTTCTGACCCTCTTTTTGCAATTTCGTCAGCCTTTTCGTTGCCTTCGATCCCTTTGTGACCTGGCACCCAAAATAGTTCTACTCTATTACGGTCTGCCAGTGTTCTTAGTTCTTCGATGCATTCCCATACCAGCCTCGACGTAACTTTCTAACTCGATATGGCCTTAAGTGCCGCTTGGCTGTCTGACATTATTTGAATATGCTGATTTTCGACAGCTCTTTCATTGTTCGTTTTTGCACATTGCAAAATTGCGTATACCTCGGCCTGAAATACCGAGGAATGTATTCCTATAGCATAGCTATGGTTAGTATCAGGGTTTTTGGAGAATACTCCTGTCCCAGTGCCTTCCGCAGTCTTAGACCCGTCTGTATACCAGGTTTGTTCCTGTCGTTGGGCATTGGGCTCCCTTATGGTGATCTCCACTCTTTTCTGTATTAAAACCTCAAAGGGAGTATTAAAAGAGTACCTCTTGGTTAAGTGGTCTGATCTCATGTCTAGCACGTCTCCTGTCACTAACCTTGAGATACTCATGTGACCTGGCCTAATGTCAAGATTTCATAGTGTATTCCCTATTCTGTAAGCACCTAATCTTGCCTCCCCTTGTATAACATAGTAAAGAGGTGGGAGTCCTATTAGTTCTTCCATTGCAGCAGTGGGGGTTGTTTTCATTGCCCCCGTTATTCCGAGGCAGGCAAGTCTGTGTACCTTGCTAAGCCTCGTTATTGCTTTCCTTTGCTGTGTCTTTGGCCACCACACCAAAGCTGCGTATGTTATTATGGGTCTCACCACCTTGTTATAAATCCAATATACCATGTCTGGTTTTAACTCCTATTTTTTTTCAAAGGATCGCCTTGCCATCATTAATGAGGTTTCCGCTCTCCTTGTGGTTTTTTCTAGATGCTGGATCCAGGTACGTCTCGAATCAATCATAACCCCGAGATATTTTACCCTCTTAAGCTCTGGATGCTTGCACCTCTTAGGTTTAGAGGCCCTAGTCCCTCCAATTTCCTCCTGCGGGTGAATGCAATTATGTCAGATTTGTTTGGCCTAATGTTTAGTCCTTCCGCCTCTGTCCATTTTGTTACTATATTTAGAGCCTCTTGCATTCGATCTCTTACTATAGTGTTGTATTTTCCCTGTGCCATGATCACTAGATCATCGGCATATCCCAGGGTTCTATGTCCCTTATCTTTGAGAGTCCTAAGCAGCCCGTCCACTACAAGGTTCCACAGGAGTGGAGACAGCACTCCACCCTGTGGACATCCTCTCGCTACCCGTGCCGCTGTTGTCTCTCCCATAAGGGTTGTGTGTATAGTTTTCTCTCTTAACATAGAGTCGATCCAGGACACGCATGTGTCCTCGATTCCTCTGTGTTTGAGAGATCTAATGATCGATTCAACGGAGGTATTGTCGAATGCACCCTCGAAATCCAAGAATGCTCCCAGCATTACCTCCTTGTTTTCCAGTGTGTTCTCCACCCTTTTTATTAGTTGACGGAGAGCTGTTTCAGTTGATTTCCCTGCACTATAGGCGTATTGGTCTTGGTATATTGGCCTTGGAACCAATATCCCGTCTCTAATATGCAGTTTTTCCAAAGTCTTAAGTACGAAGTGAGTATCTTTAGTAGAGGTTCATAAAAGTAACCAATGATTATTGAATAACGTCGAAAGAAAATAGGAGAGAAAATATTTTCAACACTCAAAATATTTTCAACACTCTGCCTTTGATTTTGTCCATTAAGGAGAAAGTCATCCTTATTAAGACTCTTCAGCAATAAATGGAAATTTTCGACTCCAGTCTCTAATGGAGTCTGATTGAGAAACAAATTTCGATCGAACTCAATTACGGCGGGTTGAGCATGAGTAGATGCGAAAATGGTATCGCCATCTACACTTAGTAAGCAAAATCAAAAATTTACATCTAGTGGATATCCACGATGGTTTGCGTTCGCGCCTAGACTTTGATTATTTAGTGGATGTCAATGGGATATTGAATACACCTTAAAAAAATTAATTTTAAATATGTGAACGTTACTATTAGCCACAATGGCGAGCACAATGGCGTAATTTTTTAATAATTTGCTATATAATTACTATTATTAATGGACATTTGCATGTCTATAAATTACATCTCATGGATATAAAATAAATATCCACCATGGACTGGACATTCAGTGGATATTGGGATGTTCAGTAGATATCCAAAGGATTTGGTGTGCTGTCTGCGACCCTGACCCTCGATCTAAATCTTCATCTTGGTCTATCTTATTATGTACAAAACCATAAAGAAACTTCTAAAATATTATATGAAAAAATTCGAGAAAGAAACGCCAAAGTTAAGGAAAAAATGATAAAAAAAATTAATCAAAATAGGTAGGACCCCCATGACTACTCTAATCAGGAAACTGTATATATTCAGATGAAACAACGCGATAAAAAATTACCTAAATTTAAGAAAGCTGAAATTTTTAAAGAAAAAGGTATCCTCCTGTAAACTAACAAAGGGAAGTACCATAAAAATATTGCCCGTAGACCAAAAAATAATCAAAACGAACTGTTACAGCAAGAGCATAAGGCTGTTGACGATCCTGTTATACCTGACTGTTCGAACGCAGAAGATAGAATGTAATGGTGACGACGTTCTCGCAACACCATTAACAAATCTTCTACTTCCTACACAATTAGGAACTTGTAAATTAATATACACTAAACATACCTTTATTCATTATATAGATTTAAGCGAAGTAGTTAGACAGGTAGAAGTTTTAAAACGTCATTATTTAAGAGTAAAAAATAATGTTAATAAAGTAAATGCTACCAATCCAATTTCATATCACGGATTAGCCGAAAATATGTTGGAAAGAACTGATTTTTTGATTAACTCTCTAGAAGGAAAATTTGAAAGTATTTACCCCCATATTAGAATAAAAAGAGGACTAACTAACGGCTAAGATAAAGTAAATAAATGGCTTTTTGGCAATCTTGACTCCGATGATGGTAATCGATACGAAAATGCAATTGTAATATTACAACAAAATCAAAAGCAAATCGCACAAGAAACAAATTTACAAATATCATTAAATAAAAAACTAATTGACCATTATAATAAATCATTAACTACACTTTGGCAAAACCAAGAAAAACTTCAAAACAATTTAGAAAGATTTCAAGCTACAATGCAAAACAAAATTAATAATTTAGGAAATTATATCATTTTTCAAGGTACCATAAGTCAAATAAATCTAGACTCTCAAAATATGATAGCATTTATCGATAATATTGAAAATGCAATTGTATTCTCAAAATTAAACTCTCTTCATAATTCAATAATCTCATGTAATGAAATAATAGAAATGATTAATTATTTACACAAAATTTACAATAAACATGAAATTCCAAAATTCGATAATATTCTAACATACTATCAATTCTTAGGAACCCAAATATCCATTTCAAATTCAAAATTGATCTTTGCCATACATATACCTATCCTGAAACCGGAACTCCTAGAAATTTATCACATATATCCAATTATTCAAAATCACAAAATGATCACGCCCACCTATCCCTACTTGGTACGAACAAAAAGAGAATCGCAGTCACTAAAAGAAGAATGTCCAGTTTTTGCCAAGAAAATTTTATTCCGAAGGACAACTGTACCCTACACCTGCTCAATGGACACACACCCGAAAATCCGCAAAATTGTTACATAACCGAAGCCAATATTCAAGAATCTGTCATTCAGCAAATAACCACAAACGAAATAGTTATAATACCACATACTTTGATTTTCTTTTACTATACGGAGAATGGTCGCACTGCGCAGCTTTATGAGTGCCTTTTAAAAGGAGATAGAAAACTCCGCCATTTTGAACCCTTATTACGTGTGGCCTACATCTTGGCGCAATATTTTTAATAGGTGCGTGTTAATCATCCGCTTCTGCTTCGGAATTGTCGGTTTTCTTGTTTTAATTTGACAAGTTAAAACGATTAAACCGACAATTCCGGAAGCAGAAGCGGATGATTAAAACGCACCTGATATTTTGCTTGCGGCTGTCAGTGTCAGTGAATATTATTTTTTGAGTCACAGATTATTGCTAAAGAATCAGTTAGTTCACTCGGACCAGTTGAAAGTTTCAAAATAAGATCCACTCCAGGGATACAAATTTAGGATACGCAGAAGACAGCTGTTTTATTATAGGCGGTTGTTATATATTGTATTATCCGAGTTGCGCAGTGTATAAACTGGAACATTGAGATCAAAAGTGTCGACGCAGAGTGAGCGATCTGATTCTTTAGCTATAAACTGTTGCATAGGGTTCAAAATGGCCGGGCCCTATGTTGGGCGTGTCGGACCTCTCTCTTGCGCCGTATAGTAAAGAAAATCAAAGTATGTGTATAATACCCTCTCACTCAGAAAAAATTCTGTCAAAATGTCAAACGGACCAATATTTGGAAATCAAAACTCCCACGCTACTACCAAAGAATACCTACCCAAGAAGCGAAACTGAATGAGTTTTCGTATGTAACAAAGCAAGGGAACTTAATACACTGGGAAACGTATAAAAATTAATCAGTTTTTGTCGTTTGGTTCATAAGAATTAAACACGTACTAACGTATCAATGAAAGAAAAATCTTAACATGTTCATTATGTCAAATATATTATTTTAATAACGAAATAAGTACTGTAGGAAACAGTCACTACACAATAGCGCAAGTTGATAACGGTCATTCTGCAAATAGGGAATTTTGAAAACAATTATAGAACAGTGGTGCAAGGACCATTCACTGTCTATCAATCCCAAGAAGACAGAAATAATCCTTTTCACAAGGAAATGATAAAAATGGAATTAAAACCTACAGATCTCCTAAGAACAAAACAAAACTTTGCAACAGAGGTGAAGTATCTAGGTAACACCTTTGACAACAAGTTAACATGGAACGCACAATTGGAAAACAGAGTCAAAAGAGCATACATTATTTATGTGGCCGGCGCTTAAAAGGTCATAAGTCGTTTTTTACGTAAATGGAGTTTTTAGTCAAGATACGTTTGGAAGAGTGTATATTTTAGGTAGTTAAAAAGATATAAGTTTATATACGTTGTAAAGTAATAAAAATAAGGTCCAAAAAACATATATAATAATACAAGGGCAACGGCGAAAGACAAAACGTCATAATTAAACATAAACAGTCAAATTTTGTAACATAAAACAGTTAAAAGAAAATATTTCTACATATTTTTTAATTTTTACAGGACCAAATGTCCTAAAAAGATCGTAGATTTGTATTCTAAAAATCCTTATTCATATGTCCCACAATTTATCAGCGCCATTCTCCAAAAATGTGTAATATCAACTTATTACTTTTTAAGCGCCGACCACAGTATGAACAATGCCACCATACCGTGGGGCGCATCTGGGTTTCTTTCCCAGAGTCGTCACATGGACTTACATGACCATCATTCGACCTATGCTAACATACGGTGCAGTTGTCTGATGGGTACCGAAAATCCAAAAATTGACAGCTATCCGCAAAATAGAACAAATTCGAATAACAGCATCATGTCTCAACATAACAGGAACTATGAAAACCACACCAACCAGAGCCATGGAAGTCATTCTTAGTCTCACTCCCCGTCATATTTATATCAAGCAGACTGCTCTGATGCCAATGAATAGAATCTGACGTACGATCTGGTAAGGCGAGTGAGGAGTGTTTTTGGCAAAAGGCTCTCAATACGCTCCAACTGCTTCAAGCGAACATGAACCTTATCTCACCGAGTTATATATTCCATAAGCCATATGAAGTTATAACTAAATAAATAGAAGAGCCGGAAGTGGCAGGTACGATACATATCTACACAGACCGTTCTAAAACAAAACAATGCCCAGGGTGTGGAATATGCTCCAATTCCTTAAACCTCAACATAAACTTCGCAATAGTGCCAATGTAGTTCACGGAGTTCACGGATGTTCTCATAGCAGCAAAATAAATCGCTAGTAGGAACATACTCATTCATACAGATAGCAGAAAAGCACTACTTACCCTGAACAGATTACGAATTTAATCAGGGTTAGTACTAGAATGTCACGAAGCTTTGGATAGGGTATCCATCCAATATGGAGCAAAGGTGACGCCACAACGAAAGGTAGCCTTATTGCTGATTCACTAGCGAAGATGGCGGCCAACCAAATACTTTTTGGACCTGGCCCTTCTATTGGACTGACAACATCGGTAGTGACAGACCTAAATAAAGAATATTCTCTTGTGAAATTAAAGGAAAGATAAGATGAAACAAAAATCTGCTGAGTTACCAGGGAGATTTTGAGTTATCCTGACAACATTACAACAAACAAATACTTGACTATGATCAGACAGAATCTGCGTCTTATCACAGGCGTTTTGACTAGTCATTGCCAAGTACGGAAGCATCTCCATATCATGGGACTGTCAGAATTTCGCACCCTGCAGGGGGTGCAAACAAAAAGATGAAACCATTGAACATATCCTCTACGATTGCCAGTCGCTCCCATTTATTTTCGGCGAGTATTGGCTAACACCGGCCGATATAAGAGAAGCACCTCTTCTCGAAGTGAGTTTGTCATATATTTTAATTATTGTTTTGTATTTATTTACTGTTTTAATTTGAATGGTTTGAAAAACAAACACAAAATAACATATTTAAATAAAAGAGTAAGAAATTAAACAATGCATAATACGTAGGCGTACATTATCATTATAGGTAATACTGATTTAGAAATTAAAACAAAACATTGACAGCCAGATGCAAGAACGTTTAATAAAATTTACGAATAACGCAATGTATTTTTTTCTTGTAATTTAAATTTTAAAACTATCTAATTTCTAATTACTACTTAGTTAAATACAACTACTTAACTATACTGCAATTTTCACAAAACGCTAATAATAATATACCAAACGTTGCTCTGGTTGCTCTACATAAATTGACAGCTATATTTGACGTTAAACCACCTCTAAAACACTGAGAAAACTTGGCAGTTTTTTGTTCACGAATCGCCCATTTAGTTTCGCTTCTTGGGTAGGTATTCTTTGCTACTATGATTAAATTCATAATAGTCGACATGTTCAACAAGGAAAACCTTTAATACTTCCAAAATTCACAGGAAAAATTATGGAAATAAGAAATGGCTACCGTGCTATCAATATAACTAAAATTTATTTCGAAGATATGTACGAAATTAAAAAAATTGCCCAGCAGCTGACGCCAATTCAAGAAATAACTAATACTCTATTGTGCTACACCGACATTGGCTACACTTTCGATTACAATAATCGTCTGCATTATTCTAATTATTCTATTTTTTATCAAGGAAAAGAAATTTAGAAAATCAATACCCACAACCAAAGAAGGTACCACAAATTTAAATTCCAAAAATACCTCCGTTATTTTTTCATCCTAAGGACGGAGGAGTTACGTGATACAATTCCGAGAATAGTGCCGAGCCAGCTGCTGCTGGATATATAATATAACACTTAATCAGGACTTTTGTAATTGCTTGTTTTTTATTGTTAACAAATGTAACACTCTTAATTAAACCTTTGTTGTAGTAGCAACCAAAATATTGTTCTTAATAAAAATAAAATAATTTTTTAAAAACGCTTTTTAGAATCCTCATCGTTTCTTGCGCCAACTTATATGTCTTTTTTCTTTAATTTCTTGTACTTTTATCATCAAATCGGATAATGGCAAGTAAAAATAGAAACCGGTTTTTACTCATACATGCCTAAAAATATTTAAAACCGGTACCGTCTGATGTCTAGAGTTCCAAAAAGTAAGTGTGATTTTGCTTCTTATATTTAGATAACAATAGCAAACCCATATAAGTGCTATCATTTCTGTTTTTGATACGTCTTGAGCATCACGTTCTCTTATAAATTAAGACCTTACGAAACGTACAGATTCGTTTATTCAATTATGTACTCTATTATTTTATTTGTAAATATCTTCATAAAAAAATCTACTTCATTTTAAATGTCCCTAGCTTGTTGTTTGGCACCGGGAAAGATTTTCACATGATTTTTAGCGCTCACTTTACTGAATTTGCTATTTAGCGAATTTCTGTTCCATCTTAGTTAGTTTATCTTTGGCAATAAAGTAACTGCTATTTCAAATATCTTCTATATCATCAGAGTCGCTACCTTAGATATCTTATTCACAGTCAGGTTCAGTGAATTTACGTACTCTTCAGAAGAAGTCGGGTAATTCTTCTTCCGAATCAGAGTGGCAAATGAATTGATCCAGTTTCTCTAATTCCGCCTGCGTCAATTTGTTTAAGTTTTTTGTTTTTACTTTGTCTCTGAAATATTAAAAAATGTTAAAAGATCGACATTAACTCTAATTTTATGGACAAATAAGGGCCTTTTTTGGCTGTCAGTATTACTTACATAGCAATCCGCGCGGTGTAATTCATACACGACTGTAATGCACTAAAGAAATTGCCAATAAACCAACTAACTTTCCAGACACCATAACGCAACTGTCTGAGAACCTAGAAAACACATTGGTCGAGGGTTGTATCGATGGACATGAGTAGGGGATACCGCATTGGGTTTTTACCGCCATTTTAGTAGAAATGGTGTATTTTATACACCGGGACGGGTAGTTAAAGGTTAATAAGCATAAAACTGCGCAACTTTTGTCCAATTTAACAAACCTTCTATGTCAGCGTTTAAAAAATAGCAATACTGTCCTTATGAAATAATAGGGGCCCTGTATTGTACAAAAAGCATAAAAATGCTCCTTTTTGCCACGCGAAGTGATACGACAGCGACAAAAATTTCGCATTACTATGTGGGACATGGACATTTCATACATTAAACTTTCCTTAGATGAAAAGGCTATCCCAAAATTATGTACATAGAGCTACTCTACGTTGGTGAGATCAAAATAAGTCAATTAAGCTATTACCTATATCCTATATTCCAATAATTAATACGACCTATAAAGAGTTCTAATAAAAATATATGGTTTATTTATTTCTTATATTGTAGTTTCTTTTAGACCACACTGTATAATATTTACGTACCATTAATAACAAAAATTCATTATCTGTAGCTTCGTTGATGAACTGTTAATTTCCTCTGAAGTAAATACTTTAGACTTCCTTGCACGATAACTTTGAAAATGCTCTTAATTTTTCATGCCAAGCTACATATCTATTATTATTATTATTAATATTAAGGGTTGTTCATTACATGGAATAATGCCTCTATAGATTTGAAGGATTAAATTTTTTGCGATATTAATAAAATGGGCCAATAGGTCGTTTTCAGAAAATCTATGTGTTTTGTGCGTTTATTTTTATTAAACAAACAAATTTTTATGCTATTTGATAGATTCCTATTAAGTCTTCCGGTATTAAATTTGCACATGTATCATTTGCTGCTCCTATAGGGACCGTGCGTGAAATATAGAGGCAGCACTACTGCCGAAGTTAGCCCTCTCTAGTGTTTAATTTTAGAATTAAATGGGGTAAACATTGCAAGTAAATATAAAAGGATATTTTTTAAAATATTAAATAGTTAAAAATGGATACCGGCCCGTACCAAACAATCGTGTACATGGTCAATATGACGTAAAATGTGAAACATTATTAAAATCTGAGCATGTATATACATTTTAAGCAAAAAGATTTAAATGGCTAAGTGACAATAAATTGTAAAGTTGTACCTTAAACAAGTGTATCCAATGTCAAAATATCGATACTTAGTAACACTGAATTTAAAAGTATTACAATAACATTTAAAAAATGTAAATTAATAAAAAAGATTGATAATAATAATAAATCTTTTTAGCTTTATGTTAGACGAAATGTCATTCATCCACTGACGTTTATGAGGTGTCCAATGATACATATTATAGATTGCTCACCCATCTATAAAAAAATTATGAAAAGCGGGTTGCAATGTGCCTTTCCTAGTGCTCACTAAATAGAGCCGTTCAAGCCCAAATTTGTTTTAAAATAAAATTTCAGCATTTTAATCTTTAGAAAAAGTAAATAATTAAAGTTTTACTTCAAGACATGTTATTATGTATTTGGAAAGTTGACTTTCCATGTAGTTAAATAATATTAAGAGATCTAAACAATTTTTATAACAGATGGATATAAATAATTTTAGACTACTCTTATTTCAGAAATAATGCTACATAAAATACATAATTGCAATATGTAATACAATTTTGAAAAGGTAATGTAAACAAAATTGATATGAGGTATAAACAACTTTGGTAAGAGTTGTAAGTGGACACTTATCTATTATTCTGAATAATGTTTAATGGTAATGTCACTAAAAAAATTTACAAAAAATCACTGGATTTTTAATATTTTAAAGCTTGTTGCAATCTCTTTTGACAGTAATTGCAATGTATTATTTATTATTTGTTTATTTTAATAATAAATGAGAAATAGTTAATAAATTGTAAAGAGGGCCATGATATTTTTGTCAAATTGGACATTCTTATTTCATAATAACATTCTACATTAATTAACAGAATAAACCATTATCTGTAAAATTATATTTATATAAAATGTTCATTTAAATATGTAAAAATCTTAATGACAAAAAAACACTAAAGATTCTAATTTCTAAACCGGTTCTGTAAATGATTTCTTTACAACTAAGTGCTCAAAATAGATACAAGCTAGATAAAAAGAAAACTTTGCCCAGTGAAATACGCTTTTCGTCGTCTGATTTACATATGGATAAGCAATCTTTGTAATTATGTATATCATTGGGTGTGAGACATTAATTGTTGTGCTCTGTGGAAATTTATAAAATTTCTTTACTATCGATGAAATCCAGGTTTCCAAAGTGATGTGTTTGTACATCCACAAATGCAACAAGTTTTTTCGATAATGATACTACGAAAATAATTCGACTTTATTTAATTAATAATTATTAAACAATAAATGCCGTAAAAACATTAATAAATACCCCCCATAGAGTTCACATTTTTGTCACCAGTTAGCGTTAAAGTCATGACGCACGGTCCCTATAATATTCGGAGTTTTTAATTCTAACTCGCTATCACTAATTTTCATGTTAGTTTAATTCAAAATTTGATTAAAAAATGTGACATTTACAAGTAACTGACAACTAACAATCAATTGTCAAAATTTAATAGAAAACGTATATTTGATCATAATCAACTTGTACTCATTTTGCATTAGTTTTCAATGCAACTGGTGCGAAACAAAAAGTTCTTATGCAATGTACAATGTTTACTATTTAAAAAACGAATCTTAATTGAGATTTTTAACTCACTTCAAACAAGTATTAGAAATTAAATATTTAAAAAAACCGACTTTAAAAACGTGCAGATGCCGTCACCACATCTTAGCCAAATTTATATGGGACCACCCCTGAGGTATCCCCTTACTAAAAAAAAAGAATCATATAAATCGGACAAGGTGGTAAAGCATTATCGCTAAACATACATAAAAAATGAAGAGTTTGAGGATTTTCTCATGAACCGAATTATTAGATTTTGACCAAATTTCTATGGGACTACCCCTGAAGTAGCCCCTTTTTAACAAAAAAAGAATTATTAAAATCGGACACTGTGTTAAAGAATTATCGCTGAACATACATAAAAAAAAATATCGCGACGAATTGATAACCTCCTCCTTTTTAACCGACTTCAAAAAAGGAGGAGGTTATCAATTCGTCGCGATATTTTTTTTTATGTATGCATGTTCAGCGATTATTCTTTAACACGGTATCCAATTTCAATGATTCTTTTTTGGTAGAAAGGAGGTACTTCAGGGGTGGTCCCATATACATTTGGTCCAAATCTTATAATTAGGTCCATGAAAAAATCCTCAAACTCTTCATTTTTTATGTATGTTTAGCGATAATGCTTTACCACCTTGTCTGATTTATATGATTCTTTTTTTTTTTTGTTAGTAAGGGGGTACCTCAGGGGTGGCCCCATATAAATATGGTTAAGATGTGGTGATGGCATCTGCACGTTTTTGAAGTCGATTTTTTAAATTTTTAATTCCTAATACTTAAGTCTTTCCCTTAATTTATTGTTATTTACTATAGTCGTAGGAAAGAAGTATTATTATATCCACTTATTTACTTCTGTCAATATTTAAAATGGATTATTTTAAAAGCAATCGTTTTTTTTTTAATGCATCAACCAAATGTCAATATATCTATAAGTTTACCTACCCAATTTAGTCCCTGTACTATCCCAAAGTAAGGAGATAATTATATCTTCATTGCATCTTATATCATCGACAACTGTATCTAAGTTTCTCATTACTCGGAGGTAACTTGCTTCTTCATTATTATCAAATATACTTAGCTAAAATAAAAAATTGTGTTAAAAAATATAAAAATAAATTGTTAGGTAGCAGGTTACTACATAATTAAAGGGAAATGTTTTAATGAGGGGGTGTTATAAATTAATATACCATATACAATGGGTTTTGTGGTCTTTTTATTATTGGGATACCTACAGTATTGATTTTGCTAATTCGATAAACATAACTAAAGCATCATAAAGCATCAAGTATATTTTTTTATATTTGGTACATGATTTCGTTACAGTGACCAGACGACTAACGTACTAGCCAAAATAAATATCCATGCCCGGACAAACATAAAATATATAAATTATCAGTTACAGTTCAGCTATCAATAGGTGAAGATATATGTTTAACCCTTTCTTTACCAGTGACGTATAAATACGGCGAAACATACTTTGTCTCTCAGCCCCACTGTCGTATATATACGTTCACCGTTGAAATGTCTCCGAACCCTCCGCCTCATATATATGACATTTATTTTTTTACATGCTTTCCGACCCGCCGTCTCATTTATACGACAGTCTAATCGTGTTTATAGGCCCAGTGTCGTATTAATACGTTTATAAATAAGTGACATTCGAACCACTGCCGCATATATACGACATCAACGAAAAATACCGAAAAATTCCGAAATATCGCGTGACCTCTAGACGGCAGGGGAAACCTGGCAGAGCGCCGCGCCGTTCAGTCGCTTAGCAGAAAGAACGCCCTTCAGTCGCACTTCGCAGTTATTTCCGTTACGAACAACTAGTACGACGTGAGGTACGCAAGTAAAATGGCGTCAAGTCCGTCGCGAAAAAGAAAAGGAGTTGAGAGTTATGGTGGTGTATGCGGCCTCACGGGTGACGATCTAAATAACATTTTGGGATGTTTCGATTCCGATGAAGATCCTTACGTTGACAGTGGAAGTGAGTATCAGCCTGAGTCGACAGATAGTGGGGCAGGTAGTGAAGATCACGAGATTGACGGTTTTTTGTGCCCCGAAAACGAGTGTCTTAGCGAGACAGAAAATGATATAAATGAGGAGGTGAGCAAAAACGAAAGTGAAGCGGCGAAAAAGCCAAAAAATGCTTTGAATGAGAATTTTTCTATAGAGTGAAGGAAGCGCTAATTTACCCCTGTAATACATAACTTTGATGACTCAAACTCTGGAGCACGTGTAGAGAACATAGAAAAGCCTTCAAAAGAAATGGATTATTTCCTTTTATTTATGAACGACGAAGTAGTGGAAATTATTATAAGCGAGACCAATAAATATGCCTCAGAACAGACACGTTTAAATAAAAATATTATTTGGAGCCCAATTACTAAAGAAATTTTTTTTAATTTTATTGCTGTACTCCTACTTGCTGCTCGCCATAGAAAAAATAAACTTGTGGAAAATTGGTCAACAGATGAATTACTTTACACTCCTATATTCGGGAAAGTGATGTCAAGGAATCGCTTTCAAACGATATTGCGTATGTTACATTTCGCAGATAATGCTGAACAAATTCGAGGTAACTCTTTTCATAAAGTACGAGGAGTTTTTGAAAAAATTAAAACCGCATTTGCTCATAAATTTTCGCCGTTCCAGAACTTGGTGATTGACGAGAGCTTAGTACTTTTCAAAGGGAGGCTGCTCTTCAAACAATTCATAAAAACAAAACGCCATCGTTTTGGCATCAAACTATTTCTCTTGTGCGATTGTGAGACAGGGTATATTCTACATTTTATAGTATGTACAACAGAAATAGAGCTGTATCAGGACCTGGGAGTGTCGGGGTCAGTTGTAACAACACTAATGCAACCGTATTTGGATAAAGGGCACTCTCTTTTCACAGACAATTGGTATACCTCGCCAGCACTTTCTACCTACTTATTTCAGCATAAAACAAACTCATGCGGTACAGTTAGGGCAAATAGAAAGAATATGCCAAATTTATCAGGTAATTTGAAAATGGGAGAGACAACGTCGATGGCCAGTGACAATATTCTGGCAGTCAGATGGAAAGATCGTCGGGAAGTCAACATGCTGACAACTTTTCACAATGACCAAATGATACAGTTGGATAAAAAAAACCGGAACACAGGGGAATTTGTGTAGTCCACTACAACCAAAATATGGGGGCAGTTGACAGGACCGATATAATAATAATAATAATAATAATAATAATAATAATAATAATAATAATAATAATAATAATAATAATAATAATAATAATAATAATAATAATAATAATAATAATAATAATAATAATAATAATAATAATAATAATAATAATAATAATAATAATAATAATAATAATAATAATAATAATAATAATAATAATAATAATAATAATAATAATAATAATAATAATAATAATAATAATAATAATAATAATAATAATAATAATAATAATAATAATAATAATAATAATAATAATAATAATAATAATAATAATAATAATAATAATAATAATAATAATAATAATAATAATAATAATAATAATAATAATAATAATAATAATAATAATAATAATAATAATAATAATAATAATAATAATAATAATAATAATAATAATAATAATAATAATAATAATAATAATAATAATAATAATAATAATAATAATAATAATAATAATAATAATAATAATAATAATAATAATAATAATAATAATAATAATAATAATAATAATAATAATAATAATAATAATAATAATAATAATAATAATAATAATAATAATAATAATAATAATAATAATAATAATAATAATAATAATAATAATAATAATAATAATAATAATAATAATAATAATAATAATAATAATAATAATAATAATAATAATAATAATAATAATAATAATAATAATAATAATAATAATAATAATAATAATAATAATAATAATAATAATAATAATAATAATAATAATAATAATAATAATAATAATAATAATAATAATAATAATAATAATAATAATAATAATAATAATAATAATAATAATAATAATAATAATAATAATAATAATAATAATAATAATAATAATAATAATAATAATAATAATAATAATAATAATAATAATAATAATAATAATAATAATAATAATAATAATAATAATAATAATAATAATAATAATAATAATAATAATAAATTTTATTGACCTCATATTAACCATTTACAAACAACTTTACAAAGTAAATAAAATATACAAACGGTCAAAAGGACTTATGATCAGTTAAAAACTGTTCTTCCTCAAAAGCCTACATGAAAGTAAAAAAAAAAATATTAAAATACGTATAACTATAAAACACGGATGAACAACAAAAAATATATATATGTATATACAAACACAACAAAAAACTTTTTTGACAGGATTTTTTTAACATTTTTTTCAACATTTTTTTGCATTGTATACATTTTTTTTTAACATTTTTTTTAACAGTTTTTTGTATCACGTTTTCTTAATAATGGTTTACAATTTTTTACATTTATGGGTTTAATTTAACAATGGAAGGATTTGAAAAAATAACGCACTGTTCTTCAAATAATAACTTAGTTATATGCTTTTTATAACGTGGCAAGGACATTTTTTTAAATTCATTTGGAATTTCATTATAATGTTTTGCAATCTGATAAAAGAAAGAATTTTGAAATTGAAATGTTTTATGTTTAGGGATATCTATGAGTTCCTTTCTACGTATATTCATACAAGTGTTGTGAATGTCGGACCCTAAATCTAATTTTGTCAAAGAGGTATGTCGGAGAATGTGTAGATAATATTTTATGAAAAAAACACAAAGCATGCGCTTTTCTACGATTTTCCATGTTTAGCCATTTAGCTAATTTTAAGGTGTGGGAAATTCTATCAAATTTACGGATGCCGTAAGTTAGCCTTAAACATGAGTTCTGCAATTTTTGAAGCCTCCTTCTTTGTACACAGTCAAGGCAGGGGCCGTAAACATAATCGCAGTAGTTTGCAAGTGATAATACCATAGAGTCACAGAGTTCCTTTTTTAAGTTTGAATTTAAGACTTGTCTATTGGTATAAAGGAGTTTTAGCTTACCATATGATTTTTGCAGAATATGAGAAACGTGACGATCAAATTTAAGTTTATTATCAAATACTACACCTAAATTTTTAGCAAAGTCAGATACTGGCAATAAGTTATTTTTAATTTTGATATTACAAACATGGTTACTCTTAGATCCGAATGTTAGAACAGTTGATTTAGATGTGTTAATTACAAGGTCGTGACAAGATGAGAACTCTACTAATGCATTGACATCATCATTAATAATTTTTTCTGAGGCTGTAATTTCAGACGGGTCAAAGAAGTAGTATAGTTGAGTATCATCAGCATACATATGGATGCTGCATCTACTTATAGCTGATACCAAATTATTAGTATAAATGGTGTAAAGTTAAGGGCCTAAAATAGATCCTTGTGCCACTCCACGCATTACGGGGCCAGCATTTGATTTGCTTCCATTAAATACTACTCTTTGACATCTTCCTGTTAAATAATTTCTAAAAAAATGTATAGTTCGTTTCTCAAATCCTACGAAATTTAAAATTGTTAATAATAAGTCATGAGTGATCATGTCGAATGCCTTGCTGTAATCTAATAAAACTAATACTCCAATTTTACCTTTATCTCGTTGTTTTAAGATATCATCTGTGATATTAGATAAGGCTGTAACGCAACTATATCCTGGTCTGAATCCTGATTGTGTGTGTGGAAGTATATCATATTTGTTTAAATGATCACGTGTTTGTTGCTCGACAACTCTTTCTAAAACTTTGGAAATGGTTGGTAAAATGGTAATAGGACGTAAATCAGATACACTTTCTAAGGGTTTCGTTTTTGGGATTGGCAGTACTAACCCTTCCTTCCATGATTCTGGAAAAACTGAGTTTATTAAACAGTGGTTAATTATATGTGTTATGTATGGAATTAGAAAGGGACACATTAATTGTAAGGTTTTTATATTAATTCCATCTGAACCACATGCTTGTGTTTTTATATTTAAAATAATTTTTGAAATCTGAAATTCATTTACTTCATGGAATAAAAAATGCATAATGCCATTTTGCACGTTATTATTACTATAAAACTGAGCTAGTTGTTGATTTGCTCAGTTCTACAGAATGTGTTAGAAAAACCTTGAAGTGGTACAAGAAACTGTTCTTCCACATTCTTGATTTATGTATTTTGAATAGTCATGCACTATTCCTAACTCAACATCAAGAGAAGTTGGCACTAGCGGATTTTCAATTGAGCCTTACGCGACAGTTGCTTGAGAGGTAGGTAATTGTAGCCATTTACACTAACAACATGATATAGTCAATTTTTGACACTTTCCTTCTACCCTCTTAATTATTAAAATGTTCTGCAATCAAAATCTGCATATTCCATATGAACGAAAAACCCTTTGTTACAGATACAATGTACCAAGACGTTCACAAACCAAGTTTACTGCATCAAATCTACATCGCCTTACTGCACGGCATTTTCCGACTACCGTACCAAATAACAAAGTACTAAGATGCATTGTTTGCTCACAATCAAAAATTCGCGACAAAAAGAAGAGACGAGATTCCAGATATATGTGCAGCGAATGCAACGTGGGACTGTGTGTTTCTCCCTGTTTTGGCGAATATCACACAAAAGAAGTTTACTAAAATGTTGTATTCTTGGAAAATGTATTTTTACATTAATAAAGTTAGTGAAAGTCAATGAAGTTTGTAGTAGGTTATTTGCGCTTGCTTAAATTCTGATGTGCCGTATATATACGTCACTGGGTTTGATGGCACTTCAAAAAGTCCGGGAATAGAGACACTGCATATGCATTTGTGCCCGGTAAAGAAAGGGTTAATAAAATTGATTTATAACTAGGTCAATTTCGTTCGCGTAATTCAAGGCCATTGTCACTGGCTGAAGCGCTCTTAGCGAAAAAAAGCCAAGCAATGATTTAGGAAAATCACGTGGAATCCATGGAAATACTGGAACAAAATCAGGCTTTGCTCAACGAGTATCAAGCCAGAACCCAAAATGAACCGGTATTGTGTAATGCATGGACCTGTGAAAAACAACAGAGAGAAAAATTAAAAATTATTGTTAACCTTCCGCTACTAACGTGGATTTATGTGACATAAATACTAACGTCGGACTCACAGTCCACATATCTTTTTTCATTGAAAAAAGAACGAAAACCATGCACAACAAAATCAGTCTTAGGGAAAATATATAAAGATATTGAATGTCAGTATATTTACACATTTTGAAGGTAAATTAATGAAATCAAAAAGTCCAGAAACAAAGCTCAAAATTATTTTTAAAGTGTAAAAGTTACTTAAATTAGGAACATACAAAACTGATAAAACATAACAATTTCAAAAGCAAAAACAGAATTTCTAACACAAATAAAAAATGGCGACATTATGAAAAACAACTTACCTAAACTTAAAATTGACTAAAATCGTCATTCTTCGACACTTTCACCAGTCAAGCACTCACTACACATATAGTTGGCATATTTCAAACAAATACGTTTTTTACAGTATTCACAGCTAAATCTTGTAGGTCTATTTTTTTTCTGTCACAGTAAAAGCAGTGTCGTTTGATGTTTTCGGTTTGTGGTTCAGGTAGCTCTTCCTGCAGTGGTAAAAGTAAAATTTCTCTAAAACGAAGTCTAATGGTATGTGGTATCCGATTATGCAGCTCTTCATCGTAAGTGTTTAGTCTAGTACCTGCATGCCAAGATTCCCCAGAAATATTCTTCGAGGTGTATTATTCATATATTTTAAATTGTTCTTGAAAATAACAAATGAGTTTATTCCAGCTATATTTAGTAGCATATAAAATATAAACATTGGCCAGCGACGAGTAGCTCTGGCACAATCATAGACCGCACACATCTTGTCCACTGTATCAACCCCACCTTTTGTTTTATTATAATCAAGTATTATTTGTGGTTTTCCAGTTGCTTTGTTCGCAGTTTGCTTCATTATGGTGCATGGTTGACAACATGATAACATTTTCTTTTGGTATATAGGATGTTATGGTTGCTTTATCTTGGAATGCAAACATGCTTGTTTTTTCGGGTCGTTTACTAGGTTGGACAAATTCAGATGGAAGTTCCTTTCTGTTTTTTCTAATGGTACCATGAATCGTGAGTTTATGATCTGTTGAAAGTGTGTTAGCAAGAGCCATGCTGGTAAAGAAGTTGTCAATTGTAACGTTTCTGCTGGTTCCTTAGATAAGGCGATAAAGACGTTGAAGGAGGGAAACATTATCAGTTGAAAGATTATAAGGTCCAATCGGCTGTTTCACAAGATAAATGTCCATGTTTGCAGTATAAAACATTTTGGCATCTACTAGAGAATATATTTTGATACCATATCAGTTATGTTTCTTTGGCATATATACTCGAAATCTGCATCTCCCTCGGAATGCCACCAACATTCTCCACTGTTGTTAGATCGGAAATACAAAAATATTTAGACAAATTAGAATTAAATGAATCATAGATTTCCCGGATTGGTGCTAATTTATCGTATTTTTGTCTCTCTATTCTCAAGTATTTTAATTGTTAAAACGAATATATTGCAACAAAAATCTAAACCGTTCTCGAGACATTGTCAAACGAAATATTTTCATGGATGTTTCATTTGTTCTAAATAAATCAGAGGCATTTATCCGAATATTTTTTGACATCGAGCATACATAAAGCAACCCTATGAGCGCTTTCAGCTCAAGAATGTCTGTGGGCCTTGCTGATTGGTTATTTGGATTCGCATTGCACATTCCAATATAGATATTAATATTATCAACAATGACTTGCAACATTTCATTTGTAAAAAAAGACTCCAGATCTCTGCTGCAGATTTTAATGCTTTTGTATTCCCCTTTACTCCAGAGAAAAACTTGATAATATTTAGGGCGCTTGTCCGTACCTGAGAATTTCCTGAATGCTTTCTGGTTCGGCAAACTTTTTCAATATAATATGCAACTTTTTTGTGCACCACTCCATCCATTATTTCATTTAGAAGATCCAACATGTTGTTTGGATCCACAATATCTTGCTTATCATTCGTGTTGTGATCTTGAATTTCTTCATCATCATCCTGCAAACTCGAGTCGTCGTCAGATGGCTTGATATCAGTCTTAATATCGTCGTAGAGTTGGCGAAGATATCCTTGTTCTTTTTTAAAATTCAGTTCAAACACTGTAATCACATATTTAGGTTTAATAATCTGCAGAAAGCAAAAATTAATTAAAAATATGTACTTTAAAAAAACTAACAATAACACTAACGTGCAAAGTGAGAGTTTGCATAAGAGCCTAACTCGACGACGCATCACCCTGCTCTGTTTACCTCTTAACACTTACTTCGGGACCCCAACCAAAGTATATTAACCGTTGAGTAGCGACATAAAGCGTCGGTGTCTTTGATCTTGTGTGGTGCAAGTTTTCTTTCTCTCTCGTTTGATGTTATTGACGGAAGGACACACTAAAACACTGCTCGAATTATGAACTGGTCTTGAATGTGATGTTTACACTGCTCGACGTAATTTGAAGTAAAACTCTTTTGTAGTTTACATTTATAATAAAGGTTTGTTCATTAGGCAGTTTTATATTTATGAGTATTTAACTTATGTAGTAAATATAAAAATATATATCACTACTGATAAATTTCAATTTTTTTTACCTACGTCCGGATGAGCTAGAGACTTGAAAGTTGGTAGGTGCACAGGGTTTTGATTTTTGATAACAATAGAAATTATTACTTATGGACCTTCTTATATATTAATCGAGTTGTCTTAAACTTTAAATTTCGCGTTGTTTAAACATGTCGCTGAATACAATTTTTGACTAATAATGTGCCCCGTTACTCAAAACTTTTAATTCACGTTTAAAGTGTTTGACATAGGTATCTGATTTGACAAGTTATTCATACAACAATATGGAAGTCAGTGTCAAATCTGATGACATTCCGTCTATCATTCTAATTTTTGATAAATCTTACTGTAAACTACGAAAGCGTAGAAGAATCACAGTGAAAAAAAATATATAATTGACACTTAACAGTGATATCTGTCAATTAGTGCTAATTTTCACTTACATCTGTCAATTAGATCTAATTCCCAGTTCTAGCTGTCAATTACTACTAATTGGCCTTAGGTATATCTGTCAATTAGGCCTGATTCCCAGTTCTGGCTGTCGATTAATGCTAATTAATTGACACTTAGACATAATTGATAGATGTAAATGTTAATTAGCATTAATTGATAGATGTAAGTGTCAATTAGCATTAACTTAACAGACAGATCTAGGAATTAGCCTAATTAACAGATGTAAATGTCAATTAGCAGTAGCACTAATGGAAGATACAACTGTTTTTTTTTCACCGTGGCCCTCTACGCTTTCGTAGTAGACAGCAAAATAGGGGACAATCTTACTATTCTTATACTTATGAATAGATTTACTTAAGCTTGGGGGTTGTTGAGTTGAGGTCGCTAATTGTGATTTCTGACAAAAATCAAGGAAATCAAAATGGCGGTTTTTTCCGTTTAAGAACCGATTTGTCTCAAACTAGAAACTTGGTGGTCTTAATACAATTTTTGATATAAACATAAAAATATCAAAATGGCGGATTTTCCTAATGAACCGATTGTCCTAAACTTGGGGATGTTTAAGGCCGCCAAATATGAGTTTTAACCTAAATTTAACAAAGATAAAGTTGGTAGACTTTTGTATTGATGAGCCGATTTGTTTCAAACTTGGATTTGGTATGTTTGAGGTCACTGACTGTGATTTGAGGAATTGAATTGCGAAAAGTTATCAGGAAAAAAGTCTTGTAATAATTGCGCATAAATGATAATACTGTAATAATGTTGCTATTCAAGTTATCAATAAATTTAATAGACATTAATTAAGGTAAATGATTTTATTAGTCACCAGATCAACAAAATTGCACTAAAAAGTAAATTGAATGGACAGATCTTTATTTAATTAAACAAAAAGAATTAGTTCTTTTGTCAATGGCACATATATCTTTGAGATAGTGCAGAGATGATAGTTTGGTTTAAATCAGGCAAGATTACTGGGTACCTACTTGAGTGCGTTAATTCGTTTACGAATATTTTTTTAGCAGTTATTTGTCAGGTTTACATATTGTTCACTTTTTAGTGCATATTTTTCCATGTTAGTGTTCTGACGACCTTAATAAAATCGTTTATTTTGGAAGATTTTAATTATTTAATTTATTTGGTTCTAATTACATATCCCCGAAAAATTAATGAATTTTGGCATAATGAAAAACCCACAAAGACAATAAAAGAGCACAACAACTAATTCCTATATCAGCTGCCGGACTAAAGTGAAAGAGGTGTTTACATCTTTAGAAGACGTCTCGCCTCTCTATTTCGCGTCGGCGCACTAGAATTCGGTTCCCCAGCTGTCGCTACTCAACGGTTAATATACTTTGCCCCAACGGCAACAGCTACTTAGCGGTATAACCACCTACTCGGAATAGTTCGGTTACTACCGGTTAATTTTCGGCAATGCGGACTCACAGTCCGCACGTTAGTATTGAAAGATTAATCAGATGAAAATACAAATCGAAGCGATCCAACAAAAAATTCGAACCTCAAAAGGACAAAGTTAAAATATCTACAGAATAATACAAAGATGCAGAGGAACTGAGCCTTGAAACAGGGTGCGCCAGCATTTCGCCCTAAAGTGCTAATAGATAAGGTAAATAAAAGACCACAAATTAAAAACTTTAAACCCCCTTCAGTTATAATTATAAACAAGAAAAATATGATGTGTTATCCGATTACTTAATACAAAACAAAATGCAGTATCAAGCCACCACGGTATCTGAAGGTACTTTAAAAATCAATGTAGATGATGCACAATACTAAAATGAAATTGTTTTCATTTTAGAATAAACAGTCAATACCAATAAAGATAGTTATGAGAAAATTGCATGTCTTGTCAACCAGAGCAAATCAAAGAGGACCTAAACGTAAAGGGTTTAAAATACTTGAAGTAAGTCAGCTACTAAGCAAAAAAAGATAAAATGCCGCTCCCACTATTCACTTTAGTTTTATCAAAGATGAAGATGTAAAAAAATATTGGATTAAGCAAATACTCCATTTGAGAGTGCAAATAGGAGTCCACAAAAAATCTCCACTATTACTCCAATGTAAACGATGAGAACATGGGCATACAAAAGAGAACCCAGATGTGTCAAATGTGCTGAAAAGCACTCAACCCAAGATTGTGAAAAATCAATAAGTACAGCACCTAAGTGCATATACTGTGGAGGGGAGCAACCAGCTAATTATAGAGGTTGCACCACTGTAAAATCTCTGTAGAGCATAAAAACAAAATTAAAAATCAGAAAGACATACTTAATCAAGTAAACTGAGGAAATCCAGAGAGAAAATTGCAGGAAGGCAACAAACATTAATGGAGGCTGGTATACCTTATGTCCAAATAGCAAGTTATGGAATAAAACCGACAGTAGAGAACAGGACTGATCCTGTAACTTCAATGCTCCTAAAAAATAATTATTCAAATGGATAAACAGGAAGAATTTAACAAAAAAGTTCTAGAAAGGCTAAGCAGACTAGAAAATAATAATAGATGATAAAAAAAAGAAAGACTCTTGATCTTAGGTTTCTCGAATGGAACCCAAATGGACTCTTACAACACTAGAAAAAGTGATTAGTGACCTTAGAGATAAAACATGTGGATATATAAGCCTAATAGCAGAAACACATTTTACGAAACATACATACGTACACACGTCAAATCAAAAGGATGTAAGATCTGTAATGCCATTTATCCAAACAATTCTGCCCAAGGTGGAGCTTCTTTTTTTTTTATTTGGTGTCATCGGCGTCGACTACTACGGCCATTAGCCTCGTGTTCTGTGTAGGCTTTGTTACTGTTTCCCAGCGCCACTTTAGGAACAGCACTGTCAATTAGAACCCAACAGTGAATGGTCGAGTGGGGAATCCTACCAAGGCATCAGAAGGGGAGCTTCTATTATTATTAAAAATAACATAACATACTATGAACGAGGAAAAAGTGAAACTGAAGAAATACAAGCTGTTAGCATATCTGTTAAAACAAAATACTATGTACTTACTGTTGCATCTGCCTACCCAGATATAATCTCAAAAGAAAAGACAACAACTTATTGCCAAGTCTTAGTGAAAAGTTTATATTTGCTGCTAATTTTAATGCAAAAAATGTCTTCTCGGGCTCAAGACTTAATACAACCAAAGAAAAAGAACTGCACGAGGCTATCAAAGAAATGTAGGTGGCACTCCCCGGGAAAACCTAGATATCGACCAAGCAATATAAACAAAATAGCAGACCTTCTAGACTTTTTTATTTTCAGAAATATTGCAGCAAATTTTATAAAGATAGAAGATGTTGAGGAATTAATATATGATCGCTCTCCAATACTCCTAACAATGAGTGAAAATATTATCGCTAGAGAACTCAATCCCACACTAACGAACAAACATACAAACTGGAAAATATGTTATCTTGAACTTGCTGAAAAATTAAATTAAATTTTAAAATTAAGACAGTGAAAGATTTACGGACATTTACGGACAATATCCAACAAGCTGCATGAAATAATACACCATTAAAACAAAGGAAAACCATAGGTATTAATTATACCAAAAAAATAAGGGATTAAATACAAAACAAAAAAAAGGCTCGAAAGGAGTGGCAAAAAATAAGAACTGAAGAGAACAGAGACAAATTAAATAGACTTACCCAACAGCTACGAAGAAAGATAGAAAAAATTATAAATGAGTCGACCAAGAAATATCTGAGAGAGCTCACAGATGACAAAATCACTGATTTCTCATAAAGAAAAGCTGTTACAAACCAATCTAACACATACCTCCAGTACGAACTAACAATGAGTGAAAATATTATTGCTAGAGAACTCAATCCCACACTAACAAACAAACAAACATACAAACTGGAAAATATGTTATCTTGAACTTGCTGAAAATATGAATTAAATTTCAAAATTAAGACAGTGAAAGATTTACGGACATTTACGGACAATATCCAACAAGCTGCATGAAATAATACACCATTAAAACAAAGGAAAACCATAGGTATTAATTATACCAACAAAATAAGGGATTAAATACAAAACAAAAAAAAGGCTCGAAAGTAGTGGCAAAAAATAAGAACTGAAGAGAACAGAGACAAATTAAATAGACTTACCCAACAGCTACGAAGAAAGATAGAAAAAATTATAAATGAGTCGACCAAGAAATATCTGAGAGAGCTCACAGATGACAAAATCACTGATTTCTCATAAAGAAAAGCTGTTACAAACCAATCTAACACATACCTCCAGTACGAACTAACAATGAGTGAAAATATTATTGCTAGAGAACTCAATCCCACACTAACAAACAAACAAACAAACATACAAACTGGAAAATATGTTATCTTGAACTTGCTGAAAAATTGAATTAAATTTCAAAATTAAGACAGTGAAAGATTTACGGACATTTACGGACAATATCCAACAAGCTGCATGAAATAATACACCATTAAAACAAAGGAAAACCATAGGTATTAATTATACCAACAAAATAAGGGATTAAATACGAAACAAAAAAAAGGCTCGAAAGGAGTGGCAAAAAATAAGAACTGAAGAGAACAGAGACAAATTAAATAGACTTACCCAACAGCTACGAAAAAAGATAGAAAAAATTATAAATGAGTCGACCAAGAAATATCTGAGAGAGCTCACAGATGACAAAATCACTGATTTCTCATAAAGAAAAGCTGTTACAAACCAATCTAACACATACCTCCAGTACGAACTAACAATGAGTGAAAATATTATTGCTAGAGAACTCAATCCCACACTAACAAACAAACAAACATACAAACTGGAAAATATGTTATCTTGAACTTGCTGAAAAATTGAATTAAATTTCAAAATTAAGACAGTGAAAGATTTACGGACATTTACGGACAATATCCAACAAGCTGCATGAAATAATACACCATTAAAACAAAGGAAAACCATAGGTATTAATTATACCAACAAAATAAGGGATTAAATACAAAACAAAAAAAAGGCTCGAAAGGAGTGGCAAAAAATAAGAACTGAAGAGAACAGAGATAAATTAAATAGACTTACCCAACAGCTACGAAAAAAGATAGAAAAAATTATAAATGAGTCGACCAAGAAATATCTGAGAGAGCTCACAGATGACAAAATCACTGATTTCTCATAAAGAAAAGCTGTTACAAACCAATCTAACACATATCTCCAGTACGAACTAACAATGAGTGAAAATATTATCGCTAGAGAACTCAATCCCACACTAACGAACAAACATACAAACTGGAAAATATGTTATCTTGAACTTGCTGAAAAATTGAATTAAATTTCAAAATTAAGACAGTGAAAGATTTACGGACATTTACGGACAATATCCAACAAGCTGCATGAAATAATACACCATTAAAACAAAGGAAAACCATAGGTATTAATTATACCAACAAAATAAGGGATTAAATACAAAACAAAAAAAAAGGCTCGAAAGGAGTGGCAAAAAATAAGAACTGAAGAGAACAGAGACAAATTAAATAGACTTACCCAACAGCTATGAAGAAAGATAGAAAAAATTATAAATGAGTCGACCAAGAAATATCTGAGAGAGCTCACAGATGACAAAATCACTGATTTCTCATAAAGAAAAGCTGTTACAAACCAATCTAACACATACCTCCAGTACGAACTAACAATGAGTGAAAATATTATCGCTAGAGAACTTAATCTCACACTAACGAACAAACATACAAACTGGAAAATATGTTATCTTGAACTTGCTGAAAAATTAAATTAAATTTCAAAATTAAGACAGTGAAAGATTTACGGACATTTACGGACAATATACAACAAGCTGCATGAAATAATACACCATTAAAACAAAGGAAAACCATAGGTATTAATTATACCAACAAAATAAGGGATTAAATACAAAACAAAAAAAAGGCTCGAAAGGAGTGGCAAAAAATAAGAACTGAAGAGAACAGAGATAAATTAAATAGACTTACCCAACAGCTACGAAAAAAGATAGAAAAAATTATAAATGAGTCGACCAAGAAATATCTGAGAGAGCTCACAGATGACAAAATCACTGATTTCTCATAAAGAAAAGCTGTTACAAACCAATCTAACACATATCTCCAGTACGAACTAACAATGAGTGAAAATATTATCGCTAGAGAACTCAATCCCACACTAACGAACAAACATACAAACTGGAAAATATGTTATCTTGAACTTGCTGAAAAATTGAATTAAATTTCAAAATTAAGACAGTGAAAGATTTACGGACATTTACGGACAATATCCAACAAGCTGCATGAAATAATACACCATTAAAACAAAGGAAAACCATAGGTATTAATTATACCAACAAAATAAGGGATTAAATACAAAACAAAAAAAAGGCTCGAAAGTAGTGGCAAAAAATAAGAACTGAAGAGAACAGAGACAAATTAAATAGACTTACCCAACAGCTACGAAGAAAGATAGAAAAAATTATAAATGAGTCGACCAAGAAATATCTGAGAGAGCTCACAGATGACAAAATCACTGATTTCTCATAAAGAAAAGCTGTTACAAACCAATCTAACACATATCTCCAGTACGAACTAACAATGAGTGAAAATATTATCGCTAGAGAACTCAATCCCACACTAACGAACAAACATACAAACTGGAAAATATGTTATCTTGAACTTGCTGAAAAATTGAATTAAATTTCAAAATTAAGACAGTGAAAGATTTACGGACATTTACGGACAATATCCAACAAGCTGCATGAAATAATACACCATTAAAACAAAGGAAAACCATAGGTATTAATTATACCAACAAAATAAGGGATTAAATACAAAACAAAAAAAAAGGCTCGAAAGGAGTGGCAAAAAATAAGAACTGAAGAGAACAGAGACAAATTAAATAGACTTACCCAACAGCTATGAAGAAAGATAGAAAAAATTATAAATGAGTCGACCAAGAAATATCTGAGAGAGCTCACAGATGACAAAATCACTGATTTCTCATAAAGAAAAGCTGTTACAAACCAATCTAACACATACCTCCAGTACGAACTAACAATGAGTGAAAATATTATCGCTAGAGAACTTAATCTCACACTAACGAACAAACATACAAACTGGAAAATATGTTATCTTGAACTTGCTGAAAAATTAAATTAAATTTCAAAATTAAGACAGTGAAAGATTTACGGACATTTACGGACAATATACAACAAGCTGCATGAAATAATACACCATTAAAACAAAGGAAAACCATAGGTATTAATTATACCAACAAAATAAGGGATTAAATACAAAACAAAAAAAAGGCTCGAAAGGAGTGGCAAAAAATAAGAACTGAAGAGAACAGAGATAAATTAAATAGACTTACCCAACAGCTACGAAAAAAGATAGAAAAAATTATAAATGAGTCGACCAAGAAATATCTGAGAGAGCTCACAGATGACAAAATCACTGATTTCTCATAAAGAAAAGCTGTTACAAACCAATCTAACACATATCTCCAGTACGAACTAACAATGAGTGAAAATATTATCGCTAGAGAACTCAATCCCACACTAACGAACAAACATACAAACTGGAAAATATGTTATCTTGAACTTGCTGAAAAATTGAATTAAATTGCAAAATTAAGACAGTGAAAGATTTACGGACATTTACGGACAATATCCAACAAGCTGCATGAAATAATACACCATTAAAACAAAGGAAAACCATAGGTATTAATTATACCAACAAAATAAGGGATTAAATACAAAACAAAAAAAAGGCTCGAAAGTAGTGGCAAAAAATAAGAACTGAAGAGAACAGAGACAAATTAAATAGACTTACCCAACAGCTACGAAGAAAGATAGAAAAAATTATAAATGAGTCGACCAAGAAATATCTGAGAGAGCTCACAGATGACAAAATCACTGATTTCTCATAAAGAAAAGCTGTTACAAACCAATCTAACACATATCTCCAGTACGAACTAACAATGAGTGAAAATATTATCGCTAGAGAACTCAATCCCACACTAACGAACAAACATACAAACTGGAAAATATGTTATCTTGAACTTGCTGAAAAATTGAATTAAATTTCAAAATTAAGACAGTGAAAGATTTACGGACATTTACGGACAATATCCAACAAGCTGCATGAAATAATACACCATTAAAACAAAGGAAAACCATAGGTATTAATTATACCAACAAAATAAGGGATTAAATACAAAACAAAAAAAAAGGCTCGAAAGGAGTGGCAAAAAATAAGAACTGAAGAGAACAGAGACAAATTAAATAGACTTACCCAACAGCTATGAAGAAAGATAGAAAAAATTATAAATGAGTCGACCAAGAAATATCTGAGAGAGCTCACAGATGACAAAATCACTGATTTCTCATAAAGAAAAGCTGTTACAAACCAATCTAACACATACCTCCAGTACGAACTAACAATGAGTGAAAATATTATCGCTAGAGAACTTAATCTCACACTAACGAACAAACATACAAACTGGAAAATATGTTATCTTGAACTTGCTGAAAAATTAAATTAAATTTCAAAATTAAGACAGTGAAAGATTTACGGACATTTACGGACAATATACAACAAGCTGCATGAAATAATACACCATTAAAACAAAGGAAAACCATAGGTATTAATTATACCAACAAAATAAGGGATTAAATACAAAACAAAAAAAAGGCTCGAAAGGAGTGGCAAAAAATAAGAACTGAAGAGAACAGAGATAAATTAAATAGACTTACCCAACAGCTACGAAAAAAGATAGAAAAAATTATAAATGAGTCGACCAAGAAATATCTGAGAGAGCTCACAGATGACAAAATCACTGATTTCTCATAAAGAAAAGCTGTTACAAACCAATCTAACACATATCTCCAGTACGAACTAACAATGAGTGAAAATATTATCGCTAGAGAACTCAATCCCACACTAACGAACAAACATACAAACTGGAAAATATGTTATCTTGAACTTGCTGAAAAATTGAATTAAATTTCAAAATTAAGACAGTGAAAGATTTACGGACATTTACGGACAATATCCAACAAGCTGCATGAAATAATACACCATTAAAACAAAGGAAAACCATAGGTATTAATTATACCAACAAAATAAGGGATTAAATACAAAACAAAAAAAAGGCTCGAAAGTAGTGGCAAAAAATAAGAACTGAAGAGAACAGAGACAAATTAAATAGACTTACCCAACAGCTACGAAGAAAGATAGAAAAAATTATAAATGAGTCGACCAAGAAATATCTGAGAGAGCTCACAGATGACAAAATCACTGATTTCTCATAAAGAAAAGCTGTTACAAACCAATCTAACACATATCTCCAGTACGAACTAACAATGAGTGAAAATATTATCGCTAGAGAACTCAATCCCACACTAACGAACAAACATACAAACTGGAAAATATGTTATCTTGAACTTGCTGAAAAATTGAATTAAATTTCAAAATTAAGACAGTGAAAGATTTACGGACATTTACGGACAATATCCAACAAGCTGCATGAAATAATACACCATTAAAACAAAGGAAAACCATAGGTATTAATTATACCAACAAAATAAGGGATTAAATACGAAACAAAAAAAAGGCTCGAAAGGAGTGGCAAAAAATAAGAACTGAAGAGAACAGAGACAAATTAAATAGACTTACCCAACAGCTACGAAAAAAGATAGAAAAAATTATAAATGAGTCGACCAAGAAATATCTGAGAGAGCTCACAGATGACAAAATCACTGATTTCTCATAAAGAAAAGCTGTTACAAACCAATCTAACACATACCTCCAGTACGAACTAACAATGAGTGAAAATATTATTGCTAGAGAACTCAATCCCACACTAACAAACAAACAAACATACAAACTGGAAAATATGTTATCTTGAACTTGCTGAAAAATTAAATTAAATTTCAAAATTAAGACAGTGAAAGATTTACGGACATTTACGGACAATATACAACAAGCTGCATGAAATAATACACCATTAAAACAAAGGAAAACCATAGGTATTAATTATACCAACAAAATAAGGGATTAAATACAAAACAAAAAAAAGGCTCGAAAGGAGTGGCAAAAAATAAGAACTGAAGAGAACAGAGATAAATTAAATAGACTTACCCAACAGCTACGAAAAAAGATAAAAAAAATTATAAATGAGTCGACCAAGAAATATCTGAGAGAGCTCACAGATAACAAAATCACTGATTTCTCATAAAGAAAAGCTGTTACAAACCAATCTAACACATACCTCCAGTACGAACTAACAATGAGTGAAAATATTATTGCTAGAGAACTCAATCCCACACTAACAAACAAACAAACATACAAACTGGAAAATATGTTATCTTGAACTTGCTGAAAAATTGAATTAAATTTCAAAATTAAGACAGTGAAAGATTTACGGATATTTACGGACAATATCCAACAAGCTGCATGAAATAATACACCATTAAAACAAAGGAAAACCATAGGTATTAATTATACCAACAAAATAAGGGATTAAATACAAAACAAACAAAAAAGGCTCGAAAGGAGTGGCAAAAAATAAGAACTGAAGAGAACAGAGACAAATTAAATAGACTTACCCAACAGCTACGAAGAAAGATAGAAAAAATTATAAATGAGTCGACCAAGAAATATCTGAGAGAGCTCACAGATGACAAAATCACTGATTTCTCATAAAGAAAAGCTGTTACAAACCAATCTAACACATACCTCCAGTACGAACTAACAATGAGTGAAAATATTATCGCTAGAGAACTCAATCCCACACTAACGAACAAACATACAAACTGGAAAATATGTTATCTTGAACTTGCTGAAAAATTAAATTAAATTTCAAAATTAAGACAGTGAAAGATTTACGGACATTTACGGACAATATACAACAAGCTGCATGAAATAATACACCATTAAAACAAAGGAAAACCATAGGTATTAATTATACCAACAAAATAAGGGATTAAATACAAAACAAAAAAAAGGCTCGAAAGGAGTGGCAAAAAATAAGAACTGAAGAGAACAGAGATAAATTAAATAGACTTACCCAACAGCTACGAAAAAAGATAAAAAAAATTATAAATGAGTCGACCAAGAAATATCTGAGAGAGCTCACAGATAACAAAATCACTGATTTCTCATAAAGAAAAGCTGTTACAAACCAATCTAACACATACCTCCAGTACGAACTAACAATGAGTGAAAATATTATTGCTAGAGAACTCAATCCCACACTAACAAACAAACATACAAACTGGAAAATATGTTATCTTGAACTTGCTGAAAAATTGAATTAAATTTCAAAATTAAGACAGTGAAAGATTTACGGACATTTACGGACAATATCCAACAAGCTGCATGAAATAATACACCATTAAAACAAAGGAAAACCATAGGTATTAATTATACCAACAAAATAAGGGATTAAATACAAAACAAAAAAAAAAGGCTCGAAAGGAGTGGCAAAAAATAAGAACTGAAGAGAACAGAGACAAATTAAATAGACTTACCCAACAGCTATGAAGAAAGATAGAAAAAATTATAAATGAGTCGACCAAGAAATATCTGAGAGAGCTCACAGATGACAAAATCACTGATTTCTCATAAAGAAAAGCTGTTACAAACCAATCTAACACATACCTCCAGTACGAACAGAAAATGGAATGTGAGCAAAATTTGCAAACAAAAAGTCGCATCTTCCACCCGAACCCAGGAGAAGATGAATAAATTGAAATGGACAATTAAGAGGAAGTTAGTCCTAAAAAAGTAAAAAGGGAAATACAAAATAGTATTATTGTAAAAAAACTTTTGGGTTCGACATGATCACAGGAGAGATATTAAAGAAATTACCACAAATGGGTTTAGTTAAACCATTGTATTTAGATCAACTAGTAGAACAATACCAATGCAAATTATCTTGGAGGACAATGGACAGTATCAATAGATGGCAGCAAGCTCCGTAATGTCCAAGTCAGGTCTTTGATAATTTTGTCGTCTTCTACCGAGCCATTGAAAACGGTTGTCGAAACTCAATAACGAACGTAGTTTCTCTATTTATTAATAGATGGAACGATAATCGATTCAGAATATTTGTTTTAAAAATGAAATATATGAGTTTTATTATTTTTTATGTAAATTTATTTAAAAAATATCATCATTAAAGAGAATAATACAATTAATAAATTAAGTTTTAACTCAAAAAATATTAATCCTTGTTAGTATCTAGAATAGATGTCAGTACTCAGTTCTCGGTTCCCGCTTGCAAAAGAGGGAGAGAGAGCGAGCGATCTTGCAACAGACTGCATTTTCGCCAGGAACTCCGCCCTAATTAATACACATATCCTATCCTATTTGTTTAAAGGTGAGATAAATTACGCGTCTTACATTATTGACGGCTACTTATCAAGTCCATGTGGACCGCCAGGGTAGTACTTACTATAAAATTATTATATTTATAGGTATTTGTGATTCGAGATTGTTTAGCGCTTGTAGACGGACTTTCCTTTGCAAGTACCTAAAATAGGCAGTTTAATTTGTATTGTAAATAAGTAATGGCATTTTTGAGATTATTTGAAGTAGACAAAACCAACATTGTATAGGCGATGAGTTCATTTATTTTTGTATTTTCATCCGTAAAATATCGATTTTGAGGTCATAATTAATAAACCATTTTTTTTGTAGTACATCTACCTATATGAATAAAAATATTTATTATTTTAGATAAGGAAATCGTACTATTTTTTGAGATAAATTCGAACATGAACAACTAAAAAGGAAAGGAAAATAATGGGCCAACTTATGGCTTCATTGAAAGAATACAGTAGGTACCAAAATTTCGATCGTCCATTGGAAACATTATTTCACGAAATATACCTTCTGTAGATAACTTTGTGTTTCTATTCGAAAAAGAACTCAACAGTTGATTATTCCACACCACACGTGTTTATTATTCCACAATGGAAAACATACGAAGAAAAATGTACAAGTTTAATTCTTCGATTATTGTTTTACCACTAAAGAAAAATAGAGAAATTAAAATAAGTAAAAAATTAAAATATTTTTATATGTAATATCGTAAGCCCCAACTTTCTGTTTAAATAAGTTAAGAGGGTAGAACTACCAATATTTGCCTCGTGTTTTTTTTTCTTCTTATAAATGAATGAGTAATAATAAAAATAAGAATTTATGCGTTACTTTGTAACAATAATTTTATAACTGTACCATTAATAGTTAGTTAGGTACATAAAATTTTTGGACAGTAACACTGAATTAAATTTAGGCTTGATTTAGAAGAAAACATTTAAAAAAATTGCCTAAACTAAGTTTCTAAACTTGCAATATATGTATGCATAAAAAGAATGTCTCGTTATAAAATATACCTATATATATTTATTACTAAGCAATCCGGCACTGTTCACCCTATTCTTTGATCTCGCCGAAATTGGGGAAAACTGAGCTATATTTTTAGGCTCTACATTAAAATAAGTGCAAATTATTGAAGGAATTGTTGTAAAACATCAGTTGCATTTTGAAGTTCAAACCATTTGTTGAATAAACTGCTTTTTGGAGTAAGTGTGAAGTGTTTAGTGGAGGCTTGTACCTATACCTACCTATTTTTTTTTAACAATTTGTGTATCCGTGTAGGTAGTCTGATTATTGTTTAATAATATATTCAAACGTAAGTATAAACTTTCTTCTTTAAAGAAAAATTTATTATTTATATTTTTAACCAAAATTACCAAGCTAAAAGAATAAATAATTACCTACGTTAGTCGTAAAAATACACCAGAGAGGAATTAAATGGTACATTTTGCAACCATCGTTAAAACACGATCATGAGTCTCATGAAAGTGCCTTTTAGTAGCCATACCTACATGAGAATTGCATACACTATTTAAATAAAAATTTATATTTTTTCTTACTGCACATACTAAAAAAAAAAAAACTATATAGTGACAATCATTATTTTAAATTATTCAATTATTTTATAATCAAATATACAAAAAAAAAATATATATTTAAAACGTACTGCGCGTGTTTTGTACCTCTAACGAAGTTCGAAGTCTCCGTTGTCTTAACAAAGAAAAATTTATTAATATAAATTATATGGAAACCAGCTCCACATTTAAAAATATTGAAATATACAGATTATATAACTTTAAATTTTTTGTTGTAGATGTCTGGAAATAAGTGTGCATATTATGAATGTAATTTATCTCAGAGACTAGTGCCAGGACTCAGAAGATTTTCTTTTCCGGTCAATGACAAAGAACTATGTAAGAAGTGGATCTTACATTCTGGTATGAGCATGAAGTAATAAAATTAACAGTTGTTTCAATTTTTTATTTCTTGTAGGGAACTCAGCCTTATTGGAAACTAGTCCGAAGTCTTTAAAAAAAAGATTTATTTGTAGCAAACATTTTAGTTCTCAATTTCTTCAGCAGAAAAAGTTAAGTAGCGATGCTATACCTTTAAAATTTAAAGAAATTGACTCCGATGAAGAAAACTGTTCATCAAATATTATTACACCAAGATGTTATTTGAGCCACAAACGAAAACGAATCTTTCATGACAGTGAACCATCAACAAGTCAATTGGTAGAGAATTCTCTAGATGATGAAAATGAAGAAGATAAAGAATTTTTAATGGAACTAGAAAATTTTCCTATTCAACAACCACAGAAAAAAATAAAATTGAACAAAGATGAAGAAAATGAACATTTAAAGAACCAGCTAGTGATTGCTAGAAAACAAATAAACAATCTTCAAACACAATTGGCTCAGTCGAAGGTAAAAATTAAAAAAATTCAGCTGTCTTCACAAACTATGTACAAAGTAGGTAAAACTCATTTTTCTCAAACAATATTAAGAATGCAAATGAGACATAAAATTCGCTGTTCATGGTTAGCATCCGAAAAGAAAACAGCATTATCTTTATATTATAAGAGTCCTGCTACTTATAAATATTTGAGAAGTAAGGGATTTATTTTACCAGCAATAACGACATTACGAAGCTGGTTACAGAAATTTAATTGTCAACCCGGATTCAATAGAAATATTTTCAGTAGGTTATTCGTCAAGGCAGAAACAATGAGTTTAATAGATAAAGAATGCATTTTAATTTTTGATGAGATGTCAATAAAGAGACATCTAGAATACAACGAAAAATTAGACATGATTGAAGGTTTTGAAGATTTGGGCTTCCTTGGTAGAAAACCAGCACCGGCAAGTCAAGCTTTAGTACTTATGTTAAGAGGAATTTATTCCAAATGGAAAATTCCTATAGGTTATTTTGTTTCCGGTGATGGTGTTAAAACCGAATCTTTGTTAAAAATAATAAAAGAGTGCCTTAACAAGCTTTCTGTAATAAATTTGAAACCAATTGGTATTGTTTGCGATTTGTCTACAGTAAATCAAAGTGTTTTCAAATCGCTGGGTGTTACTGTAGAAAGTCCTTTTTTTTATATAAATGAACAAAAATATTTTGCTATTTATGATGCACCACATCTTTTAAAGTGTATCAGAAACAATTTTTTGTATACAAATTTCGTATATAAGGGAAAATTCATTTGTTATTCTGATATTGAAAAAACTTATAGCATAGATAAAATGAGTACCACGGGAAGGGCACTCCTTAAAGTATGCGACAAACACCTACACCCCAATCCTTTTGAAAAATTAAGCGTGAAGTTGGCTGGCCAATTATTGAGTCACAGTATGGCTGCTGCTATTAAAACAGTAATTCGTACGGGTGAATTGAAATCTAATACAGCTGAACATACAGCATATTTTGTAAAAACTATTAATGACCTCTTTGATGCTTTAAATAGTAGCCAATTCTACTCAACAAAACCATGCAACAGAGTCCTTAGTGACAAAAATAGAGACGTTTGGAAAGCAATGGACGAGGGCTACAATCTATTGTCTGAACTATATAAAGTTGATAAAAAGGGAAATCTGAAAAGACCTCCCAGCTTTGACTGCTTCCTATTGACAATAAATTCTATCAAAATGATTTTTAACAGTCAAAAAGCCAAAGGATTTTCTTATTTATTTACAGGTCGATTAATCCAAGATTGTCTCGAAAATCAGTTTTCAATTTATCGCCAGAAAGGTGGTTATAACAGGAATCCTACGGTAAAATCATTTAGATTTGCATTTAAGTCGAATTTAGTAACCAATCTTTTGAGACCACCAACTACTGCTAATTCAGGAACTAATGATGATGGTGATGATATTTTATTCGATTTAAATGATACTATTGAAAATATACCTATAGGGGTAGAGGAAGAATTACTGTCCCAAAAGGGAACTGATACAGATTCTTCCACGGTTTCAGACGAAGCCAATGTTCAATATTCTGAAGATCTGTTCCATTTAGAAATGTGTTCTACGTCATACTTTGCTGGTTATTTGGCAAAGAAATGTATTGAAAAATACAAATGTCAATCTTGTTCGGATACATTAGAGGGAAAAGAAAATATTTCAAATAAACAAGAGCTTTTAATTTTTTACAAAAACTATTATATAAATAATGAATCTCGACTAAAAACTCCTACTGAGTTATTAGTTTCATTCACTTGGTTAAGCCTAAATTTGTTTTCCCGTCATGTACATAAATGTTTAACAAAAAGAATTATTAACATTATGACCAATAAAATTAAAAGACGAATTACCAAAGATTTGCCAGAATGGCAGAATGTAAATCCAGAATGTAAAGAACATAGAGAATATATTTTAAACTTATTACTGAGAACACAACTTTATAAATATTGTAAAAGTATTTCAAATTCAATGAAAACTCGTGAAGGGGCTAAGAATATAAAATTATCAATATTTAAACATAATTAGATGTCTTTGATTTTTATAATTTTCTAATAGAGGATTTTATTTGTTGCACTAGTGTTACACTCGTACTATATTCGAACTATCATATTTGCTACTCAAAATATTTGAAGCTACACCGAACAAATCAAACGTTCAATGCAGAACACTAACACCTAGTGCAACAAATAAAATCCACTATAAGTTGTTATTTCTGTACAATAAATTTTGTTTTATAATGTTTATTGCGTTTTATTTTAAACGGAGTTTTTTCAAATTACCTATTAAGTAGAATTCACGTTTGATCTCTTTAAATATCTACCTTGTTCCTGATGGGTTGAATAAAAACTACAAAATTATGTATTTATTAACTAACAAAGTAGAGAATTAATTATTAACATTCGAGTTTTAGAAATATGATTGACTCGGACCTCTTTATAAGTTCACAAATATTACTATCGTCATAATAAAATAGTCAAAATTTCATTATCTTCTACTTTATACCGGGCGATTTTCTTGAGAATCATCCTGCGATTTTAAAAAAATACAAACATGAAATATTTATAGTAGTTTTATTTTTTAATCCAGATTTTATTTACAAGCTAATCCACTTCAATATAACACCTATAATGCACCTACCATTTTATAGAATTTATGACACTTTTTAATGTTTTATATTAGAATATTTATTTTCATCACGTTTATGAATACCTATTTAGGTGAATATATAAAATCAATTGTACACTATTATGTGGAAAAATAATAAATATAATTAAGCACAAACTAGGTATCTTATTTTCTTTCATTTGATGATTAGGTATTATAGAAATTCCATTTTCCCATAACGATCGAGCCTACCAAACTCATACTACTACTACTAGGTACTCCTAATTATAATTATTACAGTTTAATTATTTAATTTGTTAAATTTATTTGAAAATGAAAACTTATTAACAATTTGATTTCTTTTTCACATAAAACAAAAAATGTAGGTAATAATTAAATTTAAAATCATTTAATAGGCTTTTAATTCATATTTTAAAATTTTTAGAAGAACTCGTTTGCAGATCAAACATTGTATACCTACGCACCTACCTATAAAATGACTTAATTCATGAAGCATCCAAACCAAATAATGCAGTGCCCAACACAATCTACTCAAATGATTTTAAATATAAAGAAAACTTTATATGTTTCAAATTTTATACTCAATGATCGAGGGGGCGCTAGCGCACGGACCAATTTTGATGAAGTTCTGTACTTATTCCAACAGATGGCGCGACAGAATGCCTCCAATAAAACTTCCATAAGGTTGTTCTACTAGTTGATCTAAATACAATGGTTAAACTAACCAATTTAATTAATGCAGCATTTAAACTTCAACGTGTTTCACTACTATGAAAAACTGCTGAGGTGATAATGATACTCAAACCGGGAAAACTCAACAATGAAATAACATCTTAAAGACCAATCTCGCTTGTACCTGTGATAGCAAAACTGTTTGAAAAATTTTTCTTAAGAAGACTAAATAAGACAATAGACAAAAAGCAACTTATCCCGTCCCATCAATTCGGCTTTCGGGATAAACTTTCCACCACTAATCAGATTCATCGCATAATAAATAAAATTGAGAATTCTCTATAAGAAAAAAAAAATGTTTCGCAGTATTTCTTGATATCTCAAAAGTCTTCGATAAAGTGTGGTATCAAGGCCTACTATTTAAAATAAGGAAATTTTTCCGATGCCATATGCCCAACTACTAGAATCATATACGGAGTGGCCCAAAAGTCTGGAAACGGCCAATTATCTCGTAAATTGCTAGTCAATATTATACAAAATTTGGGGTACAGCTATTTTGGGATGCGGAGATTCCAGATTTGATATTTGCAATGTTGCCAGATTTACCGTTTTTATTATATTATTAGTCACTTTGGTTTTTCAAATTCATCACCCTGTATATTAAGTCATTATTGGAATCTCCTATTCAATACGAGTTCAACCATATGTAACACTTATGATTTTATGTAGTCTGGAAGGTCCTAAATAAATAAAACAATCATGGAGAAATGTGGTAGATGCATTCTTTCATCGATTAGGGTACTGTCAACTCACAAATGGAGCACATTTTAAACATTTGATAAAGTAACCGTTATGTTAAAAATGGTGTAATCTTTCAATTGTTACGTTTTAATGTAGTTAAAAATAGTTTGTATTCAAAAATTTATTGACAAATCGGCGTTGCCAGACTTCTGTTTTATTTCGAAAAATCGAAAAATCGAAAAATCGAAAAATCGAAAAATCGAAAAATCGAAAAATCGAAAAATCGAAAAATCGAAAAATCGAAAAATCGAAAAATCGAAAAATCGAAAAATCGAAAAATCGAAAAATCGAAAAATCGAAAAATCGAAAAATCGAAAAATCGAAAAATCGAAAATTCGAAAAATCGAAAAATCGAAAAATCGAAAAATCGAAAAATCGATGTTTTGGGTCAAATATTGTTGACAATTTGAAAAATTTTGTATTTCATAATTTATTTTGGAAATAATTTTTTTAAATACAAAGTTTGAGGGATTTTGATTTGTCATTTGATTCAAAATTAAAATAATGACATATTTTTGTTTTTCAAAATTTGTAAATTTGTTAATCAACGTTTGATGGGTAAGGTCGGTCCTGGAAAATAAAAATTAATTATAAAAAATTGAATATGGCGATATTTTTTTTTTGGGGGAACTGTTATGGGAAATTGGAAGATGTCATATGACAAATTAAAAAAAGAATGTCAATTTGGATTTTATAAAAAAAGAAAGATTTATTAATTGGAAATATATATTAAGAAAATTGCATATATATTGAGAGAAATGCTATGTATTGGATATTTCTATTAGAGCCAAATAAAATAATTTAAAAGGAAAGCAAGACGATCTTTAAAGGAAAAGGTGCCAGGTAAAGTACCATGACAGAAGCAGATTTAGAGAATGTAGAGGGAAAACGAAAATAAACAGAGCGGTAAAGATAGGTTACAGAAAAAGAAGAAGAAAAAGAAAATACACAATTATTAAATTTTATATTTTTTAATTCTTCTTTTGCATTAAAAGTAATGTTGTTAACCTACCAAACGTTAAGTGGTTACCCGACATCAAGTACGTGTTTGAAGTTTGAAGGTAAGATAAGGTTTTTCATTCTTTTATTGAGATCCGAATTATTGTAATTTTTTATTGCTAAACTGATTTTCGTATCAATATTATATTGATTTTAAAACCAGAAATATTAATTGTTATTTGTTTTCTTGACATATGTACTGAATTTTTCGTTACCAGTTTTATAATGTTTAACTTTATGGATCTGGTTGGTAATTTCAAGGAAAATATAAGTACCAAATAAATAAAAAATATATACTGGGTGTTTTGTTAATTAAGAACGAAAGAATAAACTGAAAAACCCTCTGTATCTCAGATATAAAGATCGTTAGACCCATTAAATATAGTACATTTATAACCACCTCGATAACCTCTTTATCAATATATTTGGAAAATTAAAATCTAACAGTAAAAATAAAATTTATTTTTTCTATAGCAGGTTACAGAGGTTTTTCACTGGGCGAAACAATTAAAATTAAATTTTAAAATACAAAAATTAATTCCATTACAAATTTTAAGAGCAAACCGAACAACTTGAAAATTTATAATTCTTTTTGAGACTTTATTTTAGTTTTTGTGAAATTTTCAGGAAATACCAATAATAACAGAACTTAGGGGTAGAAGCCTTGAATTTTTTATAAACTTTCAAAAAATGTTATTTTGTAAATTTTTAAAAGGAATTAAAAAAAAAAACGTTTTGTAATAAATCTATAAAAATTGAAAGTGAAAGGATGTTTCACCTTTTTTCTTAAACGTCTAGTAGAGTGATGCTATACATTGCACAATGGACCCCACTTTTTACATTTATTTTGGGTTCTGTCAGAATTTGTTCAAATTTTAGTATGTTACTTTTCAGGTTTTTAAAGGAAACTTTTTTAGGGAACTCAAGTTTGCAGCTCTACATTGTGAGCTGTTAGAAGGATTCAAAAGTAAGAAATGCAGAATTATTATTTTCAAATATATCTCCAGCACTCTTGAATTTCCATGAAACTTATGTCATGTTTTACACTTGTATATATTTTGTTCATGTCTACTTACAATTTGGAAAATAAATCGTACGTAGTGTTAAAAAAATAAGAAATATAAGTAACTGAAATATGGTGCATTTTTTATGTAATACCATAGTTAGAATATGACTTATGATCACTTATTTGTTATATTAAATACTAGATAATATTTTTTTTGTTTTATTTCGTACTAAATAATTGTTATAAGTATTACAGGGTGTGATAGAGCTAAATAAGTAACTAAGAATTACAAAAATGCATTGAACTAAAAACTTTGTATACCTAAAATATTATAGAAAGTCTTAAAACGAATTCAGTTTTGCTAGTATTATAATCATAGCTCTTTTTTAGTAACCAGATCCATTTCTACGCCTACTTAAATGTAGAAATGACTGAGGAGACATATTCTAATTAAAAAACACTTTCTGATTTTTGTATACAGTACAGCAGCCAGTTTATCGCTTTAATTATAATTTTATTTTTGTAGATTCACTAGGTTTATTTTAGTTAAATTAAAACCTCGCAAAAAATCTTATACTTGCTTGGATATACACGACATCCTTACAACGTCCATTTCACGAACGTGGACATCTTATGGATGTCTTTGGAACATCCATTGTTAATAATCAGGATGTCTTAAGAACGTCTATTTAAGAACATTCCATGGACATTTTCACAAGACCAAATAGAAAAATAAAGGATGTTTGTGGTAATTAGTGAAAACAATGAACATTTCAAAACTTTTTATTTGGAAGCAAATAACCTATGAATAATTGAGGAGTGTTTTGCAAAAACCACATGTCAGTTTTTCCTGAATTTTATATTGACACTTATTGGTATATAACATAAGTATATATGTCCTTGCGTGAAAAAAATCTGCAAAATCGCCAGTAGTCCAAAATATGAACGGTTGTGCATAAATCCCATATATGTCAACAGCAGTTTTCATTAAAAATCACAAAAGTTGAATTAAATGACAACTGGAGTTTATGTAAAGAACGCCTCGTTTATTAAAACTTTTTCGTGGAATTCACCTCGTCTTTCATCTACTTTGCCCTTGTCATCCATGTCTGCATTGACAGTAGTTTAGTTTCTTTTCTTGATTTAGCCATATTTTCCTTCTCGGCTAAACCTGAAAATAATGTAATTGCTTATTCAAAACAAAAGGCAGATTAATACGAAAATGCAATTTGTTTGTTTAAGCTTGCCCTGTTAGACATTATGAATTCACTTACCTTTCAGCTTTGTAGTATTCACTGGAAAACTTCCACCTTTTTCAGAGATAAAAATAGTACAAACTACAAAAAAATAATATTAATCAACCACAAACCCACAGTCGAATCACAGTCAAATTGTGGAATTTATACTATCGAATTATAAATATTAAACATCAGTCTCATGTCTTTTTTTTTAGTAAATCCTAAGCCCTGAGCATATTTTAGTGCTTAAATCTAATAATGGATTTTATTTGTTGTACTAGTGTCATACTCGACACTGTATAATGGTCAAAAGTATAAGATACACTCACTCAAGTATGTGTCAAATATTTGAAGCTACATTGAACAAAACAAATGCAATTAGTGCAGAAAATTTACACCTAGTGCAAAAAATAAAATCCACTATTTATGTGTATAATCCGTTATTAACTGACTACTAACCGCAAGTAGCCAAGATTTTTTGACAGCGGTTCCTGAAAAAAAAAATAATTTCTTGGTTACATTTGTACCACGGCCGAGATTTACGTCACTTTTGTGACATATTGATATTCGATTTAATAGTAACCGTAAAAATGGGTTCTTTCGTTCGTCCCACTGGTGTAGAACTAAACTACACCAACGGAAACTAAACCTTAGGTTGGCCCGGTGTAAAACGCACTATATCTTCCTGTCGGCGATGTGGTGTTCACTGGTGGATATTTTCTCCACCAGCTGTTTAGCAGGAGTGAATTACACTCGACATGTGTTAAAGGAATAAGGAGAAAGTAAACTAGGGTAAATAAGGTTGTGTAACTGGTGTAATTTACACTGGTGGACATTGCACCAACAGCGAACGAAAGAACCTAAAATAGTTGTTAGTGAATTGACGTTTTAATCACTATTTTAAGGTAACCGCGTCCCTAATTTAACTGTTTTTTGAGGAATATCAAGCAGAGCGGTTAGTTTTGGACCGAGTAACTGATATTTTGGTTAATAACGGAATGTCAATATGTCACAAAAGTGACGTAAATCTCGGTCGTGGTCCAAATGTAACCAATAAATTAGTTTTTTTCAGGAAACGCTGTCAAAAAATCCTGGTTCCTTGCAGTAAGCAGTTAATAACTGACCATACCCTAAATAAATAATAGTTATATGTCACAAGTTACTTTCTTGCAATGAACTTTCTTCGCTTTTTTGTCTATTTGGTCTTCATTCAATTGGATATTGGACAATTCCATCTTTAATAATTATTTTATCGCATTATACCGGGTGTCCGCGCGAAAACTTTAAATGAAATTATTTCTGGTGTTTTAAAATATATCGACTTGAAATTTTGGAAGGTCATTAAGGAAGTAGGGAGTAAATTAATAGTGTATAAGATACCACTTTAACTTGATATCTGCCGCCCCCAGCCACCCCCGGTTCAAAAGTTTAAATGACACCCTGTATTTTTTTACATATTCTGAAAGAGCGTAGTTTTTTTAGTATCTCTATGTGAAAAAATTATTTAATTACATAATAAACTTTGAAAGATATTTACAGCTAAAGCTTCAGATACCAGATATATAAAAAAAGAACTAGTAACCTTGGACAGTAGACAAATTTTGAAATAATTAAATCAGATAGAAACAAAAAAATCTAATTATCCAAAAAATATAACTTATCACAAAAAAATACAACTTATCACAAAAAAATACAACTTATCACAAAAATAGGTATTCTTATAGACCAACAAAATTTCGCTTTATAAATTAAAGTAAGGACTCTTTTTATTTTTTAAGTTAAATCAAATATTCAAAATGTTTACCGGTTACATTTAAACAATAGTACAATCTATTCTCGAAAGCGTTCCGAATATTTTCAAAGACATGTGGTGTTAAATCTCTACATTCCTCTATGATTCTATTACGCAAATCATCAATGGATTGTGGTGGTGTCCTGTAAACAACAGACTTCAAATGTCCCCACAAAAAGAAATCCAGTGGGGTCAAGTCTGGGGAGCGAGCTGACCATTCAATAGGACCCCTACGACCCATCTATTGTCCTAGAAAAACGGTATTTAAATATTGCCTTACTTCTAAACAGTAATGAGGGGGAGCTCCGTCTTGCTGAAAGTATAACTGATCCTCCTGCATTTGATCTAAGTTTTCTTCCAAGCACTGAATGATAAGAGGATGTATTAATTCTTCTAAAAACTCGAGATATCTAGGCCCAGTTAAATTCTCGTGATAGAAAATTGGACCAATTATTTGGTTATTTAGAATTCCAGCCCATACATTAATTTTTTGGGGACGTTGCGAATTGCCTTTTTGGAAAACGTGTGGATTAACATCGCTCCAATATCGACAATTGTGTCTATTTACGAAAACATTTAAGGAAAAGCAACTTTCGTCACTGAAACAAATATTTCGCAAAATATTTCTATTTTGCCGAATCATGCCTGTCATAGTTTCACAAAATTGGACTCTTCTATCGAAGTTATCGTCGCCCAACTCTTGATGAAGCTGTATTTTATAAGGATGCATTTTATTTAATTTTAATATTTTATGGCACGTTGTTTTTGCCACTCCCGAAGCTTCTGATAATTTTCTAACTGAAAGCTGTGTATCTAAATTTACGTGACCAAGAACTGCAACTTGCGTTGCTTCATCTCGTGCTTCACGATTATTCATATCACGTTTTTAATATTTACCGATTCAGTTTCAAAAAATTTTTGTATTAGATTAATTACATAAACAGCAGATAAATTTTTGTTGGGATGGTTTTCGTTAAATAATGCTGCCGTCTGCGAATAGTTTCTGTTTGCAATCCCATATAAATCTACAATTTCAGTTCTTTCTTCCAAACTGTAAACCATTTTTCTATTTTTTTAGCTATTTAATTTAAACTAAGTCAAATTTTTTCGAAAACTTTTGTTCTAACGACTAAACAAAAGTGTCACAAACAATATTATTTGACAGTTCAAGCAACGAAGCAGCTTTCATGGCTTGCTATTATTTTTTGCTTTCGATATTTGAATATCTGGTATCTGAACCTTAGCTGTAAATATCTTTCAAAGTTCATTATGTAATTAAGTAATTTTTTCACATAGAGATACTAAAAAAACTACGCTCTTTCAGAATATGTAAAAAAATACAGGGTGTCATTTAAACTTTTGAACCGGAGGTAGCTGGGGGCGGCAGATATCACGTTGAAGTGGTATCTTATACACTATTAATTTACTCCCTACTTCCTTAATGACCTTCCAAAATTTCAAGTCGATATATTTTAAAACACCAGAAATAATTCCATTTATAGTTTTCGCGCGGACACCCGGTATATGTTGTTTATATAATATAATCAAATAATAATTTAATGCGAATGTGAATCCGTGGAAATATAATAAAGCACGTACAATTGACGTTCTACGGATAACTATTTCTGGACGTCTCAGGGATTTACTAAACTGGACATACTTAAAACGTCTAGAATTGGTCCTGGACGTACAGATAATAAATTGTGCTATCTCGGTTTTTGCAGTATTATTTTATTAAAAAACTTCGTGATATGTATATTGATGATATTTAATCCTAACTAATTCTTATTGTTTAGCTATACCATACTGCTACATACTTTTATCACAGCTTACCATAACAACCAGATAGGAGACTCCGCGGTGGCACCTCTTGGAGAATCTGCTTGACTATAGCTATCTCTCTCACACTGCGGATAGAAGTCGGGGACAGATTTAAAGATTTGTTTTATTTTAAAAAATATCGCATTAGGTATTTTTTTATTATTTTGATCTTCCAACCATTACATTTTTTTGAATATATCAATTTAATATTGAAAGAAATATTTTGTTATTTTACCTCAATTAATAAACTTAATTAACTAATTATTTGCCTGAAGATAGGTGTGTACAAATAAAAAATAATTTAAGTGATTATATTTTTATTCCAGTATTATAATAATTATTTTATTTTCAAATTATAAGAAAATATCTAAACGGGAATAAGGAAATACTTATAAATTAATAAATAATAAATAGCCTTACATTTCCAATATGCCGAAGACAAGACAAGAAATTTGAAACAAGTCAACTATATTTTAAACGTTTAATAGCCTACATTGTATATTATAAGTACACATAAAGATAAATATCTAAAGATCTTAAAAAAAATTAATAATTTTCAGATTAGGAATAATGGTATGACATTGATGGATTTTCGAAATTAGTTATTTTTATTACGTGTCACTTTTTTTAGGTACCTACCCTATTCTTAAATTTAAATGGGATATGGACGCTATTTAGCCTAAGGTAAGTATCTAGTGATGCCGCAAGACGAGATATTCTCGTCTCGTCTCGAGAGACATTTTCTCTCGAAAACAGATTCGAGACGAGACGAGAGAGTGTCATCTCTCGACGAGAATTTATCGTTTCTCTCGAGCTCTCTCGGGCTTTCTCGAACAATTTTCTCTTTGCTTATTTGAAATTTTTAATTGCTTATCGTAACTTAAAATTTTAACTTATTAGATTTCGAGACAGTCAAAAGTTAACTATAATACACTTATTCTTTATACACTCAGAATTAACGCAGAATTAACCGCCCACCCAATTATTTTTATTTATTTTTGAAATTTTCAGAGCTTTTCGTCACTTTTTGACATTAATTGATATAACATGACATTTTGACAGTAAATAAATGTTTAATTGTCAGTGCTGTTATTCTTTCGCTTAGACATTCAAAAGTAAAAAAAATCAAAATTACAAATATCTCCAACTAAATAATAAATCATTGGGTGGGCGGTTAATTCTGCCGGTGAGTGTATATTAAATGGTAACAAATGATACTGGGATACTAGAATTTTATAAATTTTACTCTCCTCTATTTTAACTTCTAAATGAAAACAGATAATGACAAAACAGAAACGAGGTAAAACTCAAGATATATTATATTTTTATTATAACGAGATGCACTTTACTTGAGACACGTAAGATAGAGGAAGTTACTAGCTTTAAATTTTCTAATGGAAAGTAGGGCCATGTGATACCTCATTTAAAAGATATTTTCTATATTTTTACGTTCATGTAAACAGATTTAGGTTTTTGTTTTTACAGAAATTATATGAAATAAATTCATAAAGTAGGTTAAATCCTTTTTTTTATTTACCGCTTCTACCTCAAAGGTTCATTAACGGAGGTATAATACCTTATAAATGCTGTTTATTACAATAGAATACAATAAACAATTAACATTTTGGCTGGTACAGAGTAAATGTCAGTATCTTTTATAAATTTAAGTAATTTTTTACTGTTAGAGGGATTTAACACTGCACAAATGGCAATTTTTTGTAGCTGGTACTTTGTTCTTATACAGACATATTCTGAGCTTTTACTAACAAGTTACATTCTTGATAACTCTCGTATTAACAATTATTGTTTATTACTAAGGAAACGCTTCTTGTATTTACTAGAATAAATAAAGAAATTTTTCATAACTTCTTGGCAAAAAAAAGCTTATTAAAAAATTCTAACATTATCTAACATTTCTAGGATTATTGCGGCACACGAGGATTATCAATAATGCAATTTTTGTGAAAACAAAAAAAAAATTAAAACTGTTTGCTTGGACGTAAATATAATCAAAATATCTTTCAAATGAGGTATTACATGACTTTACTTTTCATTAGAAAATAGTATGCCCTCTATTTTATGTCTCAAGTAAAATGCATCTCATAACAAAAATATCATAATGTTTCTCTAATTTCACATCGTTTTTGTTTTATGTCCCTATCTTGAAAACATACTACAAAATGCTTTCATTTGACGTCGCAGGATTGCATTAGAAAAATTCTAACTTCCAATTTAACCTCTTTCACCTCACCCCAACTGACTTACAAGACAAAGTATTTTCGTTTTTAGTTAACGCTTAATCTAAGCCACTTATTACTTCAAATTTCAATTGTAAAACGACTGTGACAGACGGACAGACAAAGAGACATAAGTATTTCTAATTCCCAAATTTGGGTACTAATGCGCAAATTACTTGAAAAATTCTTTGTTTTTGTCTTACAAATTTTACTGTTTATCATGTTTCGTATTTATCACATTTAAATTTGATATTGTTTTATCACGAGAGAAACGAGACGAGACAAGACGAGAGTAAAGGCCTTCTCGTCGAGACAAAAGAACAGCTTTCTCTCGCCTTACGAGACGAGACGAGAGAGGCCACTTTCTCGTCTCGTCTTGTCTCGCGGTATCACTATAAGTATCAGTTTAAGTAAGTTAAATCAATGAAATACCCAAATTTGTTTGCAACCCAATTGAAGCATTTGCCAATTTGGGAAAATCTGGTCATTTATTAGCCCACCTGCTTGGATGTCTGAGTTCCAGTTTCATGATTTCTCAATAAATATTCCTATTAATTATCTTAATTATATCTAGTATGTACTTGAAGTAATTTGTTGCGCTAAGTTTTGTTGCTGGAACTAATACTTTGTTCTTAAGAACTCATATTTTTGCCGATATAAGTATTGGCCTAAAATACGCGTAGGCAGTATGCCAGTATCTCTTGAACTCCCATCAAGTGATGGAAATAATGTTAGGAATTCATTCGCTTTCAAATGTTCACGAAGACGATTTGTGAATATTATATGTCCAAAATGGTCTTCACATAGTCTGTAAGTCATCGAGTCTATCAGATAGATCTTCTCTGTTGGCTTTCATTGTTTAAATCTTTGCCCTTTACAAAACAAGTTATATGTTATTTTTAAAATTATAGCTAAATATGTTTCTAAATTAGCTTATGAGCACGAAATTCTTATTAAAAAGAATAATTTGTATAATACCAACGATTACAACATCGACCAGTTAAATGGTAGCAATAATTTAAATTATGCTTAAAATTATTATTGTTTTTCGCTAAATTTCATTATATGTCTGAAAGAGAATAATTAATATACTTTCCTTATAAAAATTATGTATAATTAATGGCCTAAAAATAAGTTGCCTAGAAAAACTAAAGAATCTCTTATAAATTGTATCTTTTGTTGTGACAGCTTTTAACAGCACAAACTGGTCCTGCTTTTTATTTAGTTATAGTTGTTATTAACTTCAAACATAAAATACTCCTAAAACCTTAACACCGAACAAACAAATCCACAAATATAGTCGTGACTACGTCAATGGCGTGGTTGAGAGTAACCGACTAATATCAATAAGCGCGCCACTGCTTTACCACGTTCTAAGAAGGAAGGCGAAGCTAAAGCAATGCGCGTAGAGATCGGCGCAAACCGTTCCCGCCTTTTGAGTCCCCGAGCTTGTTGTTATGATAAACTGTGCTTTTATCTTGCTTTAGATTATTTTCTAAGCATATGACAACTCTTTTTTATTTCTTTGTTTCAATATTAATTAGAATAATTACCAAAGGATTCTAAAAGGGTTAACACCCAGCGTTGCAATTTTTGCAATTTCAGACTACATTCTATTTTAAATCCTATATTTTCTTCTACTATTTTGGAATATGGTATTTAGAACAATTAATTAGGAATTATTTTATAGTAGGTAGTTTATTTTTATTAAAAAACTATCTATGTAGCTTTCCTTCGTTTTCTTTTGCAATATATTTGATATTAGCGAATGTTTTTTATATAGTACAAAGAAATTCAAGAGAAGCCCATTACTAGTATATACTGTACATGTTAGACTGGTTCAAGAACTATAGACTAAAAGTTTTGTGGAACCTGAAATATGCATGTTTCCAAAATTATATAAAGTGTCGTTCAAGTGTTTTATTAAGGACTATTTTAGATGCTAGTGAAAAATGATGCAGATTTTGATAGTGTGTATATAGCTAATGTAAGTAATAAAACCGATTTATGAGAATGCAGTTTTTTTTCTTTTTTAATTTGTATTAATTTATAACACTGCTCAACACTAATTTTATTGGATTGGCTCTATTTTTGGAGATATATTAGAAAATTATGATAAAATAAAGAAATAAATCACTTTAAGAGACATGTATTTCCCAAAAAACTTGCTTATGGGGTAGTACAAATGACAGTGTTGTCGAAAAAATGAAACGAAGAAACAATAAACTCCAAAATGATTTATTAGGTATTATAACAAAGAAATAAAATTTAATTTGGAAAATTATATCTAATTCGTAGGGAAGAAGCTCTTTTTATATGATTTTCTTTTGTGGGGACGGTCAGGAACATCTCGTTAGAGGCTCCAGCAATAGTCTGCCTTCGTATGCTTATTTCATCTGCACTGATATCTTTCCTCCATCGCCTTTATATCCTGGTGGAATCTTTTCCCTTGTTCCTTACTTAAGTCGCCAAGATTGTCGGAATTTTTATCCAAGTGACTATAAAGAAAGTGTACTTTAATACTCATATTAGTACATAGGTTTTTAAAGTTCAATAACATCTGTTGCACCAGTTGCTCATAATTGTGCGCTACGTGATTACCCAAGAAGTGCTTTACCACCGAAACAAAGCTACACCAAGCAGCAGCTTCAAGTGTCGTCATGTGATTTATAAAATTAGAGTCCCTGATAAGTTTGCGAATTCGAGTGCCATTAAAATTACCCGCTTTTAGCTTTTCTATACTTAGCTTAGGAAACGATCTTCATATGTATTTAAAGCACCCGCCATCTTTATTTAAAGCTTTAACAAATTGTTTCATTAGTCCTAACTTGATGTGTAGCGGTGGGAGAATGATTTTTTCACGGTTAACCAATGGTTCGTTCATTATATTTGCTGTTCCTACAATCATATTTTGTCTTATTGGCCAATTAATCCTCTTCCAATGAACTTGCTTCGTCCTACTATCCCACAAGCAGATAAAACAAGGGTGTTTCGTGTACCTACCTTGCTGCCCAAACAAGAAGTTTACTATAAGTTTTGTTGAGTGGGTGATAGGAATTAAAGCATATCTACTAGAACTGTCTATGAACAGTCGCCAGTCATTTGGAACAAATTGAATTCCCATTTAACGAAGTCCGGGAATATTGTTGCAATTAACAAGATCTTCATCTTGATTGAAGTAAGGAACAAGTTTAACATCTCGTGTTCTATAAATTGTTATTTTTATATCTGTAGAAAGTTTTTTCTTTTAACCTGGATGCTAGAAGTTCAAATGCTTGCTTTGATTTAACGAGGTTTCGTATCAGGTATTTTAGTTCTTTTTGGGAGAACTGCTAGGGTGTTGATTGTATTCCCTCATGTTAACTTGTACTGCTGTTACTGTACTGGTGCTCAATTTCTTCTACTTCTGACATCGAAACATCTGGCAATGTGGTACATACTGGTACGGGAATCTCTACGTTATGTGGCACAAGTTTTCGTGCTGATTTTAAATCAGGATAATCCCATTTGCCTTTCTTGTATGTGTTAAAACCTTTTACATTAACTAAATAAAAATAACAATCGTCGTGGTGGTTTCTGATTTCTCTCCACGCCATGGGCACCCAAACAAAATTTTTTTTCTCTTTTGGTTTGTCCATTGTCGTAAAGATTCGACACATGTTTTGCACACTATATGGAGAGCCCAGGACTTGTCTTGATCTTTAAGCTTTACGCCGAAATAACCTTGATAAGCTTGCCTAACAAAATCTGTTATATTTTTTCTTTGCTTCTCTACAGTATATTCGCTACAAATGTCGCAGAAGACATTAGGGTTATTCAAGCAGCTTCTTCGTGAAGAACTCATTTCTCTGAAAAGCAAGCGTAACTTTGTTTTTATTTAAATATATACAAATATGCTTGACGTCTTTTACACTTAAATAACTTCACTAGGTAGGTAATATGAAATAAATACACAAAACAGGTAAGAAAAGCACAATAACCGCGACGCTAAGCCCTTAATATAACTGCTTACGCTAAACTGACACAATTAAAGTTAAAATCAATACACAAGAAACAAACAATTGCACGCATTGATCACGTGGTCAACAGTCAGCATGTGATTAGACAGGGTCAAACTCTCGTTTCTGCCCAAAATGTGTTATTTGTCAATTCTTAAAAAATAGAAAGCGGTGTCCACTATCTCAAAAACAAAAACCAATTTGGAAAAAATGGTTTTATTTTTTAATTCAGCATTACCCTTAATTCGTTCAAAAATAATTGGTAACAAATTTTTTATTGAAATTTTGTAGGGCGGTCTAATTTATTAGGAAGTCTGAAAATCTTTTTAAAAAACTGTTTGTATTATATATTATTTATGTCTTTCTGTCACACCCTATGTTATTAGTTAATATTATCTAGTATTTAATATAACAAATAAGTGATTAGAAGTCATGTTCTAATTATGGAAATACATGAATATACACCTTATTTTGGTAATTATAATTCCTATTTTTTAAGACTCTTTATGATGTATTTTACGAAGTGAAAATAAGCATAAATAAACTATTTACAATTGTAACACAGGCCATAAGTTTCATGATGGAAAAATCATAAATCACTTAAGAGTGGTAGAGGTATATGTGACAATATTTTTTCTGTACTCTTTACTTTTGACTCCTTTTAACAACTCACCCTGTAGAGCTGCAAACTTAGGTCCATAAGAAAGTTACCCATAATGACCTAAAAAGTAACATACTAAAATATTTACAAATTCTGACAGTACCCAAAATCAATATAAAAATTGCGGGATCCTTTAGAGCTCTCAATATTCTCGAAACACGCAATATCGCGAAAACTTCCCAGTGGCGCGCAATACAATATTATATTAGAAAATCCTTAAAATATTTTTACTTTTGCGAGAGGTCCGGTTTGCTCTTAAATACTTTGGAACCGATAGTATAATATATTATATACATATACCAACACACTAAAGTTCTTTTATTAGACCCGAGAGTTAGCTTACCAAAAGTTCTCCAGATCTGGGGTTGAAAGTAAGGTTATGTATCCAGCATCCCTCGATGGAAGATGAGCGAAGAACATTATCACTCTGAACGTTAAGTATATAAAAGCACTTAACATCGCCGATAGCAAGTAAAGACTCTTTCCATGGATGCCAAGCGATAGCCTACAAATAACATGATGTAATAATATGTGTTATTTATAAAGTAATAACTACTAGGACTTATCCACAAGCTTCACATTTGGCCTATTACCAGTAATTTGTCAGGTATAAATGTTTGACAGTTTGACTCATTTGCCATATAGGTAATTCGTCAGTATTCGTTTCTCTGCTGGCAAGATCAAGTTTACACAAAATTTGTCTGTGCTATCAGCAACTGAATCGGTGAGTGAAAGAACAATACAAGAGCCAAAAATGGCAATTTTAACCGAGATAGGCAAATTGTTTTAAATTCATAGGCCTATCACATAGCGAAAGAATAATACACCGAAAAACATCGTACGAGCGATGGGAGCTTGTTCAATTTTCGGATGAGTGAAAGAACAGTATACGTGCGGCGCATGTACTGTTTTTTGCTCAGTCGCCATGTCGTTTCGTAGACAAATTTGACAGATTTTAAAAACTGGTGGTAACAGTTTCAAAATAAAACGACCAAATCAGTTGATGAACAAAAAGCTAGTGAAATTCCTGGGTATGTTACTACAAGTGCCTTTATAGGTGGTTTTCTCTCGCACACTTTTAAACTGATCAAACCTAATGCCAACCCGCATTTACCCTTATGGTGGGCGTACACGCTACGATCTACCGGAGAGGTCTGCCCACAGATCATACATACTAGGTCTGCCTGTGCAGGTGTGCCTGCACAGGTAGACCGGAGCGTGTCTTGGAATCGACCTGTGCAGTGTTTTGAACCTGCATAGGCGACCGGAGCAAAATCGAAAATCAATTCGTTTTAGTGACATCGTACGGTGAACCTACGCAGGCAACCTGCATAGGTAAACCTCTGCGGTAGACCGTTGCGTTTATGCCCGCCTTTAGAAAAGGCATACTTAGAAGTTGCCCCTATTAACGTAAAGGAGATAGCCAATTTAAGGACACTTTCATCTTACTTTAGTGAAAAAATCCTAGATTTTCCCTACCATATTATTTTCTTGGAAAGTCAAATGAAGATTTTAAAGAAAAATTAAAAATAAGTTTGTTAAATAATAATCAATAAAGCTATAAAAAAAATTATTTATAATATTTTTTCTTAAATTGAGTGAAAGAACAGTATAACTGCAAGTAATTTTTTTCAAATATCATCTTTTGCATAATTTTCTTTTTAAATTTATCTATGTAATATTATCGGTTAACAAAAATTCTATAACTTCACAATACATAATTAGGCCGAATAGCCCATAGTTTTCCTTTAAAACAGTTTTTTTTGTTTTTCTCAAAATGGTCATTTTGGATATATACTGTTCTTTCACTCACCGATTCAACTTATTTTTTTTTTAAGAAGATATATCGAATGGTATTAACATGTTTCATTGTGGGTCATAGATCTCAGAAACCCTTAATATAGCAATGACAAAAATTCTGACTTCCTACATGTTGGTCACAAAATTTATTTTATTTTTTAAGTCGGTTAAAGAATAATAAATTACATACCAAGCTGTTAAGTGTCAACTGAGCGCGTCCCCGGGTGGTGGATAGGAGAACGACCAGAATTTCCCTAATTAGTGATAGACATAAGTAGAGTGAGAGAGTCTAACAACTTTCAAAATCTTTTGCGAAGGCTACCGCCGCAAACCCACTCGCCCGATATGAGGTATAAGGTAACGTGCCGACGGTTGAATTGTCGCAGAGGCAGATGCAGCAGCCAACGTTCCTCTCAAAGTACCTGGCGACACCCTCTTGTACCTATTTTTTCCGACCTTTTTCTCCCTAGCTACTCGTGGGAACCTTATGAATCCAAACCCACACATATCCAAGGAGGCTGGACGTCAACGCTCACCTCCAGCTAAGGAATTTGTACGTCAACGTTTACCTTCAGCAAAGGAGGTCATACGTCAACGTTCACCTCCAGCAAAGGAGGCCGGACGTCAACGTTTATCTCCAGCAAAAGAGGCTGGGCGTCAAAGTTCACCTTCACCAAATAAAGTTGAACTTCAAGTTTCACCTCCAGCAAAAGAGGCTGGACGTCAACGTTTATTTCCAAAAAAGGAGGGTGAACAGCAAAATTTAACTTCAGTACAGGAGGCTGGACAGCGATATCCACCTCAAAAATACGAGGATGGGCACCGCAGTTCACTTTAAACCGACAGTTACCAGAAAGCATAGAGGATATCTGATTCTGAAGCAAAAAAAGAAGAATAAGGCAAAACTGCTGGCAGGCAGTTTCGGCAACTCCCAATGATAGAATACGCCCCCACTTCAAACCCAACCTAAGCAGACCATTCAATCAAGTCTTTAAATAGCGACGCTAGTTATGCCTCCACAAGAGGCCATGAATACGACGCAACCAAGAACAGGAAAAGACCGCGATCGGTTACAACTTTGAGGAGGCATACTAGTAAGAACGAGTGATCAAACACTAACCTAAAATGCTTATCAAACTTCAACAGGGTGGCTACAAGAACATTATGCAACTGCCTTGATAAACTGCAAGATACAGTAGCCCTCATCCAGGAACCAACCCTGTATATTAAAAACCAAAATTGTAGGTCTAAAATATTTAAATAGCTCATTTTTAAGCTTTTCCAGCAACCAAAAACCTAGGACAGCACATGCCTAGGAAATATAAATCCCATTCAATGGCACAACTTTCCACCTCCGATTTAACTGCGGTAAGATGGAATATGCCATCAAAACGTTGATCTTGGCACTTGCATACCTCCCCTCCGACGCAACCACGCCACCGACCAGCAAAAAGTTGGAGGATCTGATTGAATACTGCCTGAACCAAAAGTTTGAGCTGGTAGTAGGTTGCAACTCAAATACTTATCACTTTAGTTGGGGCAGTAAGGATAAAAACGCTAGAGTCAGGTCACTACATGATTATATAAATACCAAAAATCTTTGTATTTGAAATAAAGGTACTACACCAACATTTATAAACTCACGCAGTCATACACCAATAGATATCACTTTATCTACAACTGGTATCTATTAACCAATTCTAAACTGGCAAGTGTCTGATGACATTTTGATGTCAGATCACCGCTGATTAACATTCAAAATAAACTTGATGTTGCTGACCTCTATGATATCTTAAACCTCTAACAGTGCTTTAAAAAAGTAATTAAATACTATCCAAGGTACAATAAACATACCAATTAATTAGTCCGACATCGTCTTCCATGAAGACATTGGAAAGGCTATGGGAAAGGTACATAAGTGATGTGGTGATTACAACAACACCACTATACCCAAATCAACATGCATACACCCCAGACAGATCTACTGATTTAGCGCTTCACCTAGTTGCTGGCCAGATAGAAAGATCTCTGGAAAATAAAGAGTCTGCCTTGAGTGTTTTTATAAACATAGAAGGTGCTTTTAAAAAGACGACCTATATCAAGATACTACATTCACTAAACAATAGGAATGTTCCACAGATAGTTAGTGGGTATATTATACACATCATGCTCTCAAAGCGAACAGGTAACATAAGTGTAGAAAATGTAAATATAAGGGGCCTGGTTGCGAGATGATGTCCACAGGGAGGGGTGTTATCACATCTACTGTAGAGTATGGTCCTCGACACCCCCATCAGCTACCTCAATAATGACAGTCACTACACAATTGCGTATGCAGATGAGCTGGTCATTCTGCTAATGGAATTTTGAAAACATACTCTGCGAAAGAATGCAAGTAGCTCTTAAAATTATTAGACATCGGTGCAAGAATAATTCACTGTCTATCAATTCTAAGAAGATAGAAATGGTCCTTTTCACAAGGAAAAGGGTGAAAATGGAATTAAAGCCTCCTAAATACGAAACTTTGCAACATAAGTGAAGTACCTAGGTCTCACCTTTGACAGCAAGTTAACATAAAACTCAGACTTATAAAACAGAGTCAAAAAGCATACATTGCTTATTCACGCTCCTATATTGAAATTCCTCATTTAACGAGAGCGCTCTGTAAAAGAGCGTTGTCGGTCGAATATAGATTACCCTATACATTTTAAAATATGTAATAATTTATCTCCGTATAGTTCTATACTATATTAGCCTAGCTATAAAATAGCAATACAGGAAACTTAGGACTTACTCTTGTCGGTGTTATATTGAGGTTAAATTCCTTGAGTTCTTCCAACCTTGGATAACTCCATACCATTACAATGTTATCGCTTCCAATTGTAACTAGATATTTTTCTTTGCAAGATAATGACATTTTTATGATTTTTGAATGGTGGCCCTTTCGGCCATTTATCATCTTAAAAACAAAAAAAAAAAATAAAAAAATAAAACAACATAATAATATTATTATGGAATAAAGTTTAATAGTGGGAAATTATTTCAGTGTTTTCGACTTTGTTTTAATTTTATTTTATATTGGTAAATTGAATTATCCCACCCTACAGGTTTTGACGAGTTGAGAGGCAGGTTCTGTATACCCCTGGAGGATGCCCAATGGGCCTTATGGGGCCTAAGTGTTGTGAAAGAACCCACCTTATTGATAGAGATAGCTTACATTGTTAATTATAACTAGTTTTCGATATTGCTATGAAATTAGAATGTCCATTTTGACAAAAAATATTATGTATTATACATCCACATTCTATTGACTATTGTAAGTGGTAACTCATATAGTGAGTTTTTATTTATTACTTATTAATTTATTTTATTACTCAATTATTTTCAACCATTAATTAATTATTTTTAACAAAATTCGACTACAACTACAATCTACACGGAAAATCAGTTTAGTAGAAATAACTACTTTTTTTTCTCTCCTGGGCTCGTCTGACTATTTGTCTCCGAATAACACTGATGCCTATTGACTTATTGTGTTTTACCCCATGTTAGTTCATAGTACCCACTCTATCACCTTTGTACCTTGTACAAGTTTGTACAGATCCTTGGGTGAGTGGGTTCTATACGTTGTTGGATCAACCTGGGGCTGTCCAAAAATAGCCTGTCTTTTGCGATCTAGCGCTTCGCATTCGCACAGTATGTGTTTGGCCGTTTCTGGTTTCTTGTGACATAGTCGGCACATGAGTTCCCCATTGTACATGCCAATTTTGTTCAAGTGTCCCTTTACTGGGGCGTGCGCAGTCATGAACCCTGTTATCACTTTCAACTGGTTCCTATTCATTAAGAGTAGTTCTCCAGTTCTTTTGGGACATGATCTGCCTATGAAGGCTTTTCCATGTGCCTGTTTTGGGGTGCTTCCCCAATAGTTAATATGTTGTTCCCGAATCCAGTCATTTATAAAACCCCGGACTGTACTTTTTGGTACTCCTGTGTTTGTGTCTGGTTCCGGTGTTTCTTCTGACCCTCTTTTTGCAAGCTCGTCAGCCTTTTCGTTGCCTTCGGTCCCATTGTGTCCTGGTACCCAAAATAGTTTTACTCTATTTCGGTCTGCCAGTGGTCTTAGTTCTTCTATGTATTCCCATACCAGCCTCGACGTAACTTTCTGACTCGATATGGCCTTAAGTGCCGCTTGGCTATCTGACATTATTTGAATATGCTGATTTTCGTTTTTGCACATTGCAAAATTGCGTATACCTCGGCCTGAAATACCGAGGAATGTATTCCTATAGCATAGCTATGGTTAGTATCAGGGTTTTTGGAGAATACTCCTGCCCCAGTGCCTTCCGCAGTCTTAGACCCGTCTGTAATAACTACTACTGGTGATTTGGATTAAAAAACTTTTGTTAATTTTCAAAATTATTCTAATTTTGTAAAAAATAAATAAAATAAAATATTGCATAAGTATTTTCTATTATTTAATTTAATAATCATAAAAAAGTATAGTATTCTACTCGCGGGTAATGGTTATTACTCCATTTATCCTCGTGAGTAATAGCCATCATTATCGGCGGGCGATAAAGGGGCACTTAAAGTCCGCTAAATGTATTTATAATCTGGACTATATCGCCCGGTCGTGCATGAATTAATTTTATTCAGTAATCAAGAAAACTTTGTTCTATATAATTAATAATAATTTTAATTATAATAAGTACCAGTGTTTTTTATGTTGTATGGCTTAGATATTCACAATATGTCAGCATCAGTTTAAGATTTGATTTTTATTAATATGTGTTTTGTGTAGGCTTTGTTACTCTGTCCCTGTTATAAAATTATTTAGATCTCTTTATATTATTTGACGAAATGGAAACTAAACTTTATAACACAAAAAAATATGTGTTTATAGCACCTAACATAATATCGTGTCTTGAAGTAAAATAGATCATTCTTTTTTTTGTTTCTAAATAATAAAATACTGAAATTTTATTTTAAAATACGTTTGAACTAAACTACGCCGCAGATGAAGTGGGACAGCCAAAAAATTGCCTAATTTTGACTAGCTGTAACTCCGACATTTCTTTGTATATGTTAGATTTTCAGCCAGAGGTGGAAAGCGCCACCCTTGCTGTTTGCGTCAGTGACATAGAATATATTTTTTTTAATAGCTTCTTGTTGTACAGGGTGTGAATGTAAGGCAGCGAAAAATGTCCGTTTTTTGGCAAAGAATTTGAAAAATGTGGGGGGCCAAATCAAGTTCTTCCTTATATTGAGTGGATCACTAGGTCGACACCTCGGGATGTCTTTGCCATTTTTTTGATACTTTGCGTTGCTATGGAAATATCGCCATTTTATGAAATTCCATATTTCTTTTAGAATTAGCCTTTTTTTAATTAAAGAATAATAGATACCGACTAAACTGCATCAAGGAATAACGTGTAAAGAAAATGGTCAACACCAGCGGCGTGCAAAAAGGGGTTTATGAAATTTAAAAAACGAAAACTTGATTTTATTTGAAATTTTTAACACTTTTGGTAAGCGTTACAGTTTAAAAGGTGCCATTACTGTAATGAGTTTGATTTTGACTAATTCAGAGAAATACAAAAGTAAAGCTACTCACCCTGTAAGCGCTTACTGATAGTGTCAGTAAGCAATAATAGGTACTTACCATTTTTGCATTTGTAAGTCGGGACATTTGCTTTGAAGAAACTTTATTTCTGCAATTTTATCAAGAAGGCGACAAAAATATTACCATAGAGATAAGATTTTGACGTTAGATTGCATAAGTCAAAACAAAAATAAATTGCTATTGTCCAAATGGCGTGACTTACGGCTGCAGATTTGGTGAATATTTAAAGATTGCGGCAGAGAAAAAACACAATAAGAGAGATTTCTGATTTTCTTAATGTCAAGAAATCATCCGTTGGAAGAGCGTTGCAGAGAGAAGGTAACAATGGTACTGCTGCTTACCGACACGGGGGAGGATCTCGAAAAAGAACTAATCCTCGTCAGGATCGAGCTGTAGTACGGACTGCAATCAGAAACAGAGTTTGGACTGTCAAGAGAATCCGAGCGCAATTGTAGTTAAACGTTTCAGCAGACACTACTAGAAGAGGCCTACATGATCAGGGATTAAATGCTCGCCGTCGGCCAAAATGCCCACTTTTAACTGACATTCACCGGGCCAACAGGAGAAGATGGGCCCAAGAACATATAAATTGGGATCGTAGGTGGAGAGACTGTCTTTTCGTTGATGAAAGCCGTTTCAACCTCTACAATTCCGACGGCGGATTGCTATCTTGGCGGAGACGGGGAGAACGTTATTTAGCAGAAAATATGCGTCCCCAAGTTGCATTTGGCGGTGGTGGATTGACGGTTTGGGGCGGTATTCAACACAACGGAAGGAGAGAACTCGTGGTATTTCGGGGTAATGTAAACGGCCAGGTTTACCTGAATTAATGTCTGATTCCGCTAGTTCTCCCGCATGCTCGAAATTATGGCGAGGATTTTGTACTTGTGGACGATAATGCTCGTCCTCATCGAGCATTATTAGTAAACAGATATATACAAGAGCAAAACCTCAATCGTACTGAATTGCCTCCTATATCTCCAGACTTGAATTCTATTGAGCACGTCTGGAGCTGGATGAAGTTAGAGTTTTCCTGAAGGGAACGTCAGCCAGAAACTCTAGACGATCTCGATCAGATGATTTTAGAGCTCTGGGAGGCAGTTCCTATGGAGCTAACTAATAACTTAATTTCGAGCATGCCAAGGTGGTGTCAGGCAGTTATTCAGGTTAGAGGAGGTCCAACGCCTTACTAATTAATAATTAACAAATATTTATTAAGGATAGGTTAGGTTTATTTTAATATTCTAATGAATTCCATGTACACACTTTATAAAATAAAAACCCTTTTTGTACGCCTCTGAATTAGTCAAAATCAAACTCATTACAGTTATGACATCTTTTAAACTGTAACGCTTACCAAAAGTGTTAAAAATTTCAAATAAAATCAAGTTTTCGTTTTTTAAATTTCATAAACCCCTTTTTGCACGCCGCTGGTGTTGACCATTTTCTTTACACGTCATTCCTTGATGCAGTTTAGTCAGTATCTGTTATTCTTCAATTAAAAAAAGGCTAATTCTAAAAGAAATATGGAATTTCATAAAATGGCGATATTTCCATAGCAACGCAAAGTATCAAAAAAATGGCAAAGACATCCCGAGGTGTCGACCTAGTGATCCACTAAACATCAGAAAGAACTTGATTTGGCCCCCACATTTTCCAAATTCTTTGCCAAAAAACGGACATTTTTCGCTGCCTTACATTCACACCCTGTACAACAAGAAACTATTAAAAAAAATATATTCAATGTCACTGACGCAAACAACAAGGATGTCGCTTTCTACCTCTGGCTGAAAATCTAACATCGGCAAAGAAATGTCGAAGTTACAGCTAGTCAAAATTAGGCAATTTTTTGGCTGTCCCACTTCATTTGCGGCGTAGTTTAGTTAACAGTTGCAGAGGCGCTTTTCGTAGGACTATTTAAATATTGGCGAGAAATCTTTATAACGATATATGGTATTGGTCATATTGTAGCAAACGCGCTGTGATGTCAGATTTACGACATTCAATAGCTATCGAGGATCGAAATGCATTTTTCATTGGTCAATAGCGTTAATGAGTCTATAAATATTTAACGATCGTTCTTGCAATCGGTTGTAAGTATTTTAAATTAAACATATTTAGCCTAAATTTATTTTTGATCAGTTGTGTTTAGGCTATTTGATATTAGATCAAACTATTTAAGACATTTTTGAGACCAATTTTCTAAGAACTGAAAAATAAACAAAATATTGAATTATGAACAGTCCAAAATGTTGTGTGATCATTCTGAGTACATAAAAAGATAACGATATGAAATATCACATTTTAAAACCTGTTACCAAAGTACTTATAACTAAATATCAATTCGTACCTATTTAATTTATTAGTAGAATACGGCAATAAATACATTCACACAAGGTCAAACGTTTTGAAAAAAAAATTTTAAGCTATTGCATAGCTTTTATCGCGGGCTTTGAGAGCGGCGAACGAATCAAGATATTCCGTACCACCGTAACGAAAAAAAACCTAACACCCCCCACTCCAACGTACACAGCGGTGCGGCGTTAAACAATATCTCATTTATTCAATAAAAGAAAATCGAAAAATCGAAAAATCGAAAAATCGAAAAATCGAAAAATCGAAAAATCGAAAAATCGAAAAATCGAAAAATCGAAAAATCGAAAAATCGAAAAATCGAAAAATCGAAAAATCGAAAAATCGAAAAATCGAAAAATCGAAAAATCGAAAAATCGAAAAATCGAAAAATCGAAAAATCGAAAAATCGAAAAATCGAAAAATCGAAAAATCGAAAAATCGAAAAATCGAAAAATCGAAAAATCGAAAAATCGAAAAATCGAAAAATCGAAAAATCGAAAAATCGAAAAATCGAAAAATCGAAAAATCGAAAAATCGAAAAATCGAAAAATCGAAAAATCGAAAAATCGAAAAATCGAAAAATCGAAAAATCGAAAAATCGAAAAATCGAAAAATCGAAAAATCGAAAAATCGAAAAATCGAAAAATCGAAAAATCGAAAAATCGAAAAATCGAAAAATCGAAAAATCGAAAAATCGAAAAATCGAAAAATCGAAAAATCGAAAAATCGAAAAATCGAAAAATCGAAAAATCGAAAAATCGAAAAATCGAAAAATCGAAAAATCGAAAAATCGAAAAATCGAAAAATCGAAAAATCGAAAAATCGAAAAATCGAAAAATCGAAAAATCGAAAAATCGAAAAATCGAAAAATCGAAAAATCGAAAAATCGAAAAATCGAAAAATCGAAAAATCGAAAAATCGAAAAATCGAAAAATCGAAAAATCCAAAAATCCAAAAATCCAAAAATCCAAAAATCCAAAAATCCAAAAATCCAAAAATCCAAAAATCCAAAAATCCAAAAATCCAAAAATCCAAAAATCCAAAAATCCAAAAATCCAAAAATCCAAAAATCCAAAAATCCAAAAATCCAAAAATCCAAAAATCCAAAAATCCAAAAATCCAAAAATCCAAAAATCCAAAAATCCAAAAATCCAAAAATCCAAAAATCCAAAAATCCAAAAATCGAAAAATCGAAAAATCGAAAAATCGAAAAATCGAAAAATCGAAAAATCGAAAAATCGAAAAATCGAAAAATCGAAAAATCGAAAAATCGAAAAATCGAAAAATCGAAAAATCGAAAAATCGAAAAATCGAAAAATCGAAAAATCGAAAAATCGAAAAATCGAAAAATCGAAAAATCGAAAAATCGAAAAATCGAAAAATCAAAAAATCGAAAAATCGAAAGCCGTGCATCGTCTAACGTTGTTTCAGTTCGGCAGACTTCGGCAGTGTTTGTGTGCGTGCGACTAGACGTATGCGTGTAGACTAGCTGCTAACTGCTCATAACTGATTCTATCTCTTTTAGACACAATTTCGGAAAAATTGAATTTGAAAATGAATAATGATCCACAAGAATTCACAAAAAAATATGGGACCACCATTGACGCGGTATTTTCCAGATATTTAGAGGATATCAAGTCTCAAACTTATGTTTCTTATTTCAGTTACCATAAATCTATAGTTTCAATGATAAAAATTCCTGAATAACCTACATGTATTGTAAGATAATACAAATATTTTAAACAATATTAACTTCTCATTTATTCAATAAAAAAAAAATTGTTTTCTTTTCGGTCACCACGCTCAAAAAATGTAACTTGAATTTATATCAAAGAAAAAAAATACTGCATAAATAAAAGAAATAAATAATTACGAGTATAATTGCATAAGTTGATAAAAATGCTATGCAATAGCTTTACCGCGGCAGTCCCCGAGTGCAACACGTATTTTTATTATTTTTCTCTAAGAGTGCTTCAATTAAATCCAAAATTTAACGAATAAATAGTCATCAGATAGTTCTAAAAATAAATAACGCCCTCCTATAGGTATAGCTAAATATATTTTTACATGACATTCTTATAGTACTTATTTTTAAATGTAAATCTCTAGCTAATATAGAATCCCTGGCCCTATATAAAAAAAATGAAGAATTATCTCCCTATATTTGAATTGGTAAAAAAATCTTGATTCACTAGCCACGAAAGACCAAATAAAATTAAACATTACTTACTTTTAAATCATGAGATGACCAAAGACATATGGTTCCTCTACTGCATCCTGTAATAAGAAATTTTGAACTTGTCCATTCTATACAACACATCTCGCATCGTTTTAGCTCTAAACTAATATTACACAGGCAAAAGTTAGTCACTGCTGTAATCTAAAATAAAATATTTGAGGCGCTGAGTTCCAAAACTCGCTTCTTGTATGCTAAGTCATTTTTCAAAAATCTAAAAAAACCTTTGGTAAGCTGAATTTTGCCATTTAAGCTTTTTACTTTTTTTTGGTTTATTGGAATGGCTTTTTTGTATATCCATGCAAGAGGAAAACTATTTTTCTTTAAAAACATAATGACACTAATTACTTTTAATTTGCAAGGAACGAGTTTTGGAACTTTCCAGTGCAAGAAAACAGTTTGGAACTAACTTATCTGCAAGTAAACAATTTTGTATCTTGCAGCTATTGAGTTGTTTGGTCGAAGGGTGGGAAAAAGGATGATTTATCAATAATTAATAAATAAATAAATAAATAGTAAAATATTTTATTCGTTAAAAATACTACTAAGGATTAAAAAAAATGTCAAACTAAAATTAAAATTTAAAAAAATTATGTTTTAATGAAGATCGAAAAATATGACAAGGATCTGCCTCGTCATATTCTTAGATCTTCATTTTCTTCAAAATAGTTATTTTCTTCATCAAGGTCCTCATTCTCTTCTTCCTGAGCATCACCGTTAACATCCAAAATTTCACGATAAAAGTTTAAAGTTTCTATGTCTCGCCAGTCTGCTCCAAAATGTTTTTTAAGAACTTTGTTTACGTCTGTCAATTTTTCGGGCTTTATGCTTACAGTGGAGGTTAATAGTTGTGGTTTAATCATTGCGAGTGTTTTCCCTTTTTTTAAAATGCCTTTGGGAACACCTAAGTCTGACCGATAGTGCTCCTCTCCTTGTAGCGATATATTTCTCTTCCTGTCTTTCTTGATAATTATTCGTTTGCTTGGTGCAAACTTGAAATGTAGGCCACCTGCTGATCTTAACACAGATGAAACTTCAGTTTTCCAGTCCGCAACAGCAACTTCTTCAGTGACTTTTCGCACTGTTCCAAACTCTGAAAAAATGTTCAGGTATTCTTGTGGGTCAATCAAAGTATCGACTTTTCTAATTTTCTTTTCTATGCGACCAAAGACTCTGTCTGCCGGTAAAAACGAATGTCCAACAATAGGAAACACCATTGTTATCTTATTCATGTCAGTCTCTGTATTTGAAAACCACTGGCACAACATACCAGTTACAGTCATATTCTTGTTCTGACCAGGGCAACCGTCGCAGAACAGTTTTATCTCCTGCACATTCGTCAAGTCACTTTTCTGGAGGTGGTGAAAGATAATTGAAGCTATCTCATTGGATCCCTTCAAACTCTCATGTTCACATTACGAGTACATAAACACTGAGTCTTTATTTTGGGCGCTTCGTGAATCACTAACACATATGGTGAAATTGTACAGATACAATTGCCTACTGTAGTAAGCTGCTTGGTCAGGAACACGGGGTAGAGCAAGATTTTTTTGGCAGTCAAATGATAATTTCATGACAGTTGGTTCCTCTACTTTTTTTAACATGTCATAGAAACACTTTGATTTCATTTTATGAACAGTTAACTGTGCCATTAGTTCTGTCTTGTTTCTACCTGGTGGCGTTACAGAAATCTTGCATCGAAGACTAATGCAAGTAGAACATGCATCAGTTGCAGAACTTTTGAAACTGATGTTGTAGTCAAAATTAAAGACATGCAAAAAGAAAGAGTACTTCACTTTTTTCTCTGGGTCAACTCCTTGATTATACTGCTTCCATAATGCACGTACATTGCAATCACTCGGTAGGTAGCGTCTCAAACTTTTTTCCCTTGTGTAATGGGATTCGGCAAACTGCAGCTGGCTGAAGAAGTTCTTAAGGCTCTGTCTAATTTCTGTGAATTTAGCAGAGCGATGATCACCACCTCGTTTCTCTTTCGGACATTTTCCATCTCGTAAAAATTTTTGCAGATGTTTTGAATCCTGAACTTTGATATGCCCAAAATACTCAGAAACGCCTTTTGACAAACCTGGAAACAAAAAATGGCATATGAATGCTTTGAAAATGTTCTATAGGCTCAGTATTATAATGTTTCCGTATAAGTACCTAGTACCATAGTTGAAAACATGAAAAAAATCTTTGTTACCTACCTGTATTCTTCTTTTGTTTTTGGTGTGTATAAAGTATCTGATAACAACTTGTGTTGATCTTTTGTCAATTTGAATCCTTTTGGGCGATTCTTGCTCTGTATACTTGAGGATAAAAACATCTTGATCCGATTTGGAGACATTAGAATAAAATCTTTCATGGAATCTGCGAATGTCTTGCATACCAAGTTTTTCACAATTGTAGACTTTCTTTTTATCGTGACTGCAGTTTGGCTTTTGTGGAAGAGCCTTGGCCTTGTATCTGTAATGTTTAAAAACAGTAACCATAATAAAGTTTTTATTTAATACTAAATAATAGAAATTTAATTACTTCCAAAATCAGAATAGGCACTGAGCATAGTTAATTTTTTAATGCATACTCTTACCTTTTAAGTTTAGTAGTGTTTTTTTTCCACTTTTCAGGCTGGCGCTTTCTTTTTCTGGTGCGGTTCGGTTCTTCCATTAAAGAAACTTATATAATATTACTAATAATCACCAAAAAGCAAAATTTTATTTAAAACTACACAAAAAAATAAAGAAATCGACACAGAGATACCACGAAATTAGGTTATGGTTGCAAGGAGCGAGTTTTGTTCTGTTTCACGCAAGGAAGCAGTTTTGTTACTCAACTGTCAGTGCAAGGAAAGAGTTTTGGAACTAACTTCTACTTTCAGATGCTAAAAACAGTGAGAAGAAGAGAGTTCTGTTTATTTTTCACCTGTTTAACTGAAACAGAGAGGTTATATCTGTCAAAAGTGACCACCACCTCATTTTTTTAAATCTATGCAAGAAGCGAGTTTTGGAACTCATCTCCTCATTTAATCAAAACTTTCTGCAGTACGGCTATGCGATAGTTTATAATTTTCAAAAAACTTATAGCGTTCTTTCGCCATTTAAAAATCATTTGGTAAATATAAAAATAATTATTTAAATTTAAATCATGTGATAGGTGTGGTCGATGTTGTTAAGCCAACAAAAAGACGGTAATAAACGTAGTAAAATAATGAAAATGTATTAAGAGGTTGTCGGCGACGTATACCACAAATCAATCTAACACAAGAATTTTGTAATACTTGAATTTTTCGTGTATCCTGGTTATCAATATTCGGACCATATACGCTATCACAGAAATTAAGTTTAGATAATACTAACGCCTCGCAAAGATTTTTCTTTACTATTTTATCTAGATAATGTCGATTGCCGTAAATTATTTTCAGATTAACGTATCCTATTTTAATACAGTTGGTAACGTGTTTTCTAAATCTTAGAATAGTGTCAAAAGTAAGGCCGAGGTTTTTTGCCTCTCCCGATGGTGTAATACTGTATCCATCAATATCAATTTCTATGCTACTTAATAGCTCAGAGTACTTCCTTCCTCCCCCAAAACACAATCACTTTGTTTTTTCTCTATTTAGTTTTAAAGAGTGACTTTTAGATTCCTCAACAATTTTATAGACTTATAGACTTATCATGATTTACAGTTTCAATTGCATCTTCAATATCAGTGGGTCTAAAGGAGTAGTAAATCTGAGTATCATCAGCATAGAAATGTATTGAGGTTTTAGTAACAACTTTTCTAAAATTAGAAGTATATACGGTATATAGTAGTGGTCCCAATATAGACCCTTGTGCTATTCCAGATGGTAACTTAAGAGGCGTAGATACATTTTCCTGTATTTGAACACATTGGGAACGATTAGTTACATAGCTTTTGAAGAATTCTAAGGAAAGGTCGTCTAGTCCAACATAATGTAAAATAGCTATTAACATTTGATGATTCAATGTATCAAAGGCTTTAGAGTAATCCGAAATTATAAGTAAGGTAATCATATTTTCATCAGTGGCTCTTAAAATATCATCCGTAATAGCTAACAGGACCGTTTCGCAACTATGTAGAGGTCTAAAACCTGACTTGATTTGAATTTTTTGTATTTTCTTTTTTATATAGGCAACCAACATTACAGAAGTTATAAATTATTTCACGTTTTTTTTTTAATTTACCTAATTTTTTAGTATTTGGACGAATTATTTAGTTAAACAGGTATGTCCTAAAAATATAATATTGCGTTATTTCATTATTACTTAAGGTTATACGACAATTTATTCGATGCACTAGTGTGGAATTACCTTGTGGAATATTTCCACACTAATTATGGATAGGTACGGAATTGCCTACTTTAAAACTCAAAAAACAATTAAAAATATGTGATTTTCTGTAGTGGTCGCCGAAAAAGATTATTTTCCTTATTACAACCACAATCATTCCAGTATTATAGTTAATTTGAAAAAGCTTTTAAATACTTGCCTTTTGCTGTCGAAAATCTAATATAGCAAACTTGCTTCCGTATGCAAGTGATACGCCGAGTTGAGTACCAGCTTGATTCCATTTGATACAATGTTTTACTTTTTGATCTAAATAAGTGAATCCTGTTTTTTTCTCTGGATTCCAAAAGTAAACTGCGCCTTTGTAAATGGTAGCTATGTATCCGGTGCTACCCCAGTCAACTGGGTTCTGACCTGAAGAAGAAATGTTATTGCCAATTAAAAAAAAGTGGAAATTATTGTCGGTTAAACATAATAACACTAATGAAAATAAGCAAAATAGTAGATAGACAAGGCTGGTTCTGCAATCAAGAGACCATTTTCGTTGGTTTTGGATCACTCGCCAATGATATAGGTTGGTTCTACATTCAAAAGACTGCTATCGTACAATACGGAACACTCGCTAATATTGCACTAGTTTACAAAATTTAACTTTTTGTCTGTTTCCGCGAATTCTGTGGTTGATAATGTTCACTTATGACTTGTTTTTGTCAAATCTAACCTCAACATTTTTTGAGCAGCTCGAGTTACTTTGTTTTTGATTTTTATCATTTAAGCGTATATATTAATCGATAACAGGCGTATTTTATTCTATTAAGATTATAGTATCTAAAGTTTTTGCGTCATGAGTAGTTCAAGGAGACGTTGTTTAAAGAATTCAGATCATTTATGCTATATATGCGGGAAATATGTGTTTAACGATTGTAGAAAAGTTATATCAGAGTTGGTGAAAAATACCAATTTTGAGTATTTTGGGATGCTCTTGGTTAAAAATGAGAAGTCTTGGACTCCCAATTGTGTTTGTAAATCGTCTATAGAATATTTAAAATTATGGAAAAGTGTTAAAAGAAATGCCTTTAAATTTGAAACACCGACTATTTGGCGAGAACCACGAAATTATCTCGAAGACTGTTATTTTTGTACCGTGAATGTAAACGGTTTAAACACTAAAAATCGAGCTAAATGGCAGTACCCAAGTGCTAGTTGTATTTAACGTCTAGTGCAGCGTTCACCTGACTCTTCAGTACCTAAAAATATATCTGAACCCTTGGAACAAGACATTGAAGGGCCAAGCTCATCAGAAAATTATGCTGATTTTAAAGGTATGTCAAATAAGCCTAAATGATTTTCCCAAAATGAGTTAGATGATCTTGTAAGAGATTTAAATCTTTTTCAACAAGCTTCAGAATTGTTAGCATCAAGACTGAATGAAAAAAATTTGCTTTCCTCAGATACTAAAATAGGTTTTTATCGTGAAAAGGATAAAGAATTACGGCGTTATTTTTCTGAAGAAAACGGTATTACCTTCTGTACAGATATTAAAAACTTGTTAATAAAAATGGGCTTGAAATAATACGAACCAAAGACTGGGATTTATTCATTGACAGCTCAAAACGTAGCCTAAAATGTATTCTATTACATAATGAAAATAAATACGCTGGAGTACCTATTGCCCACAGTACAAAGTTAAAGGAAGAATGTTGTAACATTTTGCTAGTCTTGAACAAAATAAAATATAGTGACCATAAGTGGCAAATTTGTGTCGATTCAAAAATGGTGAACATTCTTCTCGGTCAACACTAAGTTTCCCTGTTTTATATGCCGGTATTTTTGATGGCCCCCAAATTAGAAAACTTACGAAAGATACTCAATTTATAAATTCTATGACTAAGTTAGAACTAAAGGCTTGGACAGCTTTCGTCTCTGTAAAGCAGAATTTTATCGGAAATAAAAAATCTGCAAATTACATTGAACTTGTAGAAGACCTTCTGCTACAATTAAAAAATATGGGGTGCAATATGAGCATAAAACTGCACTTTCTCCATAGTCACCTGGACAGCTTTCCGGAAAATTTAGGAGATATGAGCGAAGAGCAGGGAGAGCGTATGCATCAAGACTTACGCGTCATAGAAGATCGCTATCAGGGTTTCTGGGACACGAATATGATTGACTATTGTTGGTCTCTGATACGTCATTTTCCGAAGTCTACACATAAGAGAAGAGCTTTAAAACAATGTTTTTTAGAACTCTTTTATTTTCACAGCTTTAATTCTATAATGCTGTAACGCTTAATGTTATTCGTAAGTGACCAACCTATTATAATAATTAAAGATTATTGTATTACAGGCATGAAGATGTTCCTGTAAGGCCAAAACTAGTCGCTCCTGTATTTATTTATAATACAATTGATTTTAAGGTTTTATTCTTCAATTGAAAAAATTAGACATTTAAAGTGATTTTGTTTCATTTCCTGCATTAGACACATATAAGACGGTATTCATTTTAAAAATAGTAAAATTAGCAACTTTTTAGTTTTTTTTACAATTAAAACGTTTGGACAATGTGTGTTTTTATAGATAAATGATACGCCACTGAACAAGAAGGATGTTTACCTTCCCCCTTGTGCCCGCTTCCTCATTTCCTCTACAGATGTTGCTAACACAACAATCGCCTAAAAACTCGTTTTCAGGCTCCCTCTATTAGTAATTGCTCGGAGTATACGACAGCAACTTCAGGTAGCTTCTTCTCCCGTGAAACGGATTCTACAACTAATCAGTCCATTGACAATTAACATATGACAGTTTAACGTATTTTCCGCTTATTTACGGATATATGCAGAAAAATATTGACCGCTTATAAATAATGTACTGTTCTATATTATTACTTATACTGGGGTTTAGAGCAGGGTAGCCGAGAGCCAGACCGGGCCCCAGGACAATTCTCCAGATCGGGCCTTGCGACAATTTTATAAAAAATTAAATAAAGTAAGGTCTTCAAGAAAAAATTTCTCCTCCTTTACTTCTCTCTAAAAAAAAGCCTTCAACTAAGAACTTCCCCCTCTTCTGTTGAACTTCTGAAAGTAACAAATACCACCGCTGCGGGCTCCCCCTTATACCGCAGAAAGGCCTCCATTTAAGCCCGGGCCCCGGGAATTAGTCCCGGCTGCCCCCTCCCCTAGTCGGCCCTGGTTTAGAGCCCCACTTAATTAGCGCAATTTTGTGCCGTATATAAAACATGAGTTATCAAAGAAAAAAAAAGTTAAAAATAATTTACTTACATAACTCAGTGGCCAGGTCAGGCATATCCAGTACCATTTCTGGTTCAGAGGGTATTGTAGGTTTATTACGAGGTTCCACAGGCCAATGATTAACAGTCGGAGTTTTTAAGGTGTAAATGTTCTGATTTAGTATACAAAAAGAATCATAATGTGAAAAGGGCCTCAACAGGAGTACATTTCTTAACCTAAAAATATATATTTTGCATCATGTATTAAAAGCGCGAGTGTTTACACTATGAAGACTAGAGGTAAGGAGGCGAATTGGCATGCTCAAAATACGGTCCCAAAAATCACACGTCAATTGAGCTTTTATAATTAACCACATGGGCGCTGGTACGGTTTACGTAGTTCAAAATACATGGCTTCTTATGGGAATTATACATAATTTTGTCAAAATAATAAAAATAAACTTGTTTACAGCTAAATAAAGCACAGTACATACTGTTGTATTTATTTCTAAATAAGTCTTGTATGTTTTAATTGATAAATTATTTAATTTTATCTATATAAAATACAATTTTGGTATGTATGATCAAATTCGAAAAGGTTTCTTAATTGCTGAAATTTGATAAGTACAATTTTGTGGCAAATTTTTTTTTGTATTGAACCAATATATAGTTTTAAGAGTAAAATAAAACACAGTTAACAGATTTTTTATTGTTGAAATACAAGTATAAAGGGATATTTGGGAATGTACATGGTATTACCTCATCTTTTAATTTCAGCTGTCCCCTTTTTATTTTGCTAACAGTACCATTAGTTAAAATAGTCTCATCAAATTTTGAAATATCATCTCCTAAAAAGTGTAGCTCGCAAACAGAATCATAACTAGACAGTACTTTAACAGCCCTAGGAATCACATGCTGCCATTGTTCTAAACGTTTAGGATCCTTTAAAAAATATTTGCAATGACTAAGTTGAAGTTCAATAAAGAAAAATAACAGTAGTAACTCTTCATCTAAAATCAAAAAACATAAAAAAAGCAAATTTTTTTTTCTAGTAAGTTAAATATAATGTGTAATTATTGTTGTTTGTAAGTCAGGATTTATGACTTTATTATTTTTTATCATAAAATTTTGTAATTAAATAAACTACACTCCTTAAGATACGGGTTGTGACTATTTTACAATAAATATATATTATTTAGAAATAAATACATTATTTTACTTACACTAGGAGCTTTAAAAAGACTTGGATTTTAATCTCCTTGTGTTTTCTTTAATTTAATATCGGATTTATATCCCGTTTTTTAACTCGAAACGAAGAAATCCTGCTTTTCCGTTTTTTGTTACTCATTGTTACTTGTAGTCAGGTTCTTTATTTCAGCTTATTTTTATTCTTTTTACTAAATTTTTCAAAAATCACTTTAATTCCCATTGACTTGCATAGAAAATAGACGTCGTTATTTTGCCAACCGCCAACTACAGTAGTTTTTTGGAACTCCATAAAAATAGGGACGGAAATTTGAAATTTGACCAAGGCCTATTCGCCTCCTTATATCTAGTCTTCATAGTTTACACTAATTCACGATGAAAGACAATAGGTGTTTCAACTTCCCTAAAATCCCATATAAAAACAAAAGACGATATGGCACCAAACACAACATAGTTCCAAAAAATTCACCAGAGGTCGTTAAAAGGTGAGGTACCCGTTTGATCATTATAAGAGCTAGATAAAGTGTATTTTAACATCAACATGTATCCAATTTCAATATTTGGCCATCAGATGATTGATCAATCATTTGACAGGTAATATAATATACTATATACAGCATGACATATATTATATTTACGAACAAATATAATTGTATTTTATTTATAACTCTAATAATTTTGCAATATTATTTATTGAAGTTAGTTTTAAGTAATGCTTTTTTCATCATTGTTGAGCTCTAGTTATTATCTAGTCTAGTTATTGTTGATCTTAGATATGAATAATGTACTTGTCAAATTTTAATTTAGATAAATTAAAAGTTGAATTGGACAAAGTAGAAATAAAATAATAAAGACGATAGTAATTGCTGAAATATATTATTTTGTAGATAAAGAAAGGAAACGAATAAAGGTATTTTCAATTTTTGAAATGTGTATATCTGTACATTTTATTAGAATTAGCAGTTCGACTGTTAAGACATCATCCGTATATTATAAATGTAAACAAGAATGGAATGATTGGTAATTTGTTCTTTTTTTACATTTATAATGGATACTAATAAAATTTCCACACTTGAAAAGACCTACCTTTCCTTCGTTTTTCTTTATCAATCTGTGTGTAGTTACACCTACAAACCTTTGATTTATTTTGTAAATGATTAAAGTTGTATAAGTTAATGAATCTGTTGAAAACAATCCTCTGCGTTTATATTTAATAAAAAGTTTATTGCAACACTTATTCATATAGGTAATTAAGGTTTACAGATCATTTTTATACCTACCCTTTTCATCAATTTGCCTTGTAAGAAGCACATTTTATTACAATTAGGAGATCCCTCCATGTGAAATTGTTTAGGACTGGTAACAAAATAAGCATGTATCTTTAGAATGTGTTTATTGTCACGTTTAGTGGTTTGTTGGGCAAACCAATTAATCGTGGGGTACGCCACTGCGTATTTCGGATCGCCCAAACGATCTTACAGTCGAGGAAGATCTTTGTGCCACCAGAAAATACTCACTGGAGAACCTTTCTTATGATTTATTACGCTTGGCTTGGCTTTACGCTACTGGGGAAGGAATAAAAGTCACTGCATAAAAAACTACAAATCTTTAATAAATACAAACTAAAATCCCCTGAACAACCCAGAAATCCCCAATATTATAATACACTCCAAATATACAATATATACACTACAAAGACTTTAGGGAACCAACTGGTTATTTTTCTCAGAAATACCTTTTTTATTTTATTTTTTACTAAATTTATAAAATACTCTTATCACATGCTTTAACAGGAAGCTTAAATGTCACGATTTTTTATTTTTATTTTTATTGCTGTAATACAGCAGAGTATTACCTACTGCCGATTTATGTCACAGCCGAAGAACTTATAGCCTCGGTTGTGCCAAAAAATGTTATTTTTTGTTTTGTCAATTTGGCTAGCTGACCCCAACATTGTTTTGAAATTGTAGAATCAGCATAACTGAATTGAGTGCTTCGTTTACTTTCAACATAAAATAAAGTTGTTAATTACTAGACGAAAAGATTGTTATGGTTTTAAATAACTTTAAATGCAATATTAAACACAAATTGGAATTGAATCGAAATTAAAAAATTGAAATAAAATTATATTTTTGAAAATGGCTTTAATAAAATTTGAGTTGAAATATATTTTTGGAAAGTACTCTATTTTATCTTTAATAAAAATCTAATTATTTTTAAATGCAATTATTAATTATCTAAAATGTGGCAGTTATAATTTTATACCTACTCTTCTGTAAACATAATATCACCTATTATTTCTAAATTCATTTCAACAATATTTACAATTTTGTAGAAAAGAATACATACTATTTTTCTTATTTAATTATTGCTGTCTTGTACACTAAAAATGATGATAAATAGTAATGTTCTCACTTTGTTTTAATGAAATATATATGTGGTATGTGGTATAGTATTTTTCTTCTTATTTTCACTTTCCATATTGTTTGTTATATAGAGTATTATTAGTAGACATTAATAAATTACCATTATTTAAAAAAAAATTGGATATAGACGTATTTTTTACTCGATTAAGATAAAATTAACTGAATTTTTCTGACAGTTCGCAGTCATTATTTGTTTTCATTTGAAGTACTTCATCGACATCTAGTGGATTTTTTACATACTATGCTGTTATTGGTGCCATATTTTAAAAAGAGTTGAAACACCTGTAAAATGTCATTCACCGGGCACTAATTGCATATCGATTGTATAACGCTTATACTCCGTATCTGTAAAGAAATCGAAATTCGTTTTTTTTAGAGATGTCGCCACTGGTATCTCCCACGCGTCTGCAAATTCACTGTGTCGTAAGTTTACTAGAACGCGCCAAATTTTAATAAATGTAAAAGGTGTCCCATAACGTCCTAATAACATATTTTTCAGAAATATCCCGTATCGTTTAGTTTATTATAGTGATTTTACAGGTTGGTATTTATAAATGAGCTGTTTACAATGTCTTTATTATTGAAAGAAATACGTAAAAACTCGGTAAGTTTTAATTATGTTTAAATAAATAAAGCAATTTGTGCGTTTCTATTAAAATAATCTAAATTAGGTATTGTTTTATAAAAAACTATTTTTTGAAAAAAATTTACGAAACGGGCTATTGTCAAGGGTATTATACCAAAACCATGATAATTGTCAGCTATTTTTGTTAAATCTAAATCTCGAGAATATTTTATTATCAATTTGATGAGTTATAATTTTTGGCATTAATAATCTGATTAGAGCTCGAGAACTTTAGCGCGAGGGCTTTAATCAATTGATTAATAATGCCAAAATTATGTAAAATCGAATTGTAAAATGTTCGAGAAATTTAGCAACAAAAATAGCGGAATTTAATTCAAGGTCTTGTTATATTTGGAACGACTATTTCACTAGACCAAATATCGAGAAATAGTCGCTGACATTTGGTCTAGAGAGATAGTCAATATAATTAAATTCGAATTTATATTTAGATACGGGATATTACCTACACGTTGTTTTTATTTTAACTTTTAACAGATCAATAATTTGTTGAGAAGCAAAAGAATGGTTGCTAGCTCAGTAGTCCAGGATGCCAAGGCGAATAAAACAAAAAATTATCCAAATGAGCGTGCTGTACCACAGCCTCCTCTAAAACAAGCCGCGCTGTGTAAACTTGGCAACAGGGCTAGGTGGTCCGGAAATCTAGTCTTGTATTTCTCTATGCACATGCAGACTAGGGTAGTCACAACACAAAAAGATTCTTACATTGTATCTTTATTTTTCTCTGTGTTTTCTGATTTCTCATTGTGCCTATTAGGTAAAAGATTTTATGCTAAAGTAATTGTCAATCGATAATAATTCATACTGGTTATACGAGGATATATCAGTATATAACGAGACTGGTGCTATAACTTCTTTCAGAGGTAACATTTTATAACCCAAAAAATGAGACATGAAAGCCTTATATTTAGTGTACTACCCCGCAAGTAGGCTTTGATTTAACTTTTGACATTTGTTACAAATTAATTATTGAATTGTCAGTGTTTTGCGTACCCATCGAAAAATGAAAGTGGAGCAAAGATACGCGATAAAATTTTGGGTAAAACACCAACTGAAACATTTGAAATAATTAAAGGTGCATATCTAGATAATAGTTTATCACGATGTAGAGTGTTTGAGTGGCATAAAAAGTTTAAAGACGGTTGTGAATCAGTTGAAGATGAACCTCGTCCCGGTCGACCACAAACTGCAAACTGGCATAAAACGAATTTCTGACAATATTAATTTGTCTTACGGTACCACTCAAAAAATTATTCATGAAGATTTAGAGTACCGGAAGATCGCGGCAAGATGGATTCCAAAAGTGATGACCGATGAACAAAAAGCGAATAGAGTGACAATTTGTCAGCAGTGGAAAAGGCAATTGCAACGTAACCCACAGTTTTTAAATAATGAGGTTACATGTGACGAAAGTTGGTTTTATCATTACGATCCTGAATTGAAGTCTCAAAGTATGCAATGGAAGCATAAAGGCAGCCCAAGACCGCAGAAGGCCAAAACTGCTAAAAGCGCTGGTAAAGTGATGCACCTGATTTTTTTGGATAAATTTGGCGTTATTTACGATCACATTGTACCTAGAGGACATACAGTAACAGGGAAGTACTATTCTAATGTACTTCGAGAACCCTTAAAGGCAAAATTAAAGAAAAAAAGGCCGCTTTATCAGGACTTTGGCTGGACGCTGCATCACGACAATGCTCCGGCTCATAGATCAATGATTTGTCAACGAACAATTGAAGAATTAGGGGTTGAAATTATGGTTCATCCCTCCTACTCTCCTGACCTTGCTCCATGTGACTTTCATTTGTTTCCTGAAGTCAAAAAAGAATTGAGAGGTAGAAGATTTGAGTCGGATTTAGAGCTCAACAACGCTGTGATAGGTATACTAAAAAGACTATCAAAAAATGCTTTCTCAGAAATTTATGATAAGTGAATAAAGCGATGGAATAAGTGTATTCAACAGAATGGAGAGTACTTCGAAGGATAGTTGTTGAATTTTTTTAAATAAATGTTTCGTTGTTATACTATAGCACCAGTCTCGTTATTTTCTGATACATCCTCGTATACGGTAAGTTTAACAGTTTTTTAAATACATTATTTACTTTGTGGTTATGTTTTCACTCAATTTGTTTTTGATTTTTTTTTGATATTTTGTAACACGTGTGTATTTAAAACTTTTCTTTTATTTTTAGATGCCTCGACGTTGTTGTGTACCCGAATGCAAATCAAATTATGACTCCACTTTAAAACAATGCAACAAGAAGTATGAAACAACATTTGCTTTCCCTAAAAGCCCCAAACGAGTTAAAGAATGGTTAAAAGCTATTCCAAAAAAGAATTGGACATCTACAAAAAGTAGTGTTGTGTGTGCTAAACATTTTTGTGATTCTGACATCTACCGTCATCATGAGTTTACTACAGCTTCTGGTGAAACTAAAAAAGTGCCTTTAAAGTACCCTAAATTGGTTGAAACTGCCATTCCAAGGAAATTTGAACAACTGCCAAAATATTTGTCATCAGAAGCAGCCAAAAAAAGACTTGACCTAGAAGATAGACGTCAATCTTTTCTACACATAGAAGAAATATTAATAGAAAATTTTATACAAGCAGATTGTATTTCTAATTTTAAAAATTTTATGGAAAACTTCAGAACAAAAATTAATTTGAATACATGGGAAGTAAAAGCAAGTGATGGTAAGTTGTATTTTTACATTTTGAATATTGATGGATTACTTACCATCACTCGGAAAATTCTAATAGATCAAGATATGCGTATAAAAGTTT